>JASEVX010000001.1:5955870-6015870 GCA_031761405.1 Serripes groenlandicus | reverse complement strand
GAGACGTTAAAGCCTATAATGACCCCGAGACGTTAAAGCCTATAATGACCCTTAGACGTTCAAGCCTATAGTAAACCCGAGACGCTAAAGCCTATATTGAGCCCGACACGCTAAAGCCAGTAATGACCTCGAGACGCTCGGGCCTATATTTGACCCGAGAGGCTCAATTTCATAATGAACACGACACGCTAAAGCCTTTTATGAACTCGAGCCGCTAAAGCCTATAGTTGTCCCAAGACACTAAAGCCTGTAATAACCCCAAGACCCTGTCTCTAACCGTAAATCATTAAATTTAAATGAGAAAATGATTTTGTGTGATAAGCGTGGAAGAAGAAACGTAAATAACCTGTACAGCGACTCATATTAAATAGTCGTTTACATATTAGACACGTGGTTATTTCCTTGTAGAATAGTATCATCCTCCTTTAAGCCCACATGAAATTATTAGTATTAGTGAAACTGTGATTCATATCGTTTTACGAGCTTCTACATACAGAGAAAAACAACATTCAAATCGACATTTATATCGGAACACGAAGAAAGACGAAATCACCACTGTCCCGAATATCGACCTGCCTCGATATTCATATCGGTATTCGCCATTCTACATACTGAGAAAGATGAACTCACCACTGTCCTGAATATCGACCTGCCTCGATATTTATATCGGTATTCGCCATTCTACATACTAAGAAACACGAACTCACCACTGTCCCGAATATCGATCTGCCTCGATATTTATATCGGTATTCGCCATTCTATATAACGAAAAACACGAACTCACCACTGTCCAGAATATCGACCTGCCTCGATATTCATATCGGTATTCGCCATTCTACATACTGAGAAACACGAACTCACCACTGTCCCGAATATCGACCTGCCTCGATATTCATATCGGTATTCGCCATTCTACATACTGAGAAATATGAACTCACCACTGTCCTGAATATTGATCTGCCTCGATATTTATATCGGTATTCGCCATTCTACATACTGAGAAACACAAACTCACCACTGTCCCGAATATCGACCTGCCTCGATATTTATATCGGTATTCGCCATTCTATATACTGAAAATCACGAACTCACCACTGTCCAGAATATCGACCTGCCTCGATATTCATATCGGTATTCACCATTCTACATATTGAGAAAGACGAAATCATCACTGTCCCGAATATCGACCTGTCTCGATACTCATATCGGTATTCGCCGTTCTACATACTGAGAAGGACGAAATCACCCCTGTCCCGAATATCGACCTGCCTCGATACTCATATCGGTATTCGCCATTCTAAATACTGAGAAGGACGAAATCACCACTGTCCCGAATATCGACCTTCCTCGATATTCACGTTACTACATACTAAGAATAGGGGCAAAAAAACTAAACTTTTAAACTTCGACTCTGAATCTGATATTCAAGATATTTATCTTCTTTTATGAATAAAAGTTGTTCAATCAAATTAACTCAAAATCGTTTTGGTTGTAATTTCTATTGAAATGTTATTTATCCTTGGCCTGACCAATCTTTTAAAAACAACGCGGCGATGCGTTCATGTGTAGATATACAATGGCGATATGAGGATATGCTGAATTCCTCCAACTGGTATCACTATACGTCAACATTGCCAAGCCAGTGTACATACAGTGAGAAGAAATTTAGTAGACTGCACTGCACGAATGTTGTTTATACAAGTGTAGTGGTATATCGTCAGCCTCGGGGCCACTATGTCGCGGATCTATCCACATATTTGAACACATGGTTGTAACGACTTTCTCTCCTAAGCGCTCAGGATTGTGAGGTGAGCATTTCGACTAACTCGTTGGGAAAATTGGCAAATAGTACTGGTAACTTACCCAGGAAATGCCGTGATATATATGTAACTCACGAAATGCTGAAAGCTACCTAAAACACCGTGCAAAACAAACACAACAAAATTGACTGCATTCAAGAAATCTAAATCATACAACTTTGAAAAAATGTTTTTGATAATCTTTAATGGATGCATTGCTTATTATTAGCAATATCTACTTTTCCCACATTTTTTTCAAAATTCTTTTTCTGAAAAATGCATCAGTTTCCGTTTGTATCAAGATAAGGGTTTACATTGCAAGGATATATTTTAACAGAGAAAACATTTAGTGTTCAGAGTTATCTTTTGTTGAAATAAAGGAAGTAAAATAGTGAACCTTGGACTGGGTAGGACATTTTGTTGAAAACATATTCCATCAAGAAAAATATATTTAAATCGAATATTTTTATCCGAGAACTTTCAGATTTGATTTGGTGAGTAATGATTTCTTTTGTTGATGTCTCTGTTTACTTTAATATTATTGCTGCATCTTGAATCATTTACTTGTAGTAGAAAAAAGGTACAATTTGGTAAAATTTAAAAAAAGGGATTTGTTTTGCCTTTTTTGGTGTTTACTCTTTTCATGATATATACCAATTATGAGAACAATTTAGCAACATTTACAATATCTCCTTGTCCTATCATGTTTTAACCCTCTGTCAAAAATAATCATTCCTTCTTTAAAGGTATACTGTCTCTTAACGCTTTCCCAAAATAAAACGAATGTAGATATTTTTAAATGAAATGACAATTATTGATTTGATTTGAAAACATAGTGACCAGAGAGAATTTTTGCCACTATGGTTTTAAAAGTCGTCTGCAGCAGATGCTTGAAAAAGTGTCACATGCGGCAAATAATCTTATAGTTTCAAAACAGTCAGCTCTTAAAAAATATCAATTCATTAAAAAGGGTAATTTCATAAATAAGTTTTCTTAATAAGTACGATTCAATAATCCATATATTCTGCCAAAATACAAATGCAGCCTTTTATATTTGAGGCAGATTTCTACTGTTAGTTAATCCACATGTCCCGTTCTGTACTATAGTGGAACATTTTTATTAATATTTACCAACTCTGAATATGGTCTTCTAAAATAGAATTATAAATGATTGTCAGAATATAATTTGTAAAGTAGATGCACTGTCTTTTGTTTTCAACAAGTGTATAAAGTGTCGTCTGCAGTAAAAACGTCAATGGAGGATTGGGTTTAGATAACAGTTGACAACTGTAATCAACCATCAAACTACCCATTATTGAACCCATTCGTAGATGTTTTTTTTGGTAATATATTGTATATTACACGAACAGACGCTTTATGAAGCCTCTGCAAAAGACGACTGTTGATAACTTTCTGGCAGAAAAGGAAAATGATCATTGTTAGCAATTTCTCCCTTAAGCAAAGCATTTTCAACTTCATTCAATAAGTTTTCTTTCATTTATGAAGAGATTTATAGTTTTGACCTAATGACTTGATGGTCTACTCTGATTCAAGGACCGTTCTCTTTTTACACACACGTTTAACTATTTCCTATATATGATAAATCTGCAGAAGTCTGCATTGAATGATTCTTGTTAAGACCGCCTCGGAGGGCGCGGGAGGTCGCTGGTTCGATTCCCGGCCGGGTCATAAACTTTTAAATGGTTGTTATGGTTTCCAGGTGTTCTGGACTGTGTGACTGACTCGCTGATGTAAGGATAAATGGACCGATAGTACTGCTAACTTAACCATGGAATATCGTAATATAACTAACAATCTGTTGAAAGCGTATTAAAACACCGTGTAAACAAACACAACTTAATTGACCGATAGTACTGCTAACTTAACCATGGAATATCGTGATATAACTAACAATCTGTTGAGAGCGGATTAAAATACCGTGTAAACAAACACAAAAAAATTGACCGATAGTACTGCTAACTTATCGATGGAATACCGTGATATAGCTAACAATCTGTTGAGAGCGTATTAAAACATCGTGTAAACAAACACAACAAAATTTACCACAAACAACAAATCTGCCTATACAGCAGAGGAATTTGAGAGTTGAGTTTAAAACATAGTGTCAATGAACATTTTGCCATAATGTTTCTAAAAGTCGTCTGATGCAGATGCCCTCAAATCTGAGTACATATTAGAATGGGTTAAATGTTTTCAAAGCAGACAACTATTAGAAATATCGATCCAGTTAAAGATTATAGGTATAGAAAATAATGTTCGTATTTGATGAACGGCATTACGTTCATGGTGGAGTGCCCTTGGGCAAGGCACATTTTCTAGCCCAGTACTGGTTTGTTTACCAAGGGATCATGAATAAGTGAACTGTCGCCGTGATATAACTGAAATATTGTTGAAAGCTGCGTAAAGCCCCAATAAATAAATAAATAAATCATATTTGATGAAATGTAAAATTCCCTTCATTCTACCAAAACACAAATGTAACCCGTTATGACTCTTTAATCAGATGCAGTCTTATATGTCAGTTGATCCACAGTTTTTATAGTTAAAGAGATCCGGCTTGCTAGAACGTACCAACTATGAAAACTTTCAATTGATATATATATTCTTCTAAAAAAGAATTAAGCATAATTATGAAAATGAAATTAAAAAAAGTAAAGGCAATCTCATTTTGAATAAGAGTGTACACTATCTTCTGCAGTAAACACTTCAATGGGGTAAACGTTTAAATCACATCTAGCAAGTAAATACCCGTTCTGTTAATCCTTTCAACATACAGACGCTTTCTGGAGCCTCTGCAGAAGACGACTTTTGAAAACATTCTGGCATTTTTGTACTGCTCATTGTGAGCAATTTCTCCTTTAGCCGAAATGTTTTCAGCTTCATTCAATATTTGTTCTTTCATTCCTAAAGAGTTTCCATAGTTTTGAATTAATATTTTCAAAGCCTTCTGCTGCGGATTTGTTGAGTAAGGAACGGGTTAACCAACTACCTGCTAAGATAATATATGTTACTTCTTGAATTTTAAGAGTATACTTTTGTTACGACATAATAAATTGAGGGTGAAGGAGATATTGATCCTGCTCTTCTAGAAAAAAATTTAAAGTTGTTTTTTTTGCATTATTATCATGTTTTTAATTTTTTGAGCTAATTCTTCCTTGTTTAGTCACACAAAGTAATTTGAGCCATTGGTGTGAGAGTCTGGAGTGAACTTTAACATTAAAAGTAAACATTGCTGATATAATATACCAAATGCCTTGATAAAGACAGGGACACTATATTACTGTAATATAGTGTCCCTGATAAAGAGGAGTAAACCAATCATTTTCCCATTATATCTCTCTTATATTAATAATGTTGTTTTGGTTATTCTTTTAATGGCTGCTTAATAGAGGAGACCTCCAACACAAGTTTGTATTTACTAGCTGTGGCACCCTTGTGTACGATCCGATTAAATCAGTTATTGTCATTATACAGCAAAGAAACTTCCGATTGTATTTACTGTACGCTTATTCGCTGTGAGAACGACTAACGATTCATTGGTGGTGCTGTATTTTGTACCTTCACGTATCGAAGAAATCCTTTCCCACATAAAACAAATCTGCAGCAGACGACATTGAAAACGTTTTATGCAGAACATATGAATAATATCTATCAATGAATAAACAATAATTGTATAGAGTGAAAGCATTGGGGCGAAATGGAAGTTAATCCTTATGAGTAAATTTTCTTTTTGTCACAGGTTTTTTCAGAATATGTCTTCTGCAGAGGCTTCAAAATGCGTCTGTATAAGGGAATGGCTAAGGTAGCGTTCAATTTGTTTTAACCAATAGTAAAAGTTTATAAAGGTATGTTAGCCTTGCATGTTTTATTCCATGCATCGCGACCAGACTTAAAAGGTAAACTTAAATCGTCTGCTCTATTTATAATGAAAACCCGGTATTGATTATTAATTATATCAATTGAATCTCGTCTGCTTCGCTAAATTATTAGTTTAACTTGACGTTGTATACTGTACGCTCGTATAGACTGTTCAAACAAATCAAACTTTATAAAAACTTCTCCGTATATTTCTCGTTTATCATATCAATTTGCGAGGCTAAACATGTATAGCGAATCATTGTGTTACACATACCTGATCAAATATCGTCTGCTAAATGTGTATGACTCAAACGCGTCGACCACGAATACAGTTAACCGTAATAAACAAGTGTATACATGTCTTCTCTAACTATAGCGTAATACTCTAAATTTAGTAAAAAACCCTTTGCATGTTAAGATCTGTGACAGTCAGAGATTATAAAGGTATGTTAGCATCGCATATATTATTCCATGCATCGCGACCAGACTTAAAAGGTAAACTTAAATCGTCTGCTCTATTTATAATGAAAACCCGGTATTGATTAGTTATCATAGCAATAAAAAAAACTCGTCTGCCATAAGTTATAGTATTATATAACTTGACGTCGTAAGCCAAGTACGCTCTTATTGACTGTTCAAAAGTGGACGTTTATAAGAGACTGTCATCTAATACTATCAGTATGCGATTCTTCTACAGTCTGCGAAACGTGTAAGGTATGGTAGATAGAGTGGTCCTTTGTCATGTTTAATGTGTGAAAAAGTATTTATATATTAAGTCGATTTGAACAAATGCTAATATAAATGTATTATATATACATATATTTACGTAGGATTTGACATGTTATACACATTGTTTATGCTTTTATTATTAACCTTATGCATTTTCTTCTATTTGAAACAACAAATATTTATTTCTGAAGAGGTACATGTATGGTTACCATCATGTGTCTTTCTAAAATGTTATTTACTGGATGATGTCAGAATAAATTGACAAGTAGCACTGGTAACTTACCCAGGAAACGCCGTGATAAAACTGAAAATTGTTGCAAACGGCGTACAAAACAATCAATCAATGCTATGTGTTTGTTAAAGTATAAAATGTCGAAATGAGGATTAAGGCGCCTGAATTACACCAACTGGTATCGCTATTTTTAACATTGTCATGTTAATAATTGATCTTGATAAATTCCCCCCCCCCCCCCCCCCCCCCTTCCCCGTTTGTATCAGGGGAAGGTTTAAATTGCAGGGAGTTAATTTGACAGAGAACCAGTTATATGCTAAGAGTTTTCTTTTCCTTTAAACAAGGAAGTGAACTAGTTTACCTTCGTCAGGGTCGGACATTTTGTTAAAAAAGAAAATCCACCAATAACAATAGATTTAAGGTGAATCTTCTGTTCGTACAACTTTCAGATTTGGTGAGTTATGATTTATGTTGTTATTGTTTAAGTTGAGTTTGATCTTCTCCCTGTATCTCGAATCATTTACACGTAATAAATCATGTAGATTGTGGTAAAATTCATAAAGAAAGTACCAGTAACTTAGATTTACTTATTTTGTTTTAAAACCTTTTCCTGATATAGACACGTTTTACGAACGGTATTGCAAAAATTCGAAATATCTCCTTTTTCTAACATGTTCATTTAACCCAGAGTAAACAACAGGCATTCATTCTTTACATATATTAAAATCCTTACCTTAACCCTTTCCCTCACACAACGAATATAAAGCAAATTACTTTGCACAAATATACGCCAAAGTATGGAAAATACCTTTAATTGAAATCGTAATTATTGACTTGAGTTGAAATATAGTTTCAAGTGAGAATTCTTGCCACAATGTATTCACAAATTAGGAAAGTAAGTGCAATCTCGTTTTGATAAAGAGTGTATAAATTGTCGTCTGCAGTCAACATAGGGTTTAAATCACAGTTGACAACTGTATCTATCAACAAAATACCCGTTATTGAACCTTGTGATAGACTTGTTTATAGTTACTACATGTACTTTCCATATACAGCCGCTTTCTGAAAAAGGGAATTTGAGCCATTGTTGTGAGCATCAGAAGTGGATTATAAAGGGACAAATAAACATTGCTGATCCCTTTACCTCATAGGCAATTTTTAGATTAATATACCAAAAGTATAAGTATAAGTAAACGGCTCAGTTTCCCATTATATCTCTCTTTTATTAATCAGATCTTTCTCCTACAATCTCTTTAATTTCGAACTTAAATCCTATGATGTGGATACTTAAGAGAACAGCTTCACAGAGTCGATTCTTTCGAGTACTCAAAACATAGGTAACCACAACACACGGTTTGAAAATCAATAAGGATTTAATGTTAATTATCGAACACCTGGTTTCGTCGAATTGCGGAGTTTCTTGTTCACATTAAGTGTTTCTACCCTACTTAAACGACTTGAACGTCAAATACAGATGTTATAGCATGAACTACTCCCCTTATATAAAGCTATGCTATTAATTCTTAAACCACGATTGGAATCATGACAATTGAAATTGTGCAACATAATGTTACAACGCATAGAACTAGTGTGGTAAAGGAAGCACTTATCTGTTGTCTACTTATTTACACACTGTTTTAAAATGTTAGGGTAACATCTTTACTCTAAAATTGGCAGACATTCATATGATACCCTAAATAAAATGACAAGCCAATTTGTGTTTGCAATATGAGCTCTCTGTCAAACATTTTAGAAAACACGTACATCTTTTAATAGAATAATTATTAGTATAATCTCCTTTATATGCTTATTTTTACCTCATCAACAAACTAGATTTTAAAATTAAGTAATGTTCATAGGCTGTCCTTCAATTAAGCAAAGTTTCAAACCGTTTTACAAGACATTTGTAGGATAACCTGCTAAGACAGAATCTATGAAGATATTCGGATATATCTCTTTGTCTTTCATTTCCTACATTGTTTTCAAAAGATGTCTGTGGCATAACGTGTCATAAGTTGGTTTTCTAGGTAAAGATTTAAAGCTTCATAACATGTAACAACACTTCTGAAGCAAACGATTTTGAAAACAGCTCTGACTTTGAAAACATCTATGACTTTGAAAACAGCTCTGACTTTGAAAACAGTTTCGCAATACTATGGCAATACTATGGCAATTCTCTATAAATGTAAGCGTAGTTGCTGAAACAATTTCAGCAGACGAAATATTTAGTCTAAAATACGGAAACTCTCATTAAAAGAAAGAAAAATAGCTGTATAAAGATGAGAACAGTGTAGCAAAAGATAAAATTGCTCTTTATAAGTAATTTTGTCTTTCAAAAGCCGTCTGCTGAAGATGATGCAATAGAATGTGTCTGGAAGTAAGAAAGGGATCAATATCGATAACGACCCTGACATACAAGCCCTTTATTCCATGTCTTACAGAGAATCATCTTAAAGTATCGATAGGTGGCATAGTTCAGGTTCTTATTAAATATTTTCCGACATAAAGACACTTTTCGACTTATTTGTTGCAAACGAACTTTGAAAATACTGTGACAGAAGAAGTAAATAGCTCGAAATAAGCAATTTCTCATTTTGCGACAATGTTTTCAACCCTATTCAATTATAGAGGTTTTCCATAGTTTGCCTTGTTGTTTTTAAATTAGTTTGCTTCAGCTAGTTAGTAAGTTGGAATGAGTTAATGACCAGATATTATGCTGTGGGTACTCGACATAATTGTGGCAGTGAGGCAGATGTTTAGTGTACCCACATCATAGGATTTGATTAGGTAATAACATATATTGTAGGACACAGACCTGTGCACTCTTCCTAATCCAGATCTCATTGTATACGTCGTTCACAAGACAAGATAAAAGTCTTCCTCATAAACCCTTTCCCACCTACAGCAAATTTACATTAGACAGGTTTGTTGACTTTGATCCTGTGCCTGCGTTTTGAATCATTTACTTGTAGTATAAAAAAGGTATATTTTGGTAAAATTTAAAAAAGTAATTTGTTTTGCTTTTTTTGTTGTTTACCCTTTTCATGATATATACGAATTATGAGACGCTAAAGCCTATAATGACCCCGACGCTAAATGATGGGGTAAAGTAATCCCTGTTACTTTAATTTAAAAAAAGAAAAAAATTGTCATAAAAACAATGGGGCAACAAATTCTTTACTGGTATACAGTCTCTTAACCCTTTCCCAAATACAACGAATGTAAATCATTTTAAATGAAATTAGAATTATTGATTTGAGTTGAAAACATAGTGACAAGAGAAATTGTTGTCACTATAGTTTTAAAATTCGTCTGCTGCAGATGCTTGAAAAGGTGTCACATGCGGAAAATGATCTTATCTTTTCAAAACAGTCAGCTCTTAAAAAAATATCAATTCATTGAAAAGTGTCATATAATCAATAAGTTTTCATAATAGGTACGATTCAATAATTCATATATTCTGACAAAATACACATATAGCCTTTTATATTTGAGGCAGATTTCTACTGTCAGTTGATCCACCGGTCTCGTTCTACTATAGTGGAACATGTTTCATTAATATTTTACCAACTCTAAACACTTTCAATAAATATGGTCTTCTAAACTAGAATTATAAATGATTTTCTGAATATAATTTGTAAAGTAAATGCAATGTTCTTTTTTTTTCAACAAGTGTATAAAGTGTCGTCTGCAGTAAAATTGTCAAAGGTCGATTGGGTTAGATAACAGTTGACAACTTTAATCTAACAACACACTACACGTTATTGAACAGTATTAGACGTTTTCATGGGTAAGATATTTCATCCCCTTACACGTACAGATGCTTTATTAAGCCTCTGCAAAAGACGACTGTTGACAACATGCTGGCAGAAAAAGAAATGGATCATTGTGATCAATTTCTCCATTAATCAAAATATTTTCAACTTCATTCAATAAGTATTCTTTCATATATAAAGAGACATATAGTTTTGACCTAATGACTTGATGGCCTACTATGATTCAAGGACCGCTCTGTTTTTTGCATACACGTTTAACTCTTTCCTACATATAACAAATCTTCAGAAGTCTGCATTGCATGATTCTTGTTAAGACCGGCGCGGAAGGTCGCTGGTTCGATTCCCGGCCGGGTCATAAACTTTCAAATGGTTGTAATTATTTCCCTCCGAGGTGTTCTGAACTGTGCGATTAGCATTGCGACTGACCCGTTGATATCAGGATGAATGGACCGATAGTACTGTTAACTTAACCATGGAATAACGTGATATAACTAATAATATGTTGAGAGCGGAAACAACACCGTGTAAACAAACACAACCAACATTGACCGATAGTACTGTTAACTTAACCATGGAATAACGTGATATAACTAACAATCTGCTGAGAGCGGATACAACACCGTGTAAACAAACACAAACAACATTGACCGATAGTACTGCTAACTTAACCATGGAATAACGTGATATAACTAACAAACTGTTGAGAGCGGAAACAACACCGTGTAAACAAACACAACCAACATTGACCGATAGTACGGTTAACTTAACCATGGAATAACGTGATATAACTTACAATCTGTTGAGAGCGGATACAACACCGTGTAAACAAACACAACCAACATTGACCGATAGTACTGCTAACTTAACCATGGAATAACGTGATATAACTAACAATCTGTTGAGAGCGGATACAACACCGTGTAAACAAACACAACCAACATTGACCGATAGTACTGCTAACTTAACCATGGAATAACGTGATATAACTAACAATCTGTTAAGAGCGGAAACAACACCGTGTAAACAAACACAACCAACATTGACCGATAGTACTGTTAACTTAACCATGGAATAACGTGATATAACTTACAATATGTTGAGAGCGGATACAACACCGTGTAAACAAACACAACCACCATTGACCGATAGTACTGTTAACTTAACCATGAAATATTGTGATATAACTAACAATCTGTTGAGAGCGGATTAAAACACCGTGTAAACAAACACAACACAATTGACCACAAACAACGAACCTGCCTACAGCAGAGGAATTTGAGAGTTGAGTTTACAACATAGTGTCAATGAACATCTTGCCACAATGTTTCTAAAAGTCGTCTGATACAGATAAAATCTCAAATCTAAGTACATATTATAAAGGGTTAAATGTTTTTAAAGCAGACAACTATTAGAAAAAATATCGATCCAGTTAAAGATCATAGGTATAGAAAATAATGTTCATATTTGATGAACGGCACTACGGTCATGGTGGAGTGCCCTTGGGCAAGGCACATTTTCTAGCCCAGTACTGGTTTGTTTACCCAGGGATCATGAATAAGTGAACTGTCGCCGTGATATAACTGAAATAATGTTGAAAGCGGCGTAAAGCCCCAATAAATAAATAAATAAATAAATCATATTTGATGAAATGTAAAATTCCCTTCATTCTACCAAAACACAAATGTAACCCGTTATGACTCTTTAATCAGATGCAGTCTTATATGTCAGTTGATCCACAGTTTTTATAGTTAAAGAGATCCGGCTTGCTAGAACGTACCAACTATGAAAACTTTCAATTGATATATATATTCTTCTAAAAAAAGAATTAAGCATAATTATGAGAATGAAATTAAAAAAAGTAAAGGCAATCTCATTTTGAATAAGAGTGTACACTATCTTCTGCAGTAAACTATTCAATGGGGTAAACGTTTAAATCACATCTAGCAAGTAAATACCCGTTCTGTTAACCCTTTCAACATACAGACGCTTTCTGGAGCCTCTGAAGAAGACGACTTTTGAAAACATTCTGGCATTTTTTTACTGCTCATTGTGAGCAATTTCTCCTTTAGCCGAAATGTTTTCAGCTTCATTCAATATTTGTTCTTTCATTCCTAAAGAGTTTCCATAGTTTTGAATTAATATTTTCAAAGTCTTCTGCTGCGGATTTGTTGAGTAAGGAACGGGTTAACCAGCTACCTGCTAAGATAATATATGTTACTTCTTGAATTTTAAGAGTATAATTTTGTTACGACATTACAGCACATTGAGGGTGAAGGAGATATTGATCCTGCTCTTCTAGCATTTTTTTAATTTTTTGAGCTAATTCTTCCTTGTTTAGTCACACAAAGTAATTTGAGCCATTGGTGTGAGAGTCTGGAGTGAACTTTAACATTAAACGTAAACATTGCTGATATAATATACCAAAGGCCTTGATAAAGAGGAGTAAACCAATCATTTTCCCATTATATCTCTCTTATATTAATAATGTTGTTTTGGTTATTCTTTTAATGGCTGCTTAATAGAGGAGACCACCAACACAAGTTTGTATTTACAAGCTGTGGCACCCTTGTGTACGATCCGATTAAATCAGTTATTGTCGTTATACAGCAAAGAAACTTCCGATTGTATTTACTGTACGCTTATTCGCTGTGAGAACGACTAACGATTCATTGGCGGTGCTGTATTTTGTAACTTCACGTATCGAAGAAATCCTTTCCCACATAAAACAAATCTGCAGCAGACGACATTGAAAACGTTTTATGCAAAACATATAAATAATATCTATCAATGAATAAACAAAAATTGTATAGAGTGAAAGCATTGGGGCGAAATGGAAATTAATCCTTATGAGTAAGATTTCTTTTTGTCACAGGGTTTTTCAAAATATGTCTTCTGCTGCAGAGGCGTCAAAATGCGTCTGTCTAAGGGAATAGCTAAGGTAGCGTTCAATTTGTTTTAACCAATAGTAAAAGTTTATAAAGGTATGTTAGCCTTGCATGTTTTATTCCATGCATCGCGGACAAACTTAAAAGGTAAACTTAAATCGTCTGCTCTATTTATAATAAAAACCCGGTATTGATTATTAATTATATCAATAAAATCTCGCCTGCTTCGATAAATTATTATTTTAACTTGACGTTGTATACTGTACGCTCTTAAAGACTGTTCAAACAAATCAAACTTTATAAAAACTTCTCAGTATATTTCTCGTTTATCATATCAATTTGCGAGGGTATACATGTATAGCGAATCATTGTGTTACACATACCTGATCAAATATCGTCTGCTAAATGTGTATGACTCAAACTCGTCGACCGCGAAAACAGTTAACCGTAATAAACAAGTTTATACATTTTTTCTTTAACTATAGCGTAATACTCTAAATTTAGTAACAACCCCTTTGCATGTTAAGATCTGTGACAGTCAGTGACTATAAAGGTATGTTAGCCTCGCATATATTATTCCATGCATCGCGACCAGACTTAAAAGGTAAACTTAAATCGTCTGCTCTATTTATAATGAAAACCCGGTATTGATTAGTTATCATAGCAATAAAAAAAAACTCGTCTGCCATAAGTTATAGTATTATATAACTTGACGTCGTAAGCCAAGTACGCTATTATTGACGGTTCAAAAGTGGACGTTTATAAGAGTCTGTCATCTAATACTATCAGTATGCGATTCTTCTACAGTCTGTGAAACGTGTAAGGTATGGTAGATAGAGTGGTCCTTTGTTATGTTTAATGTGTGAAAAAGTGTTTATATATTAAGTCGATTTGAACAAATGCTAATATAAATGTATTATATATACATATATTTACGTAGGATTTGACATGTTATACACAGTGTTTATGCTTTTATTATTAACCTTATGCATTTTATTTTCTTTGAAACAACAAATATTTATTTCTGAAGAGGTACATGTATGGTTACCATCATGTGTCTTTCTAAAATGTTATTTACTGGATGATGTCAGAATAAATTGACAAGTAGCACTGGTAACTTACCCAGGAAACGCCGTGATAAAACTGAAAAGTGTTGCAAACGGCGTACAAAACAATCAATCAATGCTATGTGTTTGTTAAAGTATAAAATGTCGAAATGAGGATTAAGGCGCCTGAATTCCACCAACTGGTATCGCTATTTTTAACATTGTCATGTTAATAATTGATCTTGATAAATCCCCCCCCCCCCCCCCTTCCCCGTTTGTATCAGGGGAAGGTTTAAATTGCAGGGAGTTAATTTGACAGAGAACCAGTTATACAATGTATGCTAAGAGTTTTCTTTTCCTTTAAACAAGGAAGTGAACTAGTTTAACTTCGTCAGGGTCGGACATTTTGTTAAAAAAGAAAACCACCAATAACAATAAATCAGAGGTGAATATTCTGTTCCTAAAACTTTCAGATTTGGTGAGTTATGATTTATATTGTTGTTGTTTTAGTTGAGTTTGATCTTCTGCCTGTATTTTGAATCATTTACACGTAGTAAATCATGCCGAATCTGGTTAAATTCTTAAAGAAAGTACCAGTAACTTGGATTTACTTATTTTGTTTTAAACCCTTTTCCTGATATAGACACATTTTACGAACGGTATTGCAAAATTCGCAATATCTCCTTTTTCTGACATGTTTGTTTAACCCAGAGTAAACAATAGGCATTCATTCTTTACATATATTACACTCCTTTACTCAGAGTAAACACTCTTTTCCTTAACCCTTTTCCTCACACAACGAATGTAAAGCAAATTACTTTGAACAAATATACGCCAAATTATGGAAAATACCTTTAATTGAAATCGTAATTATTAACTTGAGTTGAAATATAGTTTCAAGTGAGAATTCTTGCCACAATCTATTCACAAATTAGGAAAGTAAATGCAATCTCGTTTTGATCAAGTGTGTATAAATTGTCGTCTGCAATCAACATAGGGTTTAAATCACAGTTGACAACTGTATCTATCAACAAAATACCCGTTATTGAACCTTGCGTTAGACTTGTCTATAGTTACTACATGCACTTTCCACATACAGCCGCTTTTGAATAGAAAATTGAGCCATTGCTGTGAGCATCAGAAGTCAATTGTAAAGGGACAAATAAACATTGCTGATTCCTACTGCATAGGCCATTTTTAGATTTATATACCAAAAGTATAAGTATAAGTAAATGGCTCAGTTTCCCATAATATATCTCTGTTTATAATCAGATCTTTCTCCTACAATATAGGTTATTGAAAAAAACATAAATCCTAAGATGTGGATACTTAAGAGAACAGTTTCACAGAGACGATTCCTTTGAATACTAAAAACATAGGTAATCACAACATAGGGTTTGAAAATCAAATAAGGATTTTATGTCAATTATCGAAAACCTGGTTTCGTCGAATTACGGAGTTTCTTGTTCAAATTAAGTGTTTTTACCCTACTTTAAACGATTTGAAGGTCAAATAATGATTTTATAGCATGAAATACGCCCCTTATATAAAGCTATGCTATCTATTCTAAACACACGATTAGAGTCATGACAATTTAAAATGCGCAATATAATGTTACAACGTATAGAAATATTGTGATAAAGGAAGCAGTTATCAGTTGTCTACTTATTTACACACTCTTTTAAAATGTCAGGGTAACTTCTTTACTTTAATATTGGCAGACATTCATATAATACCCTGAGTGAAATGACAGGAATTTGTTTGTTTGTAATATGAGCTCTCTGTCAAACATTTTAGAAAACATGTACATCTTTTAATAGAATAATTGTTAGTATAATCTCCTTTATATGCTTATTTTTAACTCATTAACAAACTATATTTTAAAATTAAGCAATGTTCATAGGCTATTCGTCAATTAAGAAAAGTTTCAATTCGTTTTACAATACATTTCTAGAATAGCCTGTTAAGACAGAATCTATGAAGATATTCGGATATATCTCTTTGTCTTTCATTTCTCACATCGTTTTCAAAAGATGTCTGTGGCATAACGTGTCATAAGTTGGCTTCCTAGGTAAATATTTAAAGCTTCATAACATGTAACAACACTTCTGAAGCAAGCGATTTTGAAAACAGCTCTGACTTTGAAAACAGTTGCGCAATACTATGGCAATGCTCTATAAATGTAAACAATTTCAGCAGACGAAATATTTAGTCCAAAATACAGAAACTCTCATTAAAGAACACTTTTTTCAAAAGACGTCTTCTGAAGATGATGCAAGAGAATGTGTCTGGAAGTAAGAAAGGATTCAATATCGATAACGACCCTGACATACAAGCCCTTTATTTCATGTCTTACAGAGAATCATCCTAAATTATTGATAGATGGCATAGTTCAGGTTCTTATTGACATAATGACACTTTTCGATTATTTGTTGCCAACGAACTTTGAAAATAGTGTGACAGAAGAAGCAAACGGCTCACAATGAGCAGTTTCTATTTTTGCGACAATGTTTTCAACCCTATTCAATAATAGAGGTTTTCCATATTTTGCCTTGTTGTTTTTAAAGTAGTTTAATTCAGATTTTTAGTAAGTTGGAATGAGTTAATGACCAGATATTATGCTGTGGGTACTCGACATAATTGTGGCAGTGAGGCAGTAGTAGTACCAACACCATAGGGTTTGATTTGGTAATAACATATATTGTAGGACACAGACCTGTGCACTCTTCATAATCCAGATTTCATTGTATACGTCGTTCACCAGACTAGATAAAAGTCTTCGGCATCAACCCTTTCCCACCTACAGCAAATTTACATTAGACGGCTTTGAACATAGCCAGGCAAAAACTTTGGAACGTCTCTATAATTATTTGTATAATAGAGTTGAAATTATTATATCAAAACGGAAAATTGGTCATTAATGGGATCGGAATATTGTATATTGACAATGAGACATAGAAGTTTTAAAAGAGACCTGCTGCAGATTTGTTGTATGATGGAAATGGTAAAATTTAGCACACCTTTATGCTTGCATGAATAAAATCTCCAGCCAACACTGAGTCTGATTTTAAACCAAATAAAGATTAGTAAAATACAAACGGTTTAGCTCATGTAATTTAGAATTTGATTATTTGTTATTTCAGGTGCATATGCGGGTACCCTGGCTGAGGGTTTTAAGAATGGCCACTAATTCATCCATATACGCATCGGATGAAACCTCTTTCCAAGATTGTGATGTGTGCAGATTTCAAAATGTGACCTCAGAGTCGGTGTCCTACTGTACGATTTGCCGGGAGTATCTGTGTACGACATGTGATAAAGCCCACAGAGGTTCGAAACTCACCAGGAACCACAAACTGTTGACGGGAAGCTATCTACCATCTGCATCTACTACAACTGAACCGCCGATCGTGTTCTGTGATGACCACAAGACAATGATTGTTGACATGTATTGTAAAAATCACGATGAAGTCATTTGCAGTGCCTGCAAGATTACATCTCATATAGTTTGTAAAATAACTGATGTTAGCCAGGAGACAAAACAGATGAAGAAAGATTGTTCTTTCAATAGAACAAAGGCACATCTAGAAGATTTGAAAACCCAGTATGACAACATGAAAGCAATGAGAAATAAAAAAGACAAACATATATTTAAATCACAGCTACAGAAATGCCTTAAAGACATGAGTCAGGTACGAAAGGAAATGAATGACACATTGGACAGCATAGAAAATACTCTATCTAAAGAAATCCAACACGCCGATGAAAGGATGACCAAAGACATAGAAGGTCATATGGCAATATTTGATGATATTCTATCTCAAATGATTGAACAACTCAAAAATCTTAAAGAAAGCGAGAAAGCACAAGATGACCAAATTATGTTCGTACAAATGAAGAAGGCTAGCCACGCACAGCACAAATACGTAGAGACAATGGCAAAAATGAAACAATTTTTAAATCAACCTGAAATACGTTTTAAGATTAATGACACCCTCTACGACACTGTAAAACAACTGCAATCTGTAAAAACAGTCCTCGTTGACAGACATGGTATAAGAGCTGGCATTACATATGGACTTCAGAAGTCTCTTTTAAACATGTCCATATACAGTAGACGCCTCATAAACATTGGATGTACAGTCGTATATGGATGTACTTTTATGCCTGATGGCCATCTTGTACTGTGTTGTGGTAGTGATGGACTCAGACTACTCGATAAAGATTTCAAGATAAAGTCCCAGTTACACGAATATGCACGGTGTGTAGCGGTCATCAATGACAATGAAATCATTGTTACACAAGGTGTTAAGGATAAACAGATCCAGAGAGTTACGATATTTCCACAGATGAAAGTGAGTAAAACCATGAAGATGGACAGATCCTGCTATGGTGTAGACGTGTTTGGTGATGAAATATATGTAGTCTGTAGAGATGGCGCTAATGGTGAGGTTAAGATACTAAACATGGATGGTAAAGTACAACGTACACTGGGTCTGAATAATGGTAAATATATGTTTAAACAGCCTGACTTTGTGACCATCAGTTATGATGGTAGTAAAGTGTTTGTATCGGGGAACTCACACTGTCACATGTCTGGATACACAAGGTTATGTGATCTACCTGTATTCAGAGCCAGACTTGAAGGAACCAACCGGAATGTTAGTGGATTGTGAAGGTAACCTGTTAGTCTGTGGCTGTTCAAGTTACAATATACATGTTATTGGACGAGATGGGAGAAAAAGAAATATTTTGTTGTCTAAGGCAGACGGTCGGATGGTCCGAAATTGTATAGCGTTTAGACCGAGTGATGGTTGTCTTATCGTCGGAATAGACAATGACAACAACAAATCACTTGTCAGTTACACGACCTGAATAATTATAAATGTTTCATGTATATCCACATAAGAAATAGTGGCTGCTTTCAGTCAAAATGGACCATACTGGTACACTTTACATTAATGAAATTAAACTAAAGAAAAAGTTTTTTTTTTAGAACAGGCATGACCAAGTACCTCCAAGCATTCTAATCATGGTCTTTCCCCATTTAGTCCTTCACACTTCATCAATGTAACAGTTTTGTTTGTCTTGTTTAGACAATTCCGATGAGTACCCACAGCATTGAGTGTATCTGCTGGATAAGAGAATGACTGTCTGACAAAGACCTGGTTCACATAGTTAGTCCTATGAAACTGTATGGATTAAAATGCATTGAAAACGTATATTGACAATTTTGTTAAATTTGTAAAAGGGGAAGTTTCATTCAGGATACAGATGTTAAGAATATTGTGGGAAAACACGGAAACAGCTAGTTTTAGCATGATATATTGCTTGATATGTGTTAACCCCTTTAACATCTGCGGAAGAACGCTCGAAAATTATTTGGTCAATAATGCATTATACAAATTATAAAAAAACATTGTATGAGAATCAGAATTTGTAAATTTTTCAGCTTAACCTATTACCTGATATATTTGAGCGACATTTTCTTTGAAAACATGTCGACAAAAACTCATCTTAAGTCATGCTTGAACTTATCAATATCAAAGTCACTGACTGCAATCAAGAGTATGTCACACAGTGAAGATCCTAAATAGGCGTATTATTGAATAGTGTCCTTTACTTCACAAGACTTTCAACCGCTCTACAGCAGACCTCTCTTTAAAACACTGTCCGGTGTTTTTAACTCTGTATCCAAAGTATACTTTAACAACTCAAATTTGCCGTTTTGAGTGAATGAAAGTAAAATAATTGTATAGAGTTTATATCGTTATGGGAAAAGTAGGAATTACTCAATTACTCAATTGATATTGATCTTTTTATCACAATGTTTTCAAAATGTGTAGGCTACACAATCGTCTACAAGTTTGAAAGGGTTAAAGTAGTCAACTAAACAATACCTTCACAGCTATTTGTACTGGGTGTATAATCCCTGTTGGGGCAGGTGAGGGGTGGGACAAAAACAGTTTGGTTCTGGTAATAAAAGGCATGTAGAAGGGGAAATATCCGATATATAGTAACCTATGATTAAGTGAATTAAGCGATTTGATTAAATTCGCTAATATATCCATTAGCGCAAATATTACCAGATCCGATAGTCTGGTGATAAAATTAAACCAACATTAGCTTACTTTTGCACTGCACATGTAGAACAAAATGTATCTGTGAAACCATATTGAAGGGTCAAAATGAACGCTATACTTTCAAAAGCTTCGTAAATCCTTTGACTTTTTGGCGAATAATGCAGATCAACTCCACAAATGCGCATTTGGATATAGATCAAATGTGCCATATCGTAAAATGATAACACAACTTAGAAATTGACCGTTTGCTAGAAATTACTTAATGCATAAAAATGCTTGCAGTTCCAAAGTCGGTAACTTTTTGACAGACGGATTGTTCGCTAAACTCTATCCCACATATAGACGCTTTCTGACACATATAGCATTCAACTTTAAAAAACATTCTTGCAAAAAATAGTTATTGCTCATAATTAGCAATTACCCATTTTGTCACAACGTTTTCAACTCTATTCAATAGTTATATATTAATTTATTGAGATGGTTCATATTTGTATCTAGATGTTTTCAACGTCGTCTGCTGCAGAATTGTAGTATGTGCGTAAAGGTTAAATGATTTGTTATGCCAGTATAAAATGATTTATGGATTGTAAGGCATTTAAGTGAATAACTTTGCTCTATTGATTATCTGGAACAATTCTACTCCCCGTTTACAAGAATCAGGTGCACTTTTCTTGTCTACATGCGTAAACCAATCAAAAGAAGAGCTGCTATCACGTGGCCTTCATGGGCCAATCGGTGGAAGTCTTCTTCACTCTTTTATTAGATCTTGGATCTACAACATTGGTTATTAATCTCTGGAAAAATATTTTAATTCCACTTCCTCCCATCATCCACCACCAGGTGCAATTGGTTCTTGTGATAGGTTTTTGAGTTGTTGTATACTGGTAATTGGATACTGTTATTGTTGTTAATTCCACTTCCTCCCATCATCCACCACCAGCTGCAAATGGTTCTTGTGATAGGTTTTTGAGTTGTTGTATACTGGTAATTGGATACTGTAAAGTTATTGTTATTCTGTTGTTGTTGTTGTTGTTGTTGTTATTGTTTCATATTGAATAATTTTCCATTTCTGGCGGCTGTTTTTTCTTTATCTGCCCAGAATGGGAAATGAATGTTCTGTTTATCATTGACTAAGCGGGTCAGTTATGACCCGCAAGAGTCCTTAACATTTTATTAAAATGTCATTTGCACACAGCCAGACTTGTCATTCACTTCACCCTTCTTCTGTTTGCCATGTTTATCATTGGGTAATGAATATCGAAATACTCAATTGCCTTTTTCAAATGCTCAATTACTTTGGATCAATTAAAAAGAAAATCTGTAGCACTGAATCTTGTTTAGCTTGTTTCATCTATTCTAGGTCGAGCGGCAATTACTTCCAGCCTGTTAAACAATAAAGAAATACAAACTTACTCGAGCACTAGCACCTTTTGCTGGGTCGAGTAGTCTGAATATTAGAGTAAATATCTATAATAATTGCATTATGAAATACTTTTGAAATAAATGTTGCCACTTCCATAAATGTGTTTGGATCGAATTAATAGACTTGCATTCGGTATTTATCTACGTGGAAGGCAAAATATTTCGCTTTACACAATTCTAAAAAGAGATGATGACATTCTTTTAACCTTATATAGCCAACAGCTTTCATTTGAGGTGCCATTCCCTTAAAACCCAGTCCCATTCGGCCGATCCGGGGTCAGATGTGTGTTGGATCTGCGTTGGGTCCGGGCTTTTCCAGGATAATCCGGGACAGTCCGTGATGATTATGGATGCCCCGTCATGTTCCGGGACACCACCCTGGCAATTTTAAACTTTCAAACATTACCACCCGTAGTGAAACCGTGTTGATCCTGGGCGATCCATGCCGATCCGGCATGTCGTGTTGGACAAGGATTACCCCGGAGCACCCCGGACCATATACGGTTAATGCCGGATCAAGCACGGATGAACACGGATGAATACGGATGAACACGGATGAACACGGACCTAACACAGTGAGAACATGGATGAAAAGGCTTCATCCCGGATTGAACACGATATTAGTCAACTTCGTGGCTCTCGCCATTAAAATGGCCGTTTTCGTTCTGTTGTTGCGTTAGTTGCAGTTGCAACGACATCAGTTGAAGTCGCTTCTCTCTCGTGAGGTTCATCTCGGATATATATTATAAGGTGTGACGGGTGTGGAGTGAAACACAGAACTGAATATGATCTGAAAATGCATCCCTTTTATATGGTTTCGAACTCAGGTTCGGGGTGATTCGTCTACATCCAGGGTCGTCCGTGTCTATTCCGGGATCATCCAGGACAATCCGCAACGTCACCTTGTTAATCCGTAGTCCTACCGTATTCTTCTGGGCTGGTCCGGGACAGTCCGTGCTCAATCGTGTGAACACCGTGTCGATACCGTGTTTATCCGGGGCGGTCCGTGCTCATATCGTGTTCAATCCGGGATTAAGCCTTTTCATCCCTGTTCGCACCAGTGACACATTGCCATGATGGATGTTAATGTTACTACTTCGCATTTTATAGGGCCAGAGCCTTTCGCTAACATTTTAACAAAATGCTGCTTTTAAGGATGAAATATGAATGTATGTCAAAATAAGGGTTCTAGCGTACAAATCTATTGACACATGTCATACGAAACACTTTTGCTGAAACACGTTAGGTGTCCCACAAATACACCACATGTTGATGTTTAATTAAGGAAGCTTTCAATCTCCGTTTAACCTTATATAGCTGCTATTATTATTAGTAGTAGTAGTAGTTGTTGTTATAACAATATAAACACAAACACAGTAGTCAGTTTAAGTAAGCACATCGCGAATACATAGACACTAAATATTATAACGTATATAGTAATCAGCTTGACCTAGGTACTTAACTTTTAGCCGTTGGCATGAAGCAATACATGGAAAGCATCTAACAGTTGAACACATATTTATAATCAGACGCATTAATAAAATACATGTAGGCACGACGGAATTGCACATAGGCAACTAGATGAATGCACATGCCAATTAAACATTCGAATATTTACGTAAATACTCTTCTATAATACCACTATGACTGTTTCGACGAGTCAGCCCTTTGATCTCGCTTACGTAATTTAGATCGCGTCCTTGATTATCACCATAACTCCTTCTATCGTCTTATGCCGACCTATCTATTGGCGAAACCGCTTTCCGGGCTCACAGGTCGGCTCGGTACACCTTCTATTTTGAAAATCGATATCAGAGGGATGTTCCAACAAAACGTGGACCGAATAAAATACTCATTAACAATGTATTCAATCGTAAAAAACACACCACACATCACTTTTCTAAGACAATAAGATAAACTCACTTTTAAGGATGTGCATACATTACAGAACAAGAACACATTCTTATTATAGCCAAACAGGCGTGTAGCCGCCACACAAATTAACACCCTTACAATGCTTTACAAAGGTCAAATAAATAAATATGCATACATTCAAACGATGTCAAAAGCCTCTGGACCAAATTCTAAAACCACTACTTTTGAAAATGTTAAAGGTTGTGTACTGATTGAAGCGTCCATGTAAAATGTCGTTATGCCCAATTTATCGGCGTCAACTTTTATATTTCCTGCAGGCCTTAAAGTACAGTGTGACCCAGCCCATACACACTATTGTCATGTTAGAGTTGTTCCACAAACCGGGCGTTATTCCGGTAAGTCTGGTTATATTGACGTGTGTTTATGACTACTGTCACGTTAGAGCTGCACCACAGACCGGGCGTTATTCCGGTAAGTCTTGTAATATTGTCATGTTAGAGCTGCATAACTGACCGGGAGTTATTCCGGTAAGTCTAGTAATATTGACGTGTTAGAGCTGCACCACAGACCGGGCGTTATTCCAGTAAGTCTAGTACTATTGACGTATGATTATCAATATTGTCATGTTAGAGCTGCACCACAGACCGGGCGTTATTCCAGTACGACTAGTAATATCGACGTGTGATTATCAATATTGTCATGTTAGAGCTGCACCACAAACTATGCGTTATTCCGGTAAGTCTTGTCATATTGACGTGTGATTATCAATATTGTCATGTTAGAGCTGCACCACAAACCGGGCGTTATTCTGGTAAGTCTAGTAATATTGACGAGCGATTATCAATAGTGTTATGTTAGAGCTGTACCACAAACCGGGCGTTATTCCAGTAAGTCTGGTAATATTGACCTGTGATTATCAATATTGTCATGTTAGAGCTGCACCACAAACCGGGCGTTATTCCGGTAAGTCTGGTAATATTGACGTGTGATTATCAATATTGTCATGTTAGAGCTGCACCACAAACCGGACGTTATTCCGGTAAGTCTGGTAATATTGACGTGTGATTATCAACGTCCGAGGCGTCTGGTACCAGTATGACTGAGCCGTGCTACAAGAAACCAACGAGTCAAGTCGAGAAGTCTTGAAAAGGAGGAGTAAATGAGTCGCTGTCCAAAAATGGCTCACTTATAATTGATTAAACTCTATGTTGTGGGTAGCTAAAATAATCGGCTCACTGAGATACTTATTTTCAGTACCCACAACATAGGGTTCGAAGATTAATAAGGAATTAGACAAGTGAAATACCCTGATTATCTAGAGTCTTTATCGGCAATCTTAGTTTTTGTTCTAACAAGTGTACTTTACGGCATACCTATGTGTCAATGCTTATATAATGTAAATTGACGATGTCTGCTTGAAGTCTCTTCAACGTTACTGTGAGTAATTGATGGACAGTCGATGTCAAATTGTACTTTGATTTGTTTTTCTAGAGCATAGATCACATAATTGTTATTTACAGTTTCATCATATTTTCATTGTGAAAGTCCCAAATAGTCCTTACCAATCGTCCATTTAAATTACTATAAGTATATAATTATATAATGAATACATGTATATAAGATAACACGATTACCATCATTAGAATTGTTTATATTCAAGTCTGATTTTAAACCACTTATTGAACTCTGGTTGCCTCGTCCTCAAGGGGGAAAACTTATTCACAAATGTTCCATACCAAAAGTACCGCCTCCTAGAGGATATGGCTTGAATTACCTATATGCCTATATTCCAACATTGAAGTACTGGTTCATTTAGAGATAATGCTGAATACATTTCTACATAAATTGGTCGGAAAACGTTTTCTTATGTACTGCAATATTTGAAATAATTGTCTTCTGAAAGTACTAAACCGATCTCCACATAATATCACAGGTATGTTTAATGTTTTGCCATCTACAAAGTTCGCCCAAATTAGATTGATGTGTCAAAAAGTGACTTCTAATGACTAGTGTTGGTTTCACGCTAGTTTAAGAGAGATAACTTCTAAATTAAACATATTTAGTCAATCTTGGATCATATCCCTTGATAAGTTTTCAAGATGCGAATTCACATATCACACCTTTTGTGGCGAATATTTTGGATGAATCTGAGTTCTTCTCTATTTAAATTGTACATTAGTGTCTACAAATGTGCATTTTCTTTATGGGGAATGGTTAATGCATTGATCAGAATAATGTTGTGTCACTTACACATTGATTTTGTATTAAACGTTATATATTCAAGCGAACGGACCATGGTTTAATGGCGCTCTTGTTTTTTATACTATATATGTAATTTGTTACATGCGCACTAGGCCAACTTAGAATTAACTGAGCACAGGCAACTTAATGTAAATGGATGCATGCTGCAAAAGAGATGACGGTATATGACGGTGTCTGACGGTGTCTGACGGTGTCTGACGGTGTCTGATGGTGTCTGATGGTGTCTGATGGTGTCTGATGGTGTCTGACGGTGTCTGACGATGTCTGACGGTGTCTGACGGTGTCGAATGCTGTCTGATGGTGTCTGATGGTGTCTGATGGTGTCTGACGGTGTCAATGCTGTCTGATGGTGTTTAATGCTGTCTGACGGTGTCTGATTGTGGCTAATGCTGTCTGACGGTGTCTGATTGTGGCTAATGCTGTCCGATGGTGTCTGACGGTGTCTGACGGTCTCTGATTGTGGCTAATGCTGTCTAATGCTGTCTGACGGTGTCTGATTGTGGCTAATGCTGTATAATGCTGTCTGACGGTGTCTGATGGTATATAATGGTGTATGATGGTATATGACGGTGTCTGATGGTTTCTGATGTTGTCTGACGGTGTATGGTGGTATCTGATTGTGTCTGACGGTGTATGATGGTGTCTGACGGTGTCTGACGGTGTTTTATGGTGTCTGATGGTGTTCATCTTATTCTGAAATATACTGACCCATCTAGTAATGTGTATATCTTCCGATAACTCTTTGAAGGAATTGTATTAATTTCGATGCCTTATTTCCACGTCTTGATTTTAATTCTTAACGTTTTTGATATATGCTCTTCGTGCGTCAACGTGAATGCATTAACCGCAATGAAACGACCACATGAAAACAAGACGTCACAATATATTTTGTCAACTCTACGTTATTGTATTTCAATTACAATTGTTATAGGTGATAATGTTTTTAAAAATATTACGTTCATATTATGCAGGTTTTCTTCTTTTCAGAGATTTAAACATCATAACCGATCACCAAAAGGGAGGGAGGGAGGGAAAGAGAGTTGGAGAGAGAGAGAGACGGAATGAGTTAGGGGGAGGTAGAGGAAAAGAGAGGGAGAGGGATGGAGGGAGAGGATAGATATATATAGAGAGAAAGATTCTGAACATTTCGAGTCCACCTAAGTATTCTAAGCATGGCGGTTCCGCCTTATGATCGAAGCATAGCCATTCCGCCTAATCCTTCTAAGCATGGCGATTTCGCCTAAAGAAACTAATCATGGCGATTCCGCCTTATGATCGAAGCATAGCCATTCCGCCTAATCCTTCTAAGCATGGCGATTTCGCCCAAATAAACTAATCATGGCGATTCCGCATACGTATTATAAGCATGGTGATTCCGCCAGGCAGCTAACTACATGTACACATCAATGTGTAGGCGATACCGCATAATCTTTAGCAATACTGCTGCAAAAACATTTTTGTGATAACTTATATAAGAGGGACTACTATTGCCGTTAGTAATCCCGTGTAATAACAACGATTATTTCCTTTGTCTGTAACTTATCTTTCCTTCTCCGATCCAACTTCAGGTAAATCATAAAATCTGAAGAAATAAATGTACATGTACATGTACATACAAATACGTATTAATGCAAGCTTGAAAAACGCCGATATGCATATACTGCTATATAAGTATCTTAGCAGTTTTAATGTGTCAACTTACAAAATAGCAAGGCATTGCAAGTTCGCCCTATAATTCTGAACAGAGCGATTCACGCTTTAGTATTCTAAGCATTGCAATTCCGCTTAAATGTTCTAAGCATTACGATTCCCACCATAATATTCTAAGCGCATTATGCATAGCAATTCCGCCTAATTTGTTTAAGCATGGCGATTCCGCCTAAATATTCCAAGCATTGCGAGTTCGCCCTAATATTCTAAGCATGATGATTCCGCCTGATTTTACTACCTGGTAAATCAGTATTGATGCGATTCCGCCTGACTTTACCTGGAAAGTCAATATTGATGTGCTTGCGCCTAACTTTACTACCTGGAAAGTCGGTATTGATGCGATTCCGCCTGACTTTACTACCTGGTAAATCAGTATTGATGCGATTCTGCCTGACTTTACTAACTGGTAAATCAATATTGATGTGATTTCGCCTGACTTTACTACCTGGAAAGTCAATATTGATGTGATTTCGCCTGACTTTACTACCTGGAAAGTCAATATTGATGTGATTTCGCCTGACTTTACTACCTGGAAAGTCAATATTGATGTGATTTCGCCTGACTTTACTACCTGGAAAGTCAATATTTATGTGATTTCGCCTGACTTTACTACCTGGAATGTCAATATTGATGTGATTTCGCCTGACTTTACTACCTGGAAAGTCAATATTGATGTGATTTCGCCTGACTTTACTACCTGGAAAGTCAATATTGATGTGATTTCGCCTGACTTTACTACCTAGAAAGTCAATATTGATGTGATTTCGCCTGACTTTACTACCTAGAAAGTCAATATTGATGTGATTTCGCCTGACTTTACTACCTAGAAAGTCAATATTGATGTGATTTCGCCTGACTTAACTACCTGGAAAGTCAATATTGATGTGATTTCGCCTGACTTTACTACCTGTTAAGTCAATATTGATGTGATTGCGCCTGATTTTACTACCTAGAAAGCCGATATTGATGTGATTGCAACTGACTTTACTGCCTGGAAAGTCAATATTTATGCAATTGCGCCCTACTTATTTACTACATGGAAAGTCAATATTGATGCGATTTCACCTGACTTTACTACATGGAAAGTCAATATTTCGGCGATACCGCCAATTCTTTAGCAATACTGCTTTAGATACATTTTTTGGGATACCACTCTCTTTCTTTTTTAAATTTTTCATTTCTTCTCTTTTTTTCTATTTTTCTTTTTAAGAGAGTCTAGAGACAACAGAACCCTATATATCGCTTCTAACTCTCTCCAAATGGAGGATTTTGCACTTTCTGCCTCGGTCCAAATACCATGTTTACTCCTCTTTACTTATTTTTGTTCTTTCCACCTATTAAAAAACAACACATGTTTATTCTACAACCAACAAAAAAAAATAGAGCTTGACGATAACCACATATCGCCATATCACCAGCAGTTCTGAAGGCAGCCCCACCTGTGTCAGGTCAATCCAATTCCTGCAGTTCTTTACTATTATCTCTGAAAGAACATATGGATAAAACATAAATAGCGTTGAAATATCATATTAATTGATTTAAGAATTTCTCCTAGTGGCAAATACCAATTCCTACTTACTTATATTTGTTCATTACACCTAGTACAAAACAAATGACAACAAACCACAGAACTACAATCCTTATTAGCAATCCTTCTATGGTCCATAGATCGAAAAGGCAATCGCCTTGACGATAATCACATATCGCCATATCACCGGCAGTTCTAAAGGCAGCCACGCCTGTAACAGATAACTCCATTTCCTGCAGTTATTTACTATTATCTCTGAAAGAACATATGTATAAAACACAAATAGCGTTGAAATATATCAATTGATTTATGAATTTCTCTATGAATGAACATAGTAATACATTTCTTCTAGCGATAAGTCAAACCGGAATCTAATAATCAATAATTCGCGTATTATGCAAGCAGGAGAGGTAACCAGTGTTCGGCATTTGCATTTCCATAACGTATTTCTGTCCCTTACCCATCATTTTCCCTCCCTTTTCCACTTTAGTCAATAAATAAAGATAACATTGCCTTTTCCATTTTAACATCTTGTATGAAATCTTGAAGCAATGACGAGAACTCTTCATCGAAAGAACATTGGCCAAAAATCAGCCGACTTCCATTCCGAACTACTAACCGCGCATAGGTAACTTTCGACTTCCCTAGCATTCAGGGTATTAAATGATAGGTGGGACAAGAAGTCAACATCCTTTACTCCAGTTGTACTTGTATCCATACATTATAGTATTTAGAATACATTCATTCGTGTCAATCCTTTTCCAGAATTCAATATGTTTCATTAACCTATTGTTCGCAATATATTCAGAATAGCCTTCTGACATTACTCGTAATCGAAATATTCATGTGTAAACCAATTCATATCATAAAGACAACTAGAAATAAAGTACTTATCTTCTACTGCACTTAATTGGGACTGAAAGGGGTTAACGCTCTCACGTTCAAGTCCAATCCCTATCATCACCGGAGGCCATTTCAAAAGCACTAAGTTAGACACACCAATTCAACTTTTAAACATATATATATAAATCGTACACGTCAGCACAGTCCGACTGTCCAAACCTGAAATGCTTAACACACGTACTTTGTAGCGCACGTGCCAACTGTGTAGACGAAGATTAATGTGAGAAACCGCATACATCACTTAATGGAACTGCACTGGTCGATCCAGGGTCACAGAAGGTTCTAAGAAAAAACTTATAAACCCTTCAAACATGTAGACACATTTAGACGAATTTGCAGAAGACGACCTTTGAAACAGTGTGACAAGAGGAGCAATTTCGCCTTAAGCAACAATGTTTTCAACTTTTTTTTCAAGTAATTATACTTTCATTTAGGTATTTTCCATACTTCTGTCTATATGTTTTCAAAGTCGTCTGTAGCATATTTGTGGAAAAAAGTAACTTGATCTGCGCTCCATGAAAACCAATCATTAGATATTTCATTTCCGTGTACAGTTTGTAAAGCTAATAAACCTGCACACAAAGCACGTGCGACCTGTGTGAACGCTAATATATGTAGGAATCCGCATATATCTCTATCTGGAACTACATTTGGCAACCAAGAGTCATAGGCGTGCCAAGAAACTTCTAAACATTTTCCTACATGTAGACGCATGCTGACGACTTTGACGCAGACGACTTTTGAAAGCTTTCTGACAAAAGAAGCAATTTCTCCTTTTGTTACAAGGATCATGAGTCAAAGAGGGTTGTAAGAAACGTTTTAACCCTTCCCAAAACGAGCATGTTTTCCTTCTGCCAGATTAAAAAAAAAACGCTTATAAAAATTAAACTCTTAATTTAAAAAAGAAGATAAGAAACAGGTGACGTATAAAAACATTGTGAAAAGGGGACATTTGCACAAATTGAGTGATTTCTCATTTTGCCACAATGTTTAAAAAAAAAATCAAGGTAATAATACTTTCATTCAAAGAGATTTTCCATGCGTTTGCCAAGATTTCTACAAAGTACTCGGTCGCATATTTGTTATAAGTGGGAAAGGGTTAACGTACATGTATGCAGAAATATTCTGACACAAAACTGAAAGCTTCAATTATTCAATGGTGTTTGACGGCGTTTTCAACGTAATTTCAGTTATTTCTATGGGTTTCCCTTGGTAATATACCAGGCCTTCCGGTGTTATATATCCTGGTATCGACACATCAGTTGAAATACTAAACTTGAAAACCCAAAACGCTTGAAGTGTGACCACCCTAGTCGTTAACAAAATTAAGTCTTAAATGAGGATGAACCTGACATTCAAAAACCACCAAAATCTGCAGACAAGGCTGACATATAGAACACGAGCTGGCAGAGCGTCCACCTGGGCAAATTAGTGCTTATATAGTGTATTACCATACACTCGTGCGTGGAAATACTTAACCAGGAACTGGCAGAGCGTCCAGCTGGGCAAATTAATGCTTATATAGTGTATTACCATACACTCGTGCGTGGAAATACTTAACCAGGAACTGACAGAGTGTCCAACCTTGGGAGCGGAAGACACATGGTTCATCGAGGTGCAAATGTAGTGCCTACATTGTATATAGTGTAATACCATGTACTCAGTATACCTAGCGTTTTCATGCATGGAAATACCTAAACACTACGTCAAGATTGAGCACGGCGATCTTGTGATGTAACTGTTTATATCAATTTATTCTCTCTGGAGTGCCCTTGGGCAAATCACATTCCTAGCATAGTACCGGTTTGTTAACCCAGGAAACATGAAGAGTTGAACTCCCGCTGTGATATAATTGAAATAATGTTGAAAACGGCGTAAAAACCAGATAAAACAAAATTAAGATCAACTTATACTAAAGTAACGGAACATTTTTCATTCAAGTTTAACATTGAATGTGTTCTACACGTTAGCTCAATGAATTTTATCATTTTAGAATTTTCCATTTCAAACTCTTTTTCACATATAATACAAATGCAGCAGACAATTTTGAAGATATCAATGCCAAACTATAAACATATGAATGCATTAATGGGCGTTTACATGCGGGAAAGGGTTAATGTTTTCGATTTAATGAAGAAATATTGTTATCGATATTTTGCATATTCCCACAAGCAAAAATGGTCACGCGACCGAGAAAGCAGAACCCCGTCTTCATATGTTACATTTTATTTGTTTTAGTGGAGTTTTACGCCATTCTCAACATTATTTCAGTTATATCACGGTGATTGAATGCTTAATCATGATACATGGGTAAATAAACCAGTACTTTGCTAGGAAATGGGACTCGCCCAAGGGTACTCCACCATGAACGCCGTGACTGGTGACGCCAGGTTACAATTCGCCTTACGCTAACCACTCGGCCACGGCGGATTTCTAATTGTGTAGGACGTTACATGGAATTGTTAATACACTTTGATATGACATCTTAACTATACTTAGATGTAACTAACGGTTTGTCGATAGCTCAGTCAGTAACGACGGGAGCTTGAAACTCATCGGTCGTGAGTTCGAACCCTGTTCGGCAAACATTTTTATTCGACGTTTGGAAAAATGTAATGCGACAGGCGTCGTTCTTCTCCCCTCTAATGAGCTAACACTCTACGTCAATAAAAGAATAAGTCATTCAGTTCGAAGCAGACGACATTAGTACATAAGGAAAAATGCTCATAATGAGCTATTTCTTATTTTGCAACAACGTGTTCTTCTCTATTCAATAATTAAAGTTTCGGTAAACGAAATTTTCAATATAAGGTCCAACTTGTGTTTAAACACTACACATGGGAAGAGAACACTATGGTCTCTGTTCACAGGTGGTCTTTAATTGCAGGGTTATTATGCAGAAAATGAGTCATTTAGAAATTAAAAGTGTGGTTGCTATATACAGGACATCGCTTTACAGAGGTGGTCTTTAGCACAGGTTTAACTTTAATTGGGAAAACTCGTCTGCAGTCAATTCTAGTGGTAAGGGTTTATAAACATTTATGAGACGCGTTGTTCTGGTTGACCTTTTCTGTCTCAAAATTAAATTACCAAACTCCAAAAAAGTTAAGCCCCGTTTCGACTTTGAAAACATGTCACAAACTTGAAGGATGTGACATGTAACAGAAATCAATCTTCACATGATAATAATGATTGATTGATTGAATGTTTTGAGATAAACGCCGTTTTTTCATCATTTATTTCCAGTCATATCGCAACAGCCGGTTGAAGGAGAGTGTCTATCGTCGAATCAAACGTCGGAAAGAATATTGGCCGAGCAACTCCTTCTGTTGTCCATATGTTTACGATTCTAACTAATCTTTTTACTTTCATTTAATCAGCCTTTCCATTTTTGTTATATTAATTATAAACAATGTCATAATTCTATGTCTGAGCGTACAATTTCGTCAACGCTTTGGCGTATGAGGAAAATTAAACTGTCCAATATTTCATTGACAGTGTCATTAATAAAGATATTGTGCACCAGTCCCTGACTGCTATTCTGTTTTTTGGATACATATTCAATGAATATGGATTGCCTGGGTGGTGTAGTGTTAGATAGTTCAACACGGGTGTTGGATGTTGATGGTTCGATCCCGACCGGATCATACCAAATAGTTTAAAATTGGCATTAGTTGCTTTCCATCCTTGGCGCTTAGGATTATGGGGTTAGCTTAACAACTGATTCGCTCATGTTAGGATAAATCGACCAATGGTACTGGTGACTTACCAAGGAAATGGCATTATTTAACTACACACATGATGAAAGCGGTGTAAACACCATACCATACACACAAACCTGAAATTGTAAATACATGCATATGGCTATCTCGTATAAGGCACATTACAATTAATATCTTCATTTAGGACTAATTAATCGTCATAGCGCTTATGTGAATTAATACTGATTCACCAAAAACGAACACTACAATACTAGGTAGGAAATATATCACCAATACCGTGAGGTTTATTCTTTTAATAGTGACATTATGCTCAAGTAGAACACATTAATTCCTTTTCACAGATCGCAATCGAAAATAGAAAGAAATAACATTAACATACAGGTTTATATAATATGTGTTAACAAGTAAATGATAACACGGTTAATGAATATGCGTGAGTATTCTCAGGATTGTATGACACTTTTAACGAGCATGTCTACGTGTAGACCACCCCACCTACTGTGTAAAATAATACAACCACGAGGAACCGAATTAGGTGCCATAATGTTCTAAAATAGAGCGGTGATATGTAATATATATATATTACATATATATATATTTAAAGTATTGAAATTTGTTACATATATGTAACAAATTTCGATACTTTAAATATATATAGGTTTAATTACTTGTCGTTAGAATAATGTGTTACGTCAAACTGGAATGTTTTAGCTTTTTAATATATATATACACGTAAAAGAAGGAAATATGAGAAAAAGTAGCACATTAGGTGAAATCGTACATATCTGTTTTATCAAGGTAACTACACGTCATACACACTGTTAACTTAAATATGACAACATGTTATCAAACAGAACGCTGATAAAGGTGACACATTTCGAAAGTTTGAATCTCTATAGATTTAACTACATATCGTTAGATGAAACTGTTACGTCTGTCTTGGATGCTTGAACATTGTAATAAACCGGCCATTATCGTTCGTTTATTTTCCTTTTCATCAGAAAACAAGATTAAGAATACTTGTGGCTACATATTAAGGGGATAAATATATATTTAGTTTATACAATGAGATCTTAAAATGTGCGTTAATTGTTATTTTTAACTGCAATATTTATTTTGTATTTAATCAAAGGCTCGAAAAAACAAAAAAGTATGTATATGTTTAAGTATGCCTATGTACATGTAGCAGCTACTGTTTCAAACGACTTATGGTTCTATACCTTTGTATGAGGATGAATGTTTAACGGGCAGCTGCTGATTTGTTATATAATCAATTGCTTTCTTTTACTGATCCCGGTTTAATGTTATACGTTCACCTGTTTCAAGTTATATAGGTTAATTATTCATCTGACGCAACTGCTGTTATCGTATTATTTTTGTTTGATTGTCGGTATCAAATCAAACTAAATCACGTGTGGGAAATGTTCCACATAGATAAACTGGTTCCCTGTAATCAAAGCAAAGTTGATTGAGTCACTCACCTGACCGGCAGTCAATCTTCATAAGTGAAGGTCATATTGAAAAGTGCAGCATTATGGGAAGCCCAAATAAGTGATGTCTTTGCGCATGCGCTTCTTAATACATCCGCCCAGAGCGATCATTATTGTTTAGAAAACTTTAAAAGTTGAGACATTTATGCCTTGTCCCTATGTGTGTATTCATAATTTAAAAGGAAAAGGAATGTTCCAAGGTTTCAGCATATGTAAGTACTGCATTCTCATTTTGAAAATTATGTTTCACGCCTTTTGAATATGAATTATATTTCTCCAAGTGAAACGATGGATACTAATGGATACGCCTACCAAGTAAATTTAAATTTGCTAACCACTTTTTGTTTGATAAAATAAACTTCTAATACTAAACAAAAAACATAATTTAATCAAAAAGCATAAGCGGGAGAACACATTTACGAACAGGTTTGATGATAGTTATAGCAACAGGTCATATTCATTCCCGTAAAGTTGATGGATGCCGTCTTAAATTCATTTCTAAATTGTGGGTTATGACAGATAACTTTCTGACACAATGTGTTATATATATTTAACAGGATCTCTCAATACGATGACATTATTTGAATTGCTTCATAATGACATTATTTGAATTGCTTCATGATGACATTATTTGAATTGCTACATGATGACATTATTTGAATTGCTTCATGATGACAATATTTGAATTGATTCATGATGACATTATTGACATTATTTAATTCCATTGGTAGGTGAAATGATGGCTATGATATAACTAAAGTACTCATGAACATGGTGTAAAATTACCACCAATCATAACCCCCTCTGAGTCTCCATCAACTATATGTATCATGAAAGCCTTTCGGGATCAGTTTTAGCTATTAATATACGAAACATTCGTTCCACATGAATGCAATTGAAAAGGTTGCAGAACTATCATGTTGATAGTATACTTATCCAAGCTCTCTTTTTAAACTGGACTAATTTGACAGCTGTTTTGAACATTAATATGGAGCTGGCTTTTTGATCAGCCAACAGTTAAGAGACTGGTTAGACGGCGCGGATTTAACGTTTAGTATATTATGTGTACTTATGCATGTATCTATATTCAGTTTGAGATGAATCTAATTCATAACCTAGACGTTTAATGTATTTATGTTAAGTATTCGCTACTAGCCTGTCGGGCATCGAACTAAAGCACCCATGTATTGAAGTCGACACACTAATCCCTACATCCCGAAATTGTACATGTGTTTAGTTTTAACGTATTGATTTTACATCTATTGCACAACAAGCGTTCAGCTTACATTGATCACGCTAGACGTGTGCTTCCGAAGACGTAGCCAGTACTCGCGCAGTTTATGTATAACTTGAATAACCTAAAGGCAGAACTCGCTCATCACGGGATTCGAACCCGGGACCTTTGGTCCGAGAGGCCGATTCTGTATTACTGCACCACTTTCTTACACAAGTTGTACATGTAAAATGTGATATTTCACTAACAGGCTGTACACTAACCCTAACTCTGTTATTGAACATATCATCCTTGGCCAAGTGGTTATTGTCGGAGATTGGAACTGAACGTACCGAGTTCTATCCTCAGTCGTGACGGTTATATAGATGCAACCGTCGACAAGACACACTTCAAAGCCTAGTTGTACTTATACTTGTATATATATTCAGTTTGAATAGAATCTAATTCATAACTTAGACGTTGAATGTATTCATTTTAAGTATCCGCTACTAGCCTTGTACTCGTTTGTCTACCCAAGGATCATGAATACGAGAAATATAGCCGTGATCTAACTTGAGCTATCACGGCTTGATTCAATGCAGAGCTTTATGATTATCGAATTGAGTTGTCAACATAATATACACGTAGGTTAACTCAATATACACGCAGTTTAACTCAATCAATATACACACAGTGTAACTCAATATACATGCAGTTTAACTCAATCAATATACACACAGTTTAACTCAATATACATGCAGTTTAACTCAATCAATATGCACGCAGTTTAAGTCAATCAATGTACACTCAGTTTAACTCAATATACACACAATTTAACTCAATTAATATACACACAGTTTAACTCAATCAAGAAGTACGCAGTTTAACTCCAATATACACACAGTTTAACTCAAACAATATACACACAGTTTAACTCAATCAATAAGTACGCAGTTTAACTCAACATACACGTAGTTTAACTTAATACACACACAGTTTAACTCAATCAATATACACACAGTTTAACTTAATCAATAAGAACGCAGTTTAACTCAATATTTTAACTGACTAAGTCTGACCTTAACATCAATATAAAATAGCCTATATTAATTGCACCCGGACTAGTAATTATCTTTACAGTATGTTCTTATGACATGAATATGGTTTATAGTCTAGGTAATTACAAACACTGAGTTTATCAGTATGCTAGGAATAATACTTATCTGGAATCTTAGAATCTTCGTTCTCTGCCACTTTGATATATGACATATGGCTATGTTATAGTTATCGCAATATCATGGGGATATTGTTCTGATAAAAAATGGCTAGTTCTACGTTGCCTTGGAGCCATGTTTTTAACAATCCTTTTGAAATTACTAAACTAATCAACAAAGATGCCAGGTATGCGTTCTTTGGCATTTTACCTTCGTTGTAAATTCTCTAGAATCTTGTCAAATCAGCAATAGATTGAACCATTTTCATTGGACTTTATATAAACTTACATTACTGTACATGTCTGTTGTGTCAAGTTACTATTATTCGTTTATCAGTTATCATTTAACTAGGCTGATATATAATCAGATAGAACGACGATACATGTGACATATTTCGATAGTTTAACTCCATATAAATTTAATTACATATCGTAAGCATACGTTGTTATAGCTGTCTTGAAAGTTTAGAATAAAGCGGTCATAACCGTTCGAATATATGTGTTGTGTCATCAGACGACAATCGTAAAAATAGTTTGACTACTTCTCAGTGCGTACATCTTACCTGTATTTGTTATTCTTATATATAACTGTATATTGTTTAATGGGCTGACGGCAAAAATACTGTAAATATATTATGTGTATGACTAAGCATTTACATGTAACAGTCATTGAATTTAACGACTATCAAAATTCCATATTTTCATTAGTGCAGCATACATATTCTCTTCTGTTTAAATGAATGTCCGATTCGTTTAGTTTATTTGACTGTACAATCAGTTTGAATGTGTTGCATTGTTAAGATTAAATATGCGACGTATACGAATACGGCTATAGACAGCACTGTTACACAATGTTTCATTTCTTTAACTGGCTGATCCCCCTTTAATTTAAGACGTTCTCTAGGTTCAAATCATATGTTTACATGTTCGTGAGGTGCAACTACTTTTATCGTGCTATTATTTGATATCGGTATCAAATGAATCAAATCATGTGCGCGCAATCTTCAACAGATATAACTTGGTACGCTGTTATCAAAGCAACGTTTATTTAGTGACACATGTGGCCGGTCCTCGGTCTTGAATAGTGAAGGTTATGCATAATAATCGCAACATTATGGGTAGCCCAGATATACGAAACAAATAGAGGATATCAGAATTATAGTTGTTATCTTTGAGCATGCGCTTCTTAATACATCCGCCCTGGGCGATGTACAATGTTCAGTACACTTTAAACGTAGAATTATGTGTGTCCAGTCTTTGTGTGTGTGTCAAAGATATAAAAAGATAAGTAATTATCCAAGAGTTATGCATTTGTCAGGTGATGATAATAATGCCTACCAATTGTATTTAAATGATGAGACCATTTTGCTTTAATCAAATACACTTTTAATACTTGAATACCAAGATCATTAATGCAAAGAGCAATGGGATAACACATTTACGATCGGTGACAGTATTATAACAACATGTTGTAATCATTCACGTAAATATGATGGATAGTCTCTCATATTTGCTTCTAAATTGTTGGTCAGGAGGTAAAGTTTTCTAACACAAAATGATATAAAAACTTAAAATAATCTCACAAAACGATGGCATTATTTCCATTGATTCATGTTTTAGTCACACATTTATATGACGATGAAAGATACACGTTTCAATTGGTGGCTCATACTGAATGCTCGCCGTTGAGTTTACATATTTAATTTCCATTAGTAAATCCGATTATGGCAATGCAACAAGAAGTGACGGAGATTTAACACCACCCGTTTATAACAGCAATCCAATATAACCTATCAATATTCTCATATCATGGTGTTTCCTTTGTAAATTACTAGTTCTGCTGGTAAGATAATCCTGACACCAGCGAGTCAGTCGTAATGATATCACAATCACACTTAACGCCAACGTTGGAGACCACTCCTTCCATTTTTAAACTCTTTATTATGACCAAATGAGTGTCACATCCATATATATCTCTCTCGAGGCTGACGACTACACCACGAAAGCGGTTTGAGTATTTAGTTATACTAACACTACTTAACTATTCTAAATATATTACACAACTAAATATGAGTAACTGATCTACTTGTGTATTGATTTCCTCCATGACAGTCATTAAACCTTTGTCAGTTGTAGATCTTTACTACAGCATGCATTCTGACACAGATACAGCAGTCGACTTTTGAATGATTGTGGCAAATAAGAAATTGCTCAAAGTCATAAGGAACAATATTTATTTGTGTTGCATTGTTCTCAACTCTTCAATAATACCATGTATACTAATCCTCCATAACTTCGTCCAGGTGTTTTAACCTTTTACTATATACAGTTAATCTCTAACAGACGAGTGTGAATAGATATAGATGTATGCTATACTATTGAAAATCTCTATAGATGAAAGTATGATAAATAAAAAGTAAAAACCATTGTGGCAAAAGTTAAAATTGCTCATTATAAGCAATTCCTTCTTTTGTCACAATGTTTTATAAAAGATGTCTGATGCACAGACATGATTGCCAGTGCAACTTAGTGGAATAGGTTTATACAGTATAACTTGGTTAAGCATTTTTCAGTTGACTACTAGTAACAACGTCAGAAACTTAGGATGAACACCTAATTGGAAAGGCTCATGTTTACAGAATCGGCTCAGTTGGGTAATATAAAGACAGCCATTATGGTGAATGTTATAAGAAAATAGATTGTTAAATTAGTTTTTGTCTTTCGATGATCTGAATATTTCAATAAAATGATTCAAACTATTGAAGTCTATATAGCAAAACAAGCAGAGAAAATATAAAGATAAGTTTTTCAAAATTTACTCTTTTGACCCAAATGCAACGAAACCTTTACAAACTTGTTCTATAACATAACTTGATATTTATTAAATGCTGACTAACATATTATGTTATTATATGCTGTTTAACGCTCAATATACATGCTGTTTTATTAAAGATTTTAGCCGACTGTGTATGTAAACGTAAATGAAAATGTTATACATTGTTGGATCAATTCCACCCTGAAATTTCACATCATCTTGACAGTATGTACTTATGACATGAATATGGTTTATAGACTGGGTAATTTGAAACAATGAGTTTATCATGATATAATTCATTACATTTATATATAATCAAATAGAAAATATGTTATAATTAATTCTTATCTGGGATCTAAGCTTAACCATGATGATGTTCCTTCATTCCTTGCGACCTTGATCTTCGACATATGGCTCTTTTATACCTGCTGCGATCTCACGGGAATATAGTTCTGATATAAAATGGCTGCTTCAACGTATCGTTGGTGCCATGATTTTAACAAGCCTTTTTGAAATCACAAAAATAGTCAACAAAGATGCCAGGTTTCAATGGGTTGGACTGCATTTTATCTTTGGTATATACTCTCTAGAATGTGTTCACATCAAAAATAAAGTGCACCAGTTTCAGTGGACTTACTATAAACTCACATCGAACCTCTACTTGTATGCTATGTGAAGTAAGTATTATTCGTTCATCAATTATGATTTAGATATGCTAAAATGTTATAAGGTAGAACGATGATACATGTGACGTATTTCGATAGTCTAACCCCATATATATTTAATTACATAGCGTAAGCCATTCGGAATACCTCGGTGATGAATGCTTCACCAATGATGTATTTGTTTATTCTAATATATATCTGTATATTGTTTAATGGGCTGGTGGCCAATATACTATAAATATTAAGGTGTGTGAAGTTAGCAGGTAGGTCGAAGCTCGTACGTGTATGTCAGAGTCGGCTTTTTGAAAGTAATTATTTATAAAAGGACCTGCAGAAATAAATATTTTTAAAATCTTTCTATTTCTTTAATAAATGTTTGCACTGCTATCAAAATGTTCAAATTGTCGTGGTTATTAAGGTTTTGTGATACATATAATAACAAGGGAAAGTTGATGCAACGCATCAATGTCGCCGGATATCCATAGTGCAGTTATGCATAACACTATTATAGTAGTTCAATAAACAGTTATCAACTGAGGGGCATATTGGAACGTCAGGGGTGGGGTCAAGTGAAAATGTATCATAACTTGCATTGTTTTGTCAACGAAGTGAATGATAATTGAAGCCTTTCATTGTTTTATCAATCTCCATTCCAAAGTAGGTTGACCATACACACAACCAACTAATTATTGATCATAAACAGTAATGGAAATGAGTAATCTTGCCATTCATTAGTCATAGTATGTATACAGTGCTTTCATTAAGGAATACTTATAAGATTTATGAATTCCACATACACTTTTCAAGATGTTTGTCAGAATATTTGAATTTTATTATTTTTTTAATAAAACCACAAAACAGACAATTTAGGATTTGCATGCAATAGCACGTCATTTTACCTTTCCTTTAAAGTCAACAGTGGACACCTTTACAGCAATCTACTTTTAAAACAATGAGATAAGGGTTAAATCGCTGAAGACATGAGTTTCTCTTTTTCTCAAAATGATATTAGCTTGGCATCCTAATTATATCATACTTTAACAAATGTTGAAATGTAGTCCAATATCTATAAATTAGACCACCTTCGAAATATAATATCAACTAAACAGTTAAATCTCATTGAAATTGTTGTATAATTTAATCTTAATTTCGAACATAAACTGAGCCCTACAACATGTTAATTTATTTTAATTCTTTCCTTCCTTTTTTATAACGAAAATAACAAACTACTCATGTTTTAAAATTATATTATGATGAGCGCCCTTCTGTCAATGATGCATAACAATATGCAGATCGGAAGCAATATGCCTTTAGGGAATTAAATGACACATTTAAAATTGTCAATGACGAAATAATTTTGTACGAAAGACCCGATTCTTTCTTATTCGCAGAGGTTTCGTTCTTGAAACTCTCTTCTTTATAGGCAGAGAGTGTTCGTTCAAAGTAATTTTTCTATTAAAACCAGTTTTATCTCGGTTTATTCTTTTCTTCATTTGTTTCGAACCAAATAAACATTTTAAATCACCTATGATTTACTATTTGTAAGTGAGTGTAAAGAGCGGCTCTCTGCAAAGGAGATTGATCTACGCAGTTGGTATTCGCGAGTATGTAAACAAATAAATTAGACTGTGCGACGTAAAGGTTTGTAGTTATCGCCTTTTGATTACATGTATATAGTGTAAAATAAAGTATACCAGTCTAGCTAATAGGGACTGTTTTGTCTTCGTAAATAAAACAAAAAAACATAAATGCGAGTCAAAATAAAGAAACTGAAAATACCTAAAACATCGGAATATTTATTTCATTTTAGATATGTCATTACTTAGTGTTTTTAAACAAACACAATTGTAATATGTTCAAGACATCTAAATGTGTTTTTTTCTAATAATAATCCCCCCTCCCATGTGATTTCCGAAAACCTATTAAAAATAGAAGTCGCGGGCTTCTGCCCGGCGACTAATAAATTAACAACTAGCGGATGATACTTGTGAATTTACGAAATAATTTTAATCTGTGTTCGATATATATATTACATTTGAAGACAAAATGCTCCACATCTTCAATATAATTTCCACAACTACATATATCACTATTTGATAGATGATTAGCGTATACATGATATTTAAGGTCACTGCAGTTGTTGTGAAGTCTAGCGTGAATTATTGAAAATTTGCGCTCAACAATAGAATAATAACGTGGAACAGTTGAGACCGGAAGCTGTTGGAGGAGTCTTAAATATAGGAAAGGATTGTAAAGTCTTCAATTCGAAAGGCAGGTTATTCCAAAGTGACACAGCTGATGATATGAACGAGTTCGCACATATTGTAGTACGACGAGCAACTATATCTATATCATGAGCATTGCGTAATGGGTAATCTGTTCTCTCAGCTACGAAAGAAGGAAATATATCGGCTAAATAATTTGGTGTTAGACCGTTGACAATGTTGTACGTTAAAACGAGTTTTTGATATTTGCATCTATCATTTAATGTTAACCATCCTATTTCATTATAAATTTTCACAATTGAAAAAGATCGTGTTAACCCGTTACAATTCGGGCAGCCTCAGTTTGGATTTTTTAAAGAGAGTCTTTTCCGCGGAAGTACAGTTGTCCCAAACTACAAAAGCATATGGAAGAAGTGGTCGCAAGAAGGATGTATATATTAGATTTAAAGAATCTGGGCAAATTTAAAATTTAACCGCTTTCATCATGCCAAGGACTTAAGACGCCGAGCTTGTTATTTGATTTATATGAGCCCGCCATTTACCATTCCTAGAAAAGGTCAGGCCAAGTGGTTTATGACTTTCGAAAAACTGAATTGAAATATCATTAAAACACAAAATTAAATTTAGGAGTTTATTTTATTTGAAAGCTCCAGCGCTTCGGTCTTGTTCGGATTAAATGTTACTAACCATCGCTTTGCCCAGTCAGAAATAACCAGAAGATCATGGTTTAAGATACCATCAATATGATCGATATAATTGGCGGAACAAGCAAGAGAGGTATCACCCGCAAATAGTCTAGAACTACTAAGGAGGATTTCAGATATGTCATTTACATACACTAACCAAACAGAGAACCAAGAACAGAGCCCTTGGGTACACCAGCATGTACTGGTCTTGACCGTGACGTACTTGTGCCTACAATGACTGATTGCTGTCTGTGTTTCAGATAATCTTCCACCCAGTTCGAAAGAGAGTAACATATACCTAGCTGATAAAGTTTAAAGAGAAAACCTTTATGCCAGACTCTGTCGAATGCTTTTGAGATGTCAGAAAATACCAAACATACATTTTGTTTAGAATCTATAGACGTAACTATTTGGTGATATATTTCTAATAATTGGTGAGTTGTGATCGTTTATAAATCCTGATTGTTTTTCATATATCAAGCCATTAAGATTAAGATAATTATATATATATGTTTGGAAACAACTTTCAATGTGTTTACCAATACAGCTTAACAAAGAAACCGGTCGATAATTACTAATGCTAGAATTGTCTCCATTTTAACATTTTGAATAGCTTGCATAAAGGTTTTGAGATGCTATACATTGTACATTTAAGAAATTTGTGGCTCATTTGGTCATGACCAACAGTTTTATTAACATTTAAAGAGTTAATAATACATTCAACATCTACAACATAGATTTAAATATTAGAAAGACGATCGACTTTCTGTTTTATGGTAGAAAATGGCTAGAAATGCAACAGTATCATCTATCGTCGAAATAGAAGTAAAATATTCATTATGACATTCAGCCTTTTCTACAAAATATTGGGATATAATCTAATTTATTTATGGCTAGCATAGTGTCTAATACTATTGATGGTGTTCTTGGTGGACTAAACGACCGAATACACACCCTAGAAGAGAAGAATATAACTCTCAAATGTAAATTAGAAGCCATCGAGTCTAAGGCGGACAGAGCGGAACGATTGTCTCCGTCTTACTGGAATACCGGAGGTAAACGGTGAATCTGTACCTTCAAAGTCATGAACATTGCGTCTGCAATTGAAGCTAATTTAACCCATCGGGTAGAAAAACCACAACCTTCAGGCACAATGCTCAGAGACATTATAAAAGACAGAAAATGATGAGTAATAAGGCCAAGCTTAAGCATAAAACAGTATTTCTTAATGAGGATCTAACTTTTATCCGCAACAAGGTGTTTTATCAGGCAAGGGTCCTTGTGAAAGATAAAAAGCAGGAAGGTGCATAGACTACATATGGGGTTATACTGGTAAAAGATGGAAAACAGAAAGTACATCGCTTGGAAAACCAGCATGATTTCGATCTGCTTGTTGCAAGTTTATACTGTCAAGTTGCATGCACTTCGTGCACAAGACACTTATTTCATTTCTTATATAAAGTTTCTGTTTTTGTATCATATATATATGAAAAGTACCATTGAAAACTTTTCCATCTTATTTAAAAAAGAACACTTACTTATAACCAATAAATAAAAATGTATGATTTAAATAAAACTAAATAATCAAAATACTGAAAGTAAATTTGTGATCGGTTAAGAGGAGATGCAGAAGTGCATATAATAATATTTATCTATAAAAAACCAAAACATGACAGACAAGTCATGATGCATCAGGCCAGAAAGAAATATTTAAAAATAATCAACAATTCTTGTTGGTCTTGTGAAAATTAATTGACATACTACTTTTTTAATTATCATATTACCCAATAATTCTACGGAAATCGCAGCAGGTACATTCATGACATGAAATTGACTTCCTTTCTATTGAATGTACTGATCAAACTGATGCATTCAGAGTATGCACTCTATTAATATAATATAGTAATGTTTGAATCTCCAAAACAGAGGGCAAGCGTGGCCCTGAATCGATCACCTGAGTACTACTAATATCGGAGAAAATGTAATCAAGAGCGTGAATGAAACTGCTAGGAGTGAACACTGTAAATGGAATTATCAATAAAGGATATTTGTTATGAACAGTTTGTAAGAGGACTTCCAAATTATCATTCCCATGAAGTTTGGTTGATATCAGACCAATGGTTTGGGAGGTGATTTTGTTTAAAGCTAAAAGTTCTTTTTGTCCATATTCTGATGCAGCGTGGCAGCTATCTTTTCAAACCAATCAATATGGCTTCAACAAATTACAAATGTTTCCTGAAATCAGACAAACAAATGAAAAGAAAGGAACAAATTAAGTGTTGTTATTTTGCACCTTTTCTGATGCCGTCTGCCTGCCATGATTTTTAACCAGTTAATACAGCTGATGCTAATCTTGTAGAGGGTCAAACAAGAAACATTTGTACAAAAATATCTTGGAATCTAACAAGCGGATTCTGAGAAGAAGAATTTTACAAATTATGCATCTTACTCCCTTCCTTCTGCCGTAACAACAAAAGTAGTGTTTATAATTTATATCTTTGAACAAATTTGAAAGAGGACCACCAAAGGTATTTCTGTGAAGTTTTGTTTGAATTTCTCATTGGATTAGGATGAAATAACATTTGATGCTATAAGTTCAATTTACACATTTTCTGATACCGCCTGGTAACTATGTCTTCCAACATGGTTTAAATATCTATGAACAGGGTAACCGAGGAAACAAATATGACAAGAACTTTCATAAGAATAGAGTTTTAGAATGTTGTAATGTTGCCATTTTTTATGCCGCCTCGCTCCTCTTTTTTCAACAAACTGATATGGCTTGAACCATTTCGTAGAGAGTCTTTGAAGGAAAATTTCTACTAAATAACTGGAATCGGATAAGATGCTTTTAATGTTTGGCATTTAACTCCCTTTCTCAGATGCCGCACAAACAAGAGTTTATACAAATCTTTGAACAAAACTAAGAAAAGGACATCCAAAAGAATATTCTTTGATTGTGTGTCCAGTGGAGATAAGGATCAGATGTTATTTTGAAGCTTAACGTTCAATTTCCACCTTTTTAGATGCCACCTGGTTTCAGCGACTTTCAACCAATCAATAAGACTTAAAACAGAGGGTCACTAAATGAAAAGTTCTGCTAAATTATCCTGAAATCAGACAAGCACTTTCATAAGAATGTAGTTTTAAAAAAAAAATTGCCCCTTTTCTCATACCGTCTGACTGCCGTGTTTAACAACCAATCAATAGGATTATATTTGTAGAGTTATCCAACGAAAACATTATACCACATTATATTGGTGTCAGAGAAGCTGCAAAGAAGAATATTTTAAAAATTGGGCAAATTTCACCCTTTCTGATGCCGCAGCAAATTCTCCTTAGAATATAAATATACCGTGGAATTTCTTCATTTGTCACAATATTTCGAAAGGTGGCCTAACGAAGGGTCTGTAAGTGGGTAAGGGCTGACATCTCAGGTTTATTTTTTCTGAATAGTTCAGAAAAGCATATAAAACAAAGTGGCAAAAGGAGATTGCAGGGTTCAACATTCATTGTTTTAGTTACTGGACCAGTGGTCCAATATGTTTTGGAGTGCACTATACCTGACCTTATCTAGAGGAAACAAACACAAAGTATACAGTACTCTTTTCTGATTCCAAGTTAGAACATCATATAAAAACAAGACGAATGTTTGACGCAAAGCGTCAAAGAGAAGCCGCAATTTTTCGTTGTTCATGTAGAAATAAGAAAAAAGAACATTTAAATCCACAAACAACAGTAGACGGTAATACGCTGACATATTTATCCCTTTGAAGACTGTTGGATACTTCAAATTACCTCCCTTTAAGCAATACAAGGATATTTACCTTGTGATTCGTATGATTAAGATTAATAAACATTGAAATTATAAGAATGAAAAATATTATTTAAATTAGTAACAACATCAAAATCAAATTTAAGCCAAGATAAATGTCTACACATTTCATTAATTGTTTGTAGATACCCTAATGTATAGGTATGAATATAAAATTTATAATATTATAAACAAATTTTCATTCAACGTACTAAGTCTGTGAATCTCACAGAAACACCCATTTCAATATACCAATATGTTAAAGTAAATTAAAGTATGAACCGTTTTTGTATGTACTGAAACTAGAAACGTCCGTTTGTGTATAAGTATATTTCCAATATTTGCAATTTTATATTGCGACTAGCTAACCCGGCACGACGTAAACTTTCCGCTACCAAATTGGTTGTTGTATGTGGGAAACGGTTAGCTGCTGAACATGTATTTAAATGTTTAGCTGTGTTAAATATGTGTATTCCCTTTAAATTGTTTATTTAAATCGTCATACATGTGTATTATTAGACAAAGGTGTCAGACCAAATGGGAACTTAGTTAAATTGTGCGTATATACTAGAAATTACCTCCCTTTAAGTACTACCACGATGTTTTTCTGTTGTTTATATATGTTCATGTCTGCACTTCTTCATCTAGAATTACTGCGTAATATATGATAGCATGTAAGTAACGGAATGGCATTAATGCCGAGCGCGAGGGTAAACAACGCCAAACAACAACAACAAGAAACAGATTACATTTACTGCGTGCCTTTTCTTGTTCACTGTTCAAGATACAGTATGATTTTCGCTTAAATAAATGTTTAAATGTGTTAAATATTTGTATTCCCTTTAAATTGTTTATTTAAATCGTCATACATGTGTATTATTAGACAAAGGTGTCAGACCAAATGGGAACTTAATTAAATTGTGCGTATATACCTCAAATTACCTCCCTTTAAGTACTACTAGGATGTTTTTATTATGATCCGTATAAATAAGATTGATAAGCATTAACATTTCAACTAGACGGCAACATTTATTGTGAAACAGATATTTTGTTAATGTCTGCACTTCTTCATCTAGAATTACTGCGTAATATATTATAGCATGTAAGGAACGGAATGGCATTAATGCCGAGCGCGAGGGTAAACAACGCCAAACAACAACAACAAGAAATAGATTACATTTACTGCGTACCTTCTTTTGTTCGTGGTTCCCGGTTTAACAAACTATCGAACTAAAAAAAGCGTATGAGGCATGTAACCAATTCAGTTTACTGTTTAGACAAGATACCGGCACTACGATCATGGTGGAGTGCCCTTGGGCAAGGCACATTTTCTAGCCTAGTACTGGTTTGTTTACCCAGGAATCATGAATAATTAAATTTAATTGCGCGCTAAATGACCTTAGCTGTCAATGCGCCATAAAACAATATACATTCATTAGACAAGATACAGTATGAATTTAGCTTAAATAAAAATGTACATATATTCATTTAATATACTGGCCTTTGTCTTTTGTTTTTAATTTGTAAAACTCACACATGTATATAGAGTGTAAAAGGGATGTTTTAAAAGTCATTACCTTAAATGAATGTACTTAGAAAGGACAAAGAGAAATCAAGATATGTGGTCACGCTGGCAGGTCTAAATATTCTCCTTGACCGAAAATTAAAAGCATCCCTACAGGAAGCCGCCTCCTGGCTGCTTCCAATAAATATTAACCCTTTCCCACACACAAACGCTTTCTGACACCTCTGCAGGACAGCAACAGACGACTTTTGAAAACATTGTGGCAAAAGAAGAAATTGCTCATTATGAACAATGAACCTAATGACAGACCTTGGTATGACTCTGAAATAAAACGAATAAGTAGACAACGTGACAGACAAAAGTTCCATTGCGACTTAACATAGACGTCTTATTAATTGGGGGGAAAATACAAAAGAAAATGAGAAACAAAGTAAATAACTTGAAGATATTTGCTACAGTAAAATTGAAGTGTCTCTAATTAACACGCGTTCTGAAAATCATTAAAAAGTATTTAAATCACTTTCGAAGTCTTATCAGAAATAAATGGTAGTACTGGCTGCCTTCGTTTGCTTTATTGGTTGCGGGGCTAGTATTTCGACTGACTGGATGATGTCAGAATATGATGCCGTGATAAAACTGAAAATTGTTGCAAGCAGCGTAAAACACAAAACAATCAATGAATGCTATATGTTTGTTAAAATATAAAATGTCGAAATGAGGATTAAGGCTCCTGAATTCCACCAACTGGTATCGCTATCCTTTAACATTGCCATGTTTACACACACACCTCATGTGTATAGTGGTAAAATTGATAAGGAAAGTACCAGCAACTTAAATTTACTTATTTTGTTTTTTGTTTTAAACCCTTCTCCTAATATAGTCACATGTTACAAACAGTATTGCAAAAATTCGCAATAACTCCTTTTTCTAACATTTTTTAACCCAGAGTAAACAATAGGCATTCATTCTATACATCCTTTCCTTAACCATTTTCCTCACCCAAAGAATGTAAAGCAAATTACTTTGAACAAATATACTCCAAAGTATGGGAAATCTCTTTAATTGAAATCGTAAATATTGACTTGAGTTGAAAATATAGTGTAAAGTGAGGTTTCTTACCAGAATGTATTCACAAATTAGGAAAGTAAATGCTATCTCGTTTTGATCAAGAGTGTATAAATTGTCGTCTGCAGTCAACATTTCAAAAAGGTTTAAATCACAGTTGATAACTGATATATCAACAAAAGACTCGTAATTGAACCTTGTGTTAGACTTGTCTATAGTTACTACATGTAACTTCCACATACAGCCGCTTTCTGAAAAATTTGAATTTGAGCCATTGTTGTGAGCATCAGAAGTGTATTGTAAAAGGACACATAAACATTGCTGATCCCTTCACTCCATAGGCCATTATAGCTCTCTTTTATTAATCAGATCTTTCTTCTACAATATCTTTGATTTCGAACTTAAATCCTATGATGTGGATACTTAAGAGAACAGCTTCACAGAGACGATTCTTCCGAGTACTCAAAATATAGGTTACCACAACATACGGTTTGAAAATCAAAAAGGATTTTATGTCAATTATCGAACACCTGGTATCGTCGAATTGCGGAGTTTCTTGTTCAAATTAAGTGTTTCTACCCTACTTAAACGACTTGAAGGTCAAATAGGGATTTTATAGCATGAACTACGCACCTTATATAAAGCTATGCTATTAATTATTTAACCACGATTGGAGTCATGACAATTGAAACTGTGCAACATAATGTTACAACGTATAAAAATATTGTGGTAAAGGAAGCAATTCTCTGTTGTCTACTTATTTACACACTGTTTTAAAATGTTAGGGTAACTTCTTTACTCTAAAATTGGCAGACATTCATATGATACCCCAACTGAAATGACAAGCCAATTTATGTTTGCAATATGAGCTCTCTGTCAAACATTTAAGAAAACACGTACATCTTTTAATAGAATAATTATTAGTATGATCTCCTTTATATGCTCATTTTAAACTCATCAACAAACTAGATTTTAAAATTAAGTAATGTTCATAGGCTATTCGTCAATTAAGCAAAGTTTCAAAGTCTTTTACAAGACATTTGTAGAATAACCTGCTAAGACAGAATCTAAGAAGATATTCGAATATACATGTATCTCTTTGTCTTTCATTTCCTACATTGTTTTCAAAAGCTGTCTGTGGCATAACGTGTCATAAGATGGTTTCCTAGGTAAGATTTAAAGCGTCATAACATGTAACAACACTTCTGAATCAAACAACTTCGAAAACAGCTCTGACTTTGAAAACAGCTGCGCAATACTATGGCAATACTATGGCAACTCTGTATACATGTAAGCGTAGTTTATGAAACAATTTCAGCAGACGAAATATTTAGTCTAAAATACGGAAACTCTCATTAAAAGAAAGAACAATAGCTGTATAAAGATGAGAACAGTGTAGCAAAAGGTAAAATTGCTCTTTATGAGTAATTTTGTCTTTTGCCACACTTTTTTCAAAAGCCGTCTGCTGAAGATGATGCAATAGAATGTGTCTGGAAGTAAGAAAGGGATCATTATCGATAACGACCCCGACATACAAGCCCTTTATTCCATGTCTTACAGAGAATCATCCTAAATGATCGATAGGTGGCATAGTTCTGGTTCTTATTAAATATTTTCCGACATAAAGACACTTTTCGACTTTTCTGTTGCAAACGAACTTTGAAAATACTGTGACAGAATAAGTAAATAGCTCGAAATAAGCAATTTCTCATTTTGCGACAATGTTTTCAACCCTATTCGATATAGAGGTTTTCCATATTTTGCCTTGTTGTTTATAAAGTAATTTAATTCAGATTTTTAGTAAGTTGAAATGAGTTTATGACAATATATTATGCTGTGGGTACTCGACAGAATTGTGGCAGTGAGGCAGTTGTTTAGTGTACCCACATCATAGGGTTTTTATTTGGTAATATCATATATTGTAGGACACAGACCTCTTCCTAATCCAGGTCTCATTGTATACGTCGTTCACAAGACAAGATAAATGTCTTCCTCATAAACCCTTTCCCACCTACAGCAAATTTACATTAGACGGCTTTGAACATACCTAGGCAAAACTTTGGAACGTCTCTATACTTATAAGTATAATACAGTTGAAAATATTATATCAAAACGGAAAATTGGTCATTAATGGGATCGGAATATTGTATATTGACTATTAGACAAAGAAGTTTTTAAATTTACCTGCTGCATATTTGTTGTATGTTGGAAGTGGTTAAATTCAGCTCATCTTTATACTTGTATAAATAAAGTCTCCAGCCGACATTGAGCTTGATTTTAAACCAAATTAAGGTTAGTAAAATACAAACGGTTTAGCTCATGTGATTTATAATTTGATTATGTGTTGTTTCAGGTGCATATGCGAGTACCATTGACTGAAGGGTTTTAAGAATGGCCACTAAATCATCCATATATGGATCGGATGAAACCTCTTTCCAAGATTGTGATGTGTGCAGATTTCAAAATGTGACCTCAGAGTCGGTGTCCTACTGTACGATTTGCCGGGAGTATCTGTGTACGACATGTGATAAAGCCCACAGAGGTTCGAAACTCACCAGGAACCACAAACTATTAACGGGAAGCAATCTACCGACATCGCCGATCATGTTTTGTGATGACCACAAGACAATGATTGTTGATATGTATTGTAAAAGTCACGATGTAGTCATTTGCAGTGCCTGCAAGGTTACATCTCATATGGTTTGTAAAATAACTGATGTTAGCCAGGAGACAAAACAGATGAAGAAAGATGGTTCTTTCAAAAGAACAAAGACACATCTGGAAGATTTGAAAACCCAGTATGACAACATGAAAGCAATGAGAAATAAAGACAAACGTATATTTAAATCACAGCTACAGAAATGCCTTAAAGACATGAGTCAGATACGAAAGGAAATAAATGACACATTGGACGGCATAGAAAAGACTATATCGAAAGAAATACAAAACGCCGATGAAAGGATGACCAAAGACATAGAAGGTCATATTGCAATATTTGATGATATTCTATCTCAAATGATTGAACAACTAAAAATCCTTAAAGAAAGCGAGAAAGCAAAAGATGACCAAATTATGTTCGTAAGAATGAAGAAGGCTAGCCACGCACAGCATAAATACGTAGACACAATGGCAAAAATGCAACAATATTTAAATCAACCCGAACTTTTTAAGATTAATGACGCCCTCTACGACACTGTAAAACAACTGCGGTCTGTAGAAACAGTTCTCGTTGACAGACGTGGTATAAGAGCAGATATTACATATGGACTTCAGAAGTCTCTTTTATACATTTGCATGTCCGGTAGACGCGACATCAACATTGGATGTTCAATGGTATATGGATGTACTTTTATGCCTGATGGCCATCTTGTACTGTGTTGTGGTAGGGATGGACTCAAACTACTCGATAAAGATTTCAAGATAAAGTCCCAGTTACACGAATTTGCACGGTGTGTAGCAGCCATCGATGACAATGAAGTCATTGTTACACAAGGTAATAATAATAAACAGATCCAGAGAGTTACGATATTTCCACAGATGAAAGTGAATAAAACCATAAAGATGGACAGATACTGCTATGGTGTAGATGTGTTTGTTGATGAAATATATGTGGTCTGTAGAGACATTTATGATAATGCCGGTAATGGTGAGGTTAAGGTACTAAACATGGATGGTAAAGTACAGCGTACACTGGGTCTGGATAATGGTAAATATATGTTTACATGGCCTGAATATGTGGCCATCAATAAGGATGGAAGTAAAGTGTTTGTATCAGACTCGGGAACTCACACTGTCATATGTCTGGATACACAAGGTCATGTGATCTACCAGTACTCAGACCCAGACTTGAAGCATCCTAGCGGAATGTATGTGGATTGTGAAGGTAACCTGTTAGTCTGTGGTGTTTTAAGTCACAATATACATGTTATTGGACGAGATGGGAGAAAAAAAAAGATGTTGTTGTCAAAGGCAGATGTTGGGACGAACCCATATTGTATAGCGTTCAGACCGAGTGATGATTGTCTGGTTGTCGGAATGTTCAATTTAAACAACAAATCACTTGTCAGTTACACGGCTAAATAATTCTAAATGTTTCATGTATATTCACGTAAGAAATATTGGCTGCTTTCAGTCAGAATGAACCATATTGGTACACCTTACATTAATGGAATTAAACTAAAGAAAACTCTTTTTGATGTTGGTTTTTTGCGAGCAGGCCAGACCAAGTACCTCCAAGCATTTCTCCTTTTAGTCCTTCACACTTCATCACTGTACCATTTTTTTTTGTCTTGACTAGACAATTCCGATGAGTACCCACAGCATTGAGTGTATCTGCTGGATAAGAGAATGACTGTCTGACAAAGACCTGGTTCACCTAGTTAGTCCTATGCAACTGTAGGGATCAAAATTCATTGAAAACGTATGTTGATAATTTTGTTGAATCTGTAAAAGGGGAAGTTTCATTTAGGGTAATTTTGAGAATATTGTGGGAAAACCCGGAAACAGTTAGCATGATATATTGCTTGACATGTTTTAATCCCTTTAACATCTGCAGAAGACCACCCGGAAATTATTCGGTCAATAATGCAGTATACAAATTATGAAAACATTGTGGGAAAACTAGAAGTTGTAAGTTTTTTAGCGTAACGTATTACCTGATATATTTAAGCGACATTTTTTTTGAAAACATGTCGACACAAGCTCATCTTAAGTCATGTTTGTTCTTATCATAGTTAAAGTCACTGGTGGCGAGCAAGAGGATGTAACACAGTGTAGACCCTGATCAGGTGTTTTATTGAATACTGTCCTTTACTTCATAAGACTTTCAATCGCTCTACAGTAGACCTCTCTTTAAAACACTCTTTGGTGTTTTTAACTCTGTATCCAAAGTATACTTTAACCCCTCAAATTTACAGCAGACGAGTCTGAAAACATTTTCTGTAAATGAAAGTTAAATAATTGTATAGAGTTTATAACTTTGTGGAGAAAGTAGGAATTACTCATAATGAGCAATTAATCTTTTTATCGCAATGTTTTCAAACAGTGTAGGCTTCCCAAGCGTCTACAAGTTTGAAAGGGTTAAAGTAGTCACCTAAACAATACCTTCACCGCTATTTGTACTGGGTGTATAATCCCTGTTTGGGCAGGTGAGGGGTGGGACAAAACAGTTTGGTTCTGGCAATAAAAGGCATGTAGAAGGGAAAATATCCGATATATAGTAACCTATAATTAAGTTTGCTAATATATCCATTTGCGCAAATATTACCCGACTCGATAGTCTGGTGCTCTAATAAAACCAACATAAGCTTAATGTTGCACTGCACATGGAGAGGAAAATGTATCTGTGAAATCATATTGAAGGGTCAAATTTGACACTATACTTTCAAAAGCTTCGTAAATCCTTTGACTTGTTGGCGAATAATGCAGATCAACTCTACAAATGCGCATTTGGATCTAGATCAAATGTGTCATATCGTAAAATGATTACACAACTTAGAAATTAACCATTTGCTAGAAATTGCTAAATGCATAAAAATGCTTGCAGTTCGAACGTCGGTAACTTTTTGACAGGCGGATTGTTCGTTAAACTCTACCCCACATATAGACACTTTTTGACACATATGTAGCACCAAACTTTCGAAAGTATTCTTGCAAAAATAGTAATTGCTCATAATTAGCAATTACCCATTTTGTCACAACGTTATCAACTCTATTCAATAGTTATGGAGATTTTTCCTATTTTGATCTAGATGTTTTCAAAGTCGTCTGCTGCAGAATTGTAGCACGTGCGTAAGGGTTAAATGCTATGTTATGCCACCATAAAATGATTTATGGATTGTAGGGCATTTAAGTGAATAACTTTGTTCTATTGATTATCTGGAACAATTCTACTCCTCTTTTACAAGAATAAAGTGCACCCCTCTTGTCTACATGCGTAAACCAATAAAAAGAAGAGCTGCTATCACGTGGCCTTTATGGGCCAATCCATGGCAGTCTTCTTCACTCTTTTATTAGATCTCGGATCTACAACATTGTTTATCAATCTCTGGAAAAGTATTTTAATTCCACTTCCTCCCATCCTCCACCACCAGGTGCAATTGGTTCTTGTGATAGGTTTTTGAGTTGTTGTATACTGGTAATTGGATAATGTTGTTGTTGTTTCATATTGAATAGTTTTCCATTTCTAGCGGCGTTTTTTTCTTTGTCCGCTCAGAATAGGAAGTGAATTTTCTGTTTATTATTGACTAAGTGGGTCAATTATGACCCGCAAGAGTTCTTGACATTTTATTAAAATGTCCGTTTCACACAGCCAGACTTGTCATTTACTTCACCGTTCTTCTTCGATTTGTTTCTGGTACACAAGCATATGGTAGGATATTTTTTATTTAGTTGCAGGTCTTAGTCAGCAGTCATCAAATATGATGATGTGGACTATAAATCAATCCTTTTAACAACTTCACAACCATATTAAATCTATGTGTATGTACGAATGTGATGCGAGATCCCGAAATCCTTTTATTAGATACTTTACAATATTTTATTAAAACAGACATCAGACATCGGTTGAAATAATTCAAATATGGTTAGAGACTGTAAGGGAAGACTGTCTGTATTTGTTTGCCAACATTACATGTAAAATATTTGTTAATAAAGGTTTAGGAAATTTTAAAAAAGAGAAGTTTTCAATACATTATGAAACTATCATTTGGTGGCTAGCCTCATTTGGTCACCACAAAAGTTTCATCTATTTTAGCTCGAGCGGCAATTATTTCCAGCCTAGTAAACACACAAGAAATACAAACTTACTCGAGCCCTAGCACCTTTCGGTCGGTGGAACTAGTAGTCTGAATATTTGAGTCAATATTTATAATAACTGCATTATGAAATACTTTTGAAATGAATTTTGCCAATTTCATCAATGCGTTTGGATCGAATAAATAGACTTGCATTTGGTATTTATCTACGTGGAAGTCAAACTATTTCACTTTACACACTTCTAAGCAAGAAAACAGATGATTACTTTATTTTAACCTTATATAGCCAACTGCTTTAATTTGAGGTGCCATTCCCTTAAAACCCAGTCCCACCAACCTCCCGGACTGTCCCGGAAATTTGGCCCGGATGATCCTGGAATGTGCGACATGTGCCGGAACACCACCCCGGCAATTTTAAACTTTTAAACATTACCGCCCGTAGTGACACCGTGTTGATCCTGGGCGATCCGGCATGTCATGTTGGACACAAATCCGGCCGGAGCACCCCGGACCATACACGGTTGATGCCGGATGAAGCACGGATGAACACGGATGAAGCACGGATGAACACGGATGAAGCACGGATGAACACGGATGAACATGGACCTAACACGGTGCGAACACGAATGCAAAGGCTTAATCCCAGATTGAACACGATATGATCCAACTTCATGTATCTCGCCATTAAAATTGCCTTTTCGTTCTGTTGTTGCGTTAGTTACAGTTGCAACTGTAACGGGAACGGTGTATAGGTTTAAATATCACTTCTACGGCCTTATCGTAGAAGCCGGCTGTTATAGCGACGTTGGTAGAGTGGTTGACCTTTTCATAAAACTAAGCAACGTTCATCGCGGTAAGTACCTACATGTAGATGGGCGACCCGCGATGACTTAACTCCGGTACACGTTAAACACGATATCAGTTGCAGTCGCTTCTCCCTCGTGAGGCTCATCTAGGATATATATTATAAGATGTGACGGGTGTGGAGTCAAACACAGAACTGAATTGGATCTGAAAACAAATCCCTTTTATATGGTTTCTAACTCAGGTTCGGGTTGATCCGTCTCCATCCAGGGTCGTCTGTGTCTACTCCGGGATCATCTGGGACAACCCGCCACGTCACCTTGTTAATCCCTAGTCCACAGTCCGTGCTCATTCGTGTGGCTACCGTGTCGATAACGTGTTTATCCGGGGAGATCCGTGCTCATACCGTGTTTAATCCTGGATTAAGCCTTTTCGCGCCGTGTTGGGTCCGAGTTCATCCGTGTTTATCCGTGCTTGGTCCGGCATGAACCGTGTATGGACAAGGAATCATTGTTTTTTTTAACAAAATGGTGTGTAGCCGACACCCAAATTAACACCCCTACAATACTTTACAAAGGGCGAATGATTCAATATTCATACGATGTCAAAAGCTTCTGGACCAAATTGTCAAACTACATACTTTTGAATGTGTTAAATGTTCTGTACTGACTCTAGCGTCCATGTAAAGCTGTCGTTATGCCCCATGTATCGGCGTCATCTTTTCTATTTTATGCAGGCCTTAAGGTACAGTGTGACTCAGCCAATTCACAATATTGTCATGTTAGAGCTGCACCTCAAACCGGGCGTTATTCCGGTAAGTCTGGTTAAATTGACGTGTGGTTATCAATATTGTCATGTAAGAGCTGCACCACAAACCGGGCGTTATTCCAGTAAGTCTGGTAATATTGACGTGTGATTATTAATATTGTCACGTTAGAGCTGCACCACAATCTTTGAGTTATTCCGGTAAGTCTTGTAATATTGACGTGTGATTATCAATATTGTCATGTTAGAGAGCTGACAACAAACCGGACGTTATTCCGGTAAGTCTAGTAATATTGACGTGTGATTATCCACGTCTGAGACGTCTGGTACCAGTATCACTGAGCCGTGCTACAGGAAACCAATAAGTCGAGAAGTCTTGATAAGGAGGAGTAAATGAGTCGCTGTCCAAAAATGTCTCACTTATAATTCATTAAACTCTATGTTGTGGGTAGCAAAAGTATCTGCTCACTGAGACACTTCCTTTGAATATTAAATAAATAATAAGGCAAGTGAAATACACTCATTTTCTAGAGCTCTATCGGCAATCTTAGTTTTCATAGTTAAGTTGGCGATCCTACGAGAGGCACTAATAAGATGAAGTTTTAAAATGAAATGTTCTGTATACTAACTTTTAATTGTTTTCATTAAGAAAGAAATTTCAGTGAAAGAAATCAGTGAAAACGTATGAGATATAATATTTAAGAGCAAAATATTAATTATTTTTGAAACATGATAAGTTTTCAGTTATTTATCGTCAATTGAAACTTATACACCTCTTAGGAGCCTCGCGTAATCTCCAGTCATGTGACGTATTCTCGGCCTTGATAATCTATTTATAGAAACTGAACCTGGATGGAGATGGCCGAGTAGCCTTTGGTAAACACATATAACCTTTCTGATATTCAAGCCAAATAATATGCGCATGTTCAATTTCTTAGTGTTTTCTCATATTGATCGCCGTTTATCTTTTTTAAAGATATTTCTTGTTTATAATAACAGGTGTACGTTAATTACGGCATACCTATGTGTCAATGCTTATATAATGGAAACTGATGATGTCTGTTTGAAGTTTCTTGAACGTTTCTGTGAGTAGTTGATGAACAGTCGATGTCAA
>JASEVX010000001.1:5934996-5953170 GCA_031761405.1 Serripes groenlandicus | reverse complement strand
AGATAGGGGGAGGAAAGAGGGGGAGATAGCGAGAGATAGAGAGAGAGAGAGAGTGATAGAGGGAACGCGAGAGAGAGAGAGAGAGAGTGAGAGTAGAGACGAGATAGAGAGAGAGAGAGATGAGAGAGAGAGAGAGACGAGAGGAGAGAGAGAGAGAGTGAGAGCAAGAGAGAGAGAGAGAAAAGAGAAAGAGAGAGAGAGAGAAAGAGAGAGAGAGAGAAAGAGAGAGAACGAAGACAGAGAGAACGACATATGGGACGAGAGAGGGGGAGAGAGGGACGAGAGAAAGAGAGAGAGAGAGAGAGAGAGAGTAAGAGAGAGAAAGAGAGAGATATAGAGAGAAAGAACGAGAGCGAGAGCGAGACAGAGGCAGACAGACAGACAGACAGACAGACAGACAGACAGACAGACAGACAGACAGACAGACAGACAGACAGACAGACAGACAGACAGAGAGAGATACATAGAGAGAGACAGAGACAGAGACAGAGAGACAGAGAGACAGAGAGATAGAGCGAGGGGAGGGATGGAGGGAGGAAAGGGACGGAAGGAAGGCAGGGATACGAATCTAGTTAGATTATATATATTATAACAATATACATGTATAAAACAATAATGGTCTGGTTATTTGTTTTTAGAATTGATTGATTGATTGTTTTACGCCGCTTTCAACAATGTGTCAGTTAGATCACGACGTTTCCTGGCTAAGTAAAAAGTACTACTGGTCCATTTATCCTGACACCAGCCCGTCAGTCGTAATAATAACCCCCGCAACCTTGAGGGCCAAGGAGGGAAGCCATTTCTACCATAAGTCCTTGGTATGAGCCGGCTGGGGACGCTTTACCACTACATTGAAGAAGCAGTCTCACAAAGAGTAATATATCCCTGGAATAAGCAGCCTGAAGTCATAAGTGGAAAGAGTGTAAATAGTACATAAAAAGTATTAAAAAAGTCTTGGGAAACTATGCATTTTTTAAATAAGAGCCATATCATGATGGCCTGGAAGCGGTGTATTAATAACAAGACGAATACATGGCCCAGAGTTGCTAAAGCCAATAATGACCCCTAACGATAAAGCCTATGATGACCCCAAGACGCTCAATCATATAATGACCCCGAGACGCTCAAGCCTATATTGACCCTGAGACGCTTAAGCCTATAATGACCCCGAGACGCTTAATCCTATAATGACCCCAAGACGCTCAATCCTATAATGACCCCAAGACGCTCAAGCCTATAATGACTCCAATACGCTCAATCCTATAATGACTTCGAGACGCTTAAGACTATTATGACCCCAAGACGCTAAAGCTTATATTGGATCAGAGAAGCTAAGACCTATAATAGCTCAGAGACGCGCGAGCCTATAATGGCCTTGCGTTAAGAATATAATGGCCCCGAGACGATAAAGCCTATAATGACCACGAAACGCTAAACCCTATAATGGCCCAAAGACGATACAGCATATAATGACCCCAAGGCAATGAAGCATATAATGGTCCCGAGACGCTCAAGCCTATAATGACATCAAGACGCTAAAGCATATAATGACTCCGAGACGCTTAAGACTATTATGACCCCCAGACGCTAAAGCCTATATTGGATCCGAGACGCTAAGACCTATAATAGCCCAGAGACGCGCGAGCCTATAATGGCCTTGCGTTAAGCATATAATGGACCCGAGACGATAAAGCCTATAATAGCCTCCGAGACGCTTAGGTCTATATTGGCCCCGAAACGCTGAAGTCTATAATGACCCCAAGACAATGAAGCATATAATGGTCCTGAGACGCTTAAGCCTATAATGACATAAATACGCTAAAGCCTATAATGGCCCCGAGACGATACAGTATATAATGTACCCAGGACGCTAAAGCCTATAATGGTCCCGAGACGATGAAGCCTATAATGGCCACCGAGACGCTAAAGTCTTTAATGGCTCCGGGACGCTAAAGCCGTTAATGGCCCCGAGACACTTCAGCCTATAATGACCCTGAGACGCTAAAGTCTATAATGGCCCCGAGAGGCTAAAACCTATAATGGCCCCGAGACGCTCAAGCCCATGATGGCATTACGTTGAGCCTTTAATTGCACAGAGTCGATAACGCATATAATGGCCTCGAGACGCTCAAGCATATATTAGACCTGAGACGCTAAAGCCTATAATGGACCCAATACGCTAAAGCTTATAATGGCCCGGAGACGATGAAGCATATAATGCCCCCGAGGCGATAAAACCTAGTATGACACCGAGACGCTAAATCCTTTAATGACCCCCAGACGTTAAATCCTAAAATGACCCCGAGTCGCTCAAGCCTATAATGACCACGAGAAGCTAAAGCCTATATTAGACCGGAGACACAAAAGCCTATATTGGACCGGAGACGTTAAAGCCTATAACGACCCCGAGACGCTAAAGCCTCTAATGACCCCGATACGCTAAAGCCTATAATTACCCCGAGACGCTGAAGCCTATAATGACCCCGAGACGCTAAAGCATATAATGACCCCGAGTCGCTAAAGCATATAATGACCCCGAGACGCTAAAGCCTATAATGACCCCGAGACGCTAAAGCCTATATTGGACCGGAGACGCTAAAGCCTATATTGGACCCGAGCCGATTAAGCCTTTAATCACCCCCAAGAAGCTAAAGCCTATATAAGACCGGAGACGCTATAGCCTTTAACGACCCCGAGACGCTAAAGCCTATAATTACCCCGAGTCGCTAAAGCCTATAATGACCCCGAGACGCTAAAGCCTTTAAACACCCCAAGACGCTAAAGCCTATATTGGACCGGAGACGCTAAAGCATATAACGACCCCGAGACGCTAAAGCCTATAATGACCCCGAGTCGCTAAAGCCTATAATGACCCCGAGACGCTAAAGCCTATAATTACCACGAGTCGCTAAAGCCTATATCGACCCCGAGACGCTAAAGCCTATAATGACCCGAGACGCTAAAGCCTATATTGGACCGGAGACGCTAAAGCCTATAATTACCCCGAGTCGCTAAAGCCTATAATGACCCGAGACGCTAAAGCCTTTAATCACCCCGAGACGCTAAAGCCTATATTGGACCGGAGACGCTAAAGCCTATATTGGACCCGAGACGCTTAAGCCTATAATGACCCGAGACGCTAAAGCCTTTAATCACTCCGATACGCTAAAGCCTATATTGGACCGGAGACGCTAAAGCCTATATTGGACCCGAGACGCCTAAGCCTATAATGACTCCGAGAGGCTAAAGCCTATATTGGCCCTGAGACGCTGAAGCCAAAAATGACCCCGAGATGCTCAAGCCTTTAATGGTTCCGTGACCCTCAAGTATATAATGACCCCGAGACGATAAAGCCTGTAATGGCACCGAGACGCTCAAGCCTATAATTGCCCCGAGACGACAAAGCCTTTAATGGCCCCGATACGTGAAAGACTATAGACGAATTCACCACTGTCCCGTTAATCGCCCTGCCTCGATATTAATATCGGTATTCGCTAATCTACATACTGAGAAAGACAAAAACACCACTGTCCCGAATATCGACCTGCCTCGATATTCATATCGGTATTCGCTATTCTACATACTGAGAAAGACGAAATCACCACTGTCCCGAATATCGACCTGCCTCGATATTCGCGTTACCACATACTAAGAATAGGGGCGAAATAACAAAACTTTTATATTTCGACTCGGAATGTGTAAGTCTGATATTCGAGCTTTTTATCTTGTTTTTTGAATAAAAGTTGTTCAATCAAATTAACTCAAAATCGCTTTGTTGTATTTTCTATTGAACTGTGTTTTATCCTTGGCCTGACCAATTTGTTGACCGGGCATTATTTTCAACGATATTAGATTTGTCATAAGGCTGCATAATCTTCATAGTTAAAATAATGATAATAGATAATAAAGTCTGCAATTTTGTTAAGATATTCTACAAAGACGCCAAATACTATAAACTAGATAACACCTTTTATATCAATACATTTGTTCTATATGTACACCATTGTTTATACCAGCGTAGTGGCATAGCGTCAGCCTCGGGGCCGGTATGTCGCTGATCTATCCAAATACTTGAACAAATGGTTTTTAATGACTTTCTCTCCTAAGCGTTCAGGATTGTAGTGTTAGCATTTCGACTAACTCGTTAGAATAATTGGCAAATAGTACTGGTAACTTACCCAGGAATTGCCGTGATATACATGTAACTGACGAAATGCTGAATGCTGCCTAAAACACCTTGCAAAACAAGCACAACAAAATTGACTGCATTCAAGAAATTTAAATCATACGACCTCGAAAACATCTACGCAAATATGTTTGTTTTTCAAAATTCTTCTTCTGCAAAATGCATCAGTTCCCGTTTGTATCAAGATAAGGGTTTACACTGAAAGGAGATGTTTTGACAGAGATAACATTTAGTGTTCAGAGTTATCTTTTGGTGAAATAAAGGAAGTCAAATAGTGAACCTTGGACTGGGTAGGACATTTTGCTGAACAAATAAATCCTAAAAGAGTGATTATTCTGTTATGAGAACTTTCAAGATTTGGTGAGTAATGATTTAAATTGTTGACTTTGATCCTGTGCCTGCGTTTTGAATCATTTACATGTAGTAAAACAGGTATACTTTGGTAAAATTTAAAAAAGTAATTTGTTTTGCTTTTTTTGGTGTTTACCTTTTTCATGATATATACCAATTATGAGATCAATTTAGCAACATTTGCAATATCTCCTTGTCCTTTCATGTTTTAACCCTGTGCCAAAAAAAGGAATTCTTTACTGGTATACAGTCTCTTAACCCTTTCCAAAATACAACGAATCGTAAATATTTTTAAACGAAATCATAATTATTGATTAGAGTTGAAAACATAGTGACAAGAAAAAAGATTTGGAAAAAAAATGATGGGGTAAAGTAATCCCTGTTACTTTAATTTAATAAAAAAGCAATTGTTATAAAAACAATGGGATAAATACCAAGTTCACTAAACGAGTTATATGTTGCCCTGGTGATAAGAGTTATTTTGTTTTTAAATAAATGAAGTTAAATTGTTAACCTTGGACAGGGTAGGTATAGGACATGTTGTTGAAAATAGAATTCATCAAGAAAAATATATTTAAATCGAATATTCTTATCCGAGAACTTTCAGATTTGGTGAGTAATGATTTCTGTTGTTGATGTCTATGTTTACTTTGATATTGTTACTGCATTTTGAATCATTTACTTGTAGTAAACAAAGATATACTTAAAATATAAAAAGTAAGTGTTTACCCTTTTCATGATATATACCAAATATGAGAACAATTTAGCAACATTTGCAATATCTCTTTGTCCTATCATGTTTTAACCCTTAGTTAAAAATAATCATTCATTCTGTACTGGTATACAGTCACTTAACCCTTTCCTAAATACAACGAATGTAAATCTCTTTAAATGGAATTAAAATTATTGATTTGAGTTAGAACATAGTGACAGGAGAGAATTTTTGACACTATGGTTTTGAAAGTCGTCTGCTACAGATGCTTGAAAAAGTGTCTCATGCGGCAAATGATCTTATATTTTCAAAGCAGTCAACTCTTAAAACATATCAATTCATTAAAAAGGGTCCAATAATCTATTAGGTACGATTCAATAATCAATATATTCTGCCAAAATACACATGCAGCCTTTTATATTTGAGGCAGATTTCTAATGTCAGTTGATCCACGGGTCCTGTTCTGTACTATAGTCGAACATGTTTCATAAAACATTAACAACTCTTTAACTTTCAATAAATATGGTCTTCTAAAATAGAAACATAAATAATTTAAGAAGTGTATAAAGTGTCGTCTGCCTTAAAAATGTCAATGGCGGATTGGGTTTAGATAACAGTTGACAACTATAATCTATCTAAAAACTACACGTTATTTAACCCAGTCGTAGAGGTTTTTATGGGTAAGATATGCAATCCCCTTACATGTACAGACGCTTTATGAAGTCTCTGCAAAAGACTGTTGACAACTTTCTTGCAGAAAAAGAAACTGATCATTGTGAGCAATTTCTCCTTTAAGCAAACTATTTTCAACTTCATTCAATAAGTATTCTTTCATTTATAAAGATATTTATAGTTTTGACCTAATGACTTGATGGCCTACTCTGATTCAATGACCGCTCTCTTTTTTGCATACACGTTTAACTCTTTCCTACATATAACACATCTTCAGAAGTCTGCATTGCATGATTCTTGTTAAGACCGCCTCGGAGGGTGCGGTAGGTCGCTGGTTCAATTCCCGGCCGGGTCATACACTTTAAAATGGTTATAATTATTTCCCTCCTAGGAGTTCGTGGTTAGCGTCGGGGATTTCGAAACCGGGTGTCCCGGGTTCGATCCCCAGTCGCGGCACTACGGTCATGGTGGAGTGCCCTTGGGCAAGGCACATTTTCTAGCCTAATACTGGTTTGTTTACCCAGGGATCATGAATAATTAAATTTAATTGCGCGCTAAATGAACTTAGCTGTCGATGCGCCATAAAACAATATACATTCATTCATTCCTAGGTGTTCTGGACTGTGTGGTTAGCATTGCGACTGACTCGCTGATGTCAGGATAAATGGACCGATAGTACTGCTAACTTAACCATGGAATATCTTGATATAACTAACAATATGTTGAGAGAAATTTAAAAAAAACATGTCAAACACAACTCAATTGACCGATAGTACTGTCAACTTAGCCATGGAATATCGTGAAAAAATTAACACTCTGTTGAGAGCGGATTAAAACACTGCGTAAACAAACACAACAAAATTGCTCGATAGTTCTGCTAACTTATCGATGGAATACCGTGATATAACTAACACTATGTTGAGAGCGGATTAAAACACCGTGTAAACAAACACAACAAAATTGACCGATAGTACTAATAACTTATCGATGGAATACCGTGATATAACTAACACTCTGTTGAGAGCGGATTAAAACAACGCGTAAACAAACACAACAACATTGACCGATAGTACTGCTAACTTAACCACGGAATACCGTGATATAACTAACAATCTGTTGAGAGCGGATTAAAACACCGCGTAAACAAACACAACAAAATTTACCGATACTACTGCTAACTTATCGATGAAATACCGTGATATAACTAACAATCTGTTGAGAGCGGGTTAAAACACCGCGTAAACAAACACAACACAATTGACCGATAGTACTGCTAACTTAACCATGGAATATCGTGATATAACTAACAATCTGTTGAGACCCGATTAAAACACCGCGTAAACAAACACAACACGATAGTACTGCTAACTTATCGATGGAATATCGTCATATAACTAACAATCTGTTGAGAGCGGATTAAAACACCGCGTAAACAAACACAACACAATTGACCGATAGTACTGCTAACTTAACCACGGAATATCGTGATATAACTAACAATCTGTTGAGGGCGGATTAAAACACCGTGTAAACAAACACAACACAATTGACAGATAGTACTGCTATCTTGAACACGGAATAGCGTGATATAACTAACAATCTGTTGAGAGCGGATTAAAACACCGCGTAAACAAACACAACAAAATTGACCGATACTACTGCTAACTTATCGATGAAATACCGTGATATAGCTAACAATCTGTTGAGAGCGTTTTAAAACATCGTGTAAACAAACACAACAAAATTGACCGATAGTATTTCTATCTTAACCACGGAATAGCGTGATATAACCAACAATCTGTTGAGAGCGGATACAACACCGTGTAAACAAACACAACAAAATTGACCGATAGTATTGCTATCTTAACCACGGAATAGCGTGATATAACTAACAATCTGTTGAGAGCAGATTAAAACACCGCGTAAACAAACACAACAAAATTGACCGATAGTACTGCTAACTTTTCAATGGAATATCGTGATATAACTAACACTCTGTTGAGAGCGGATTAAAACAACGCGTAAACAAACACAACACAATTGACAGATAGTACTCCTAACTTATCAATGAAATACCGTGATATAGCTAACAATCTGTTGAGAGCGTATTAAAACATCGTGTAAACAAACACAACAAAATTGACCGATAGTACTGCTAACTTATCGATGGAATACCGTGATATAGCTAACAATCTGTTGAGAGCGTATTAAAACATCGTGTAAACAAACACAACAACATTTACCACAAACAACAAATCTGCCTACAGCAGAGGAATTTGAGAGTTGAGTTTAAACATAGTTTAAAACCCGTTCTGTTAATCCTTTCAACATAAAGACGCTTTCTGGAGCCTCTGCAGGAGACGACTTTTGAAAACATCCTGACATTTTTCTTTACTGCTTATTGTGTCAATAGTGTCAATAAACATTTTGCCTCAATGTTTCTAAAACGTCGTCTGATGCAGATGTCCTCAAATCTGAGTACATATTAGAAAGGGATAAATGTTTTCAAAGCAGGCAACTATTAGAAATATCGATCCAGTTAAAGATTATAGGTATAGAAAATAATGTTCATATTTGGTGAAATGTCAAATGCCCTTCATTCTACCAAAACACAAATATAGCCCGTTATGTCTCTTTAATCAGATGCAGATTTATAAGTCTGCAGTAAACATTTCAATGGGGTAAACGTTTAAATCACGCTTGACAACTTTATCTAGCAACAAAATACCCGTTATATTAATCCTTTCAACATAAAGACGCTTTCTGGAGGAGCCTCTGCAGGATACGACTTTTGAAACATTCTGACATTTGTTTTTACTGCTTATTGTGAACAATTTCTCCTTTAGCCAAAATGTTTTAATTTAATATTTGTTCTTTCATTCCTAAAGGGTTTCCATAGTTTTGAGTTAATGTTTTCAAAGTCTTCTACTGCGGATTTTTTTGTACAGGGAAAGGGTTAACCAACTACCTGATAAAATAATATATGTTACTTCTTGAATTGACATGACAGCAAATTGAGGGTGAAGGAGATATTGATCCTGCTCTTCTAGCATTTTTTTTAAAGTTGTTTGTTGCATTATTATCATTTTTTTTATTTTTTTTAGCCAATTCTTCCTTGCTTAGTCACAAAAAGTAATTTGAGCATTGGTGTGAGAGTCAGGAGTGAACTTTAACATTAAAAGTAAACATTGCTGATATTATATACCAAAGGCCTTGATAAAGAGAAGTAAACCAATCATGTTCCCATTATATCTCTCTTATGTTAATAATGATGTTTTGGTTATTCTTTTAATGGCTGCTTAACAGAGGAGACCGCCAACACAAGTTTGTATTTACTAGCTGTGCCCCCTTATGTACGATCCGATTAAATAAGTTATTGTAGTTATACAGCAAAGAAACTTCCGATTGTATTTACTGTACGCTTATTCGCGACTAACGATTCATTGGTGGTGCTGTATTTTTTACATTCACGTATCGAGTAAATCCTTTCCCTCATAAAACAAATCTGCAGCAGACGACATTGAAAACATTTTATGCAAAACATATGAAAAATATCTATTAATGAATGAACAACAATTGTATAGAGTGAAAGCATTGGGTCGAAATGGAAATTTATCCTCATGAGTAAATATTTCTTTTTGTCACAATGTTCGATATTAGTGCAGATAAAAATAGACGAAATTTGCTAAGATAGTATACATTACTATTGTTTAGACCGGTGTAGTAGTAAAACTGGTTTCGCTTTACTTTAAAGATGCCATATAAGTGCACATATATTGAGACGAATTTGAGATAACATTGGATTAAAGGACTGCACTGTACATGTACGACCGGGTAGTGGCGGAGCTTCCAAATCAAGCACGGGAGGTCGCGGGTTCGATCTGCGGTCGGATCATATTACGACTGACCTGCTGGTGTCTGGATAAATCAACAAATAGTATTGGTAACTTACATATGAAATGCAATGATATAACTGAAAAACGGTTGAGAGCGGCATAAAATACCGTGCCAACAAACTCAACAACATTGACCACATACAGAAAATCTACAAGCGGACGACTTTGAAAACATCTGAACACAACAGTTGAAAATCTTTAACATGAAAGCATAACTATTAAGTAGAATTGGGCACATTGTGACAAATGGATACATGACTCATTATAAGCAAAATCTGCTTTTCTCACATTTTTTTCCAAAACCAGCCTCGAAGGCATCATTTTCCCTTTGTATTCGGAAAAGGGTTTAAATTGAAGGGAGCTAATTTGAAAGAGAAACAAATAACGTGTCAAGAGTTATCTTTTGTTGATATTAAGGAGGTGAAACAGTTATACTTATACAGGGAAGGACAGTTTGTTAAAGAATTTTTTTTTTTTAGAAAAATATGTTTTAAGTGAATAAACTCTTTTGAGAAACTTCAGATTTGGTGAATAATTATTTATATTGTTGTTTCGGTTTCTATAATCATTTACACTTGGTTAAAAGGTTAATTTTTGGTAAAATTTAAAAAGAAAGTACCTAGTTTTATGTATTATGTGTTACCCTTTCCCTAATATATCGACATACCTTAAGAACAGCATGGCAACATAATGCAATATCTCCTTATCCTTTCATGTTTTAAACTCCTATGCTTAAACTAAGCATTCATTCTGTACAGATATTACAATACTTAACTTGACCCTTTTCCACATGCAACGAATCTTAAGCAAACGACTTTGAAACCATCGACGCAAGAATATTGAAAAAACGTTTTTACAAACAGACGCTGTCTGAAGCCTCTGCAGAAGACGTCTTTTGAAAACATTTCTGGCAGAAAAAGAAACTGCTTATGGAGAGCAATTTCTCCTTTAGCCAAAATGTTATTCAACTTCATTTAATAATTGTTCTTGATAAATTCTCCCCTCCCCGTTTGTATCAGGGGAAGGTTTAAATTGCAGGGAGTTAATTCGACAGATAAACAGTTATATGCTAAGAGTTTTCTTTTCCTTTAAACAAGGAAGTGCACTAGTTTAACTTCGTCAGGGTCGGACATTTTGTTAAAAAAGAAAATCCACAAATAACAATAGATTTAAGGTGAATATTGTGTTCTGAAAACTTTCAGATTTGGTGAGTTATGATTTATATTGTTGTTGTTTTAGTTGAGTTTGATATTCTCCCTGTATCTCGAATCATTTACACGTAATAAATCATGCGGATTGTGGTTAAATTCTTAAAGAAAGTACCAGTAACTTGGATTTACTTGTTTTGTTTTAAACCCTTTTCCTGATATAGACACATTTTACGAACGGTATTGCAAAATTCGCAATATCTCCTTTTTCTAACATGTTTGTTTAACCCAGAGTAACCAATAGGCATTCATTATTTACATATATAACATTCCTTTACTTAACCCAGAGTAAACAATCTTTTCCTTAACCCTTTTCCTCACACAACGAATGTAAAGCAAATTACTTTGAACTAATATACGCCAAAGTATGGAAAATCCCTTTAATTGAAATCGTAATTATTGACTTGAGTTGACAATATAGTGTCAAGTGGGAATTCTTGCCACAATGTATTCGCAAATTAGGAAAGTAAATGCAATCTCGTTTTGACAAAGAGTGTATAAATTGTCGTCTGCAGTCAACATTTCAAAAGGGTTTAAATCACAGTTGACAACTGTATCTATCAACAAAATACCCGTTATTGAACCTTGTGTTAGACTTGTCTATAGTTACTATATGTACCTTCCACGGTAATCGGACAAAGAAACAGGATCATAAGCAACGGTCAAAAAGTAACAGTTTTAGCCCGGATAACAGGAAACAGGACAAAAGGCAACAGTCCTTTGATTTAATACCTTTGTAAAATATAATAGACACATTTCAATAAATGTATTGACAATTTATGTTATGTTTATGCGAAATTTTAAATTTATTTATCGGAAATTGCAATTAGTTTTTCCACTTTCCCCCACTATGTTTCTTTCCACCTTTTCGAATGTCTGACAGAAAATATAATTGCGTGCACAGGAGAAATTACTCAATATAAGCAATTTCTCCTTTTCCAATAATGTTTTCTTAAACCTTTTTTTTTAACATCTGACAGAAGACTAGCAACAGTTATAATATTTGTAATAATTGTTGACAGAATATATCATTGCGTGAAAGGAAGAAATTGCTAATTATGAGCAAGGTCTCTTCTCCCACAATGTTTTCCTTTCGCTTGTTCAAACATCTTCACACTGATATGCATAATACGTTAAATAACATTGCAAAGTGAAACAAATATTAGCACTTTAAATTGAGTTACATATATTATTGTACATTTGTAAATATATTTAGTTTAATCAGACCCAATTTTTTTAACAATGCATTAAGGTATAAAACACACAAAAATGTATCAAAATTAAAGAAAATCATTACAATATCAAGCAGATACATTACTACTCTGCTAGTTTGTCATATTTGTAGACTTAAACATATTGATTTGCTTTGTATTTTAGAAAATGTGTTGCTTTCTATCCTGATTCTTGTTGTTCGTTGCTTTTTGTCCTGTTACTTTTTATCCTGTTTCTTTTTATCCTACAATCACCTTCCACATACAGCCGCTTTCTGATAAAAAGTAATTTGGGCCATTGTTGTGAGCATCAGACGTGTATTGTAAAGGGACAAGTAAGCATGCCTGATCCCTTTACTACATAGGCAATCTTTAGATTAATATACCTAAGGTATAAGTATAAGTAAACGGCTCAATTTCCCATTATATCTCTCTTTTATTAATCAGATCTTTCTCCTACAATATCTTTAATTTCGAACTTAAATCCTATGATGTGGATACTTAAGAGAACAGCTTCACAGAGACGATTCTTCCGAGTACTCAACACATAGGTAACCACAACACACGGTTTGAAAATCAAAAAGGATTTAATGTTAATTATCGAACACCTGGTTTCGTCGAATTACGGAGTTTCTTGTTCAAGTTAAGTGTTTCTACCCTACTTAAACGACTTGAAGGTCAAAAAAGGATTTTATAGCATGACATACGCCCCTTATAGATATTAAGCTATGCTTTTGATCGTGTGCATCAGAAGTGGATTGTAAAGGGACAAATAAACATGCCTGATCCCTTTACTCCATAGGCCATTTTAAGATTAATATACCAAAGGTATAGGTATAAGTAAACGGCTCAATTTCCCATTATATCTCTCTTTTATTAATCAGATCTTTCTCCTACAATATCTTTAATTTCGAACTTAAATCTTATGATGTGGATACTTAAGAGAACAGCTTCACAGAGACGATTCTTCCGAGTACTCAAAATATAGGTAACCACAACATAGGGTTTGAAAATCAAAAAGGATTTAATGTTAATTATCGAACACCTGGTTTCGTCGAATTGCGGAGTTTATTGTTCAAACTAAGTGTTTCTACCCTACTTTAAACGATTTGAAGATAAAATAAGGATTTTATAGCATGACATACGCCCCTTATAGATATTAAGCTATGCTTTTGATACTAAAAACACGATTAGAGTCATGGCAATTGAAACTGCGCAACAAAATGTTACAACGTATAGAAATAGTGTGGTAAAGGAAGCAATTATCTGTTGTCTACTTATTTACACTGTTTTAAAATGTTAGGGTAACTTCTTTACTCTAAAATTGCCAGACATTCATATGATACCCTGAGAAAAGAGACAAGATATTTTTTGTTTGTAATATGAGCTCTCTGTCAAACATTTAAAAAAAAACATGTACATCTTTTAATAGAATAATTATTAGTATAATCTCCTTAATATGCTTATTTTTAACTCATTAACAAACCAGATTTTAAAATTAAGAAATGTTCATAGGCTATTCGTCAATTAAGTAAAGTGTCAAACCGTTTCACAAGACATTTGTAGGATATCCTGCTAAGATAGAATCTATGAAGATATTCGGATATATCTCTTTGTCTTTCATTTCCTAGATTGTTTTCAAAAGATGTCTGTGGCATAACGTGTCATAAGTTGGTTTCCTAGGTAAAGATTTATAGCGTCATAACATGTAACAACACTTCTGAAGCAAACGACTTTGAAAACGGCTCTGACTTTGAAAACAATACTATGGCAATACTATGGCAACTCTTTATACATATAAGCGTAGTTGCTGGAACAATTATAAGCGTAGTTGCTGGAACAATTATAAGGGTAGTTTCTGAAACAATTTCAGCAGACGAAATATTTAGTCTAAAATACAGAAACTCTCATTAAAAGAAAGAACAATTGTTGTATTAAGATGAACACAGTGTAGCAAAAAGGTAAAATTGCTCTTTATGAGCAATTTTGTCTTTTGCCACACTTTTTTCAAAAGCCGTCTGCTGAAGATAATGCAACAGAATATGTCTGGAAGTAAGAAAGGATTCAATATCGATAACGACCCTGACATACAAGCCCTTTATTTCATGTCTTACAAAAAATCATCATAAATTATCGATAGGTGGCATAGTTCAGGTTCTTATTAAATATGTTCCAACATAAAGACACTTTTCGGCTTATTTGTTACAAACGAACTTTGAAAATATTGTGACAGAAGCAGTAAATAGCTCGAAATAAGCAATTTCTCATTTTTTGTTGTTTATAAAGTAATTTAATTCAGATTTTTAGTAAGTTGGAATGAGTTTATGACAATATATTATGCTGTTGGTACTCGACAGAATTGTGGCAGTGAGACAGTTGTTTAGTGTACCCACATCATAGGGTTTTATTTGGTAATATCATATATTGTAGGACACAGACCTGTGCACTCTTCCTAATCCAGGTCTCATTGTATACGTCGTTCACCAGACAAGATAAATGTCTTCCTCATAAACCCTTTCCCACCTACAGCACATTTACATTAGACGGCTTTGAACATATCTAGGCAAGACTTTGGAACGTCTCTATAACTATAACTATAAGTATAATACAGTTGAAAATATTATATCAAAACGAAAAATTTGTCATTAATTGGATCGGAATATTGTATATTGACAATGAGACAAAAGACTTTTTAAATTTACCTGCTGCAGATTTGTTGTATGTTGGAAGTGGTTAAATTAAGCACATCTTTATGTTTGTATAAATAAAATCTCTAGCCATCATTGAGCCTGATTTTAAACCAAATAAAGGTTATTAAAATACAAACGGTTTAGCTCATGTGATTTAGAATTTGATTATTTGTTATTTCAGGTGCACATGCGGGTACCATTGACTGAAGGGTTTTAAGAATGGCCACTAAATCATTCATATATGGATCGGATGAAACCTCTTTCCAAGATTGTGATGTGTGCAAATTTCAAAATGTTACCTCAGAGTCGGTGTCCTACTGTACGATTTGCCGGGAGTATCTGTGTACGACATGTGATAAAGCCCACAGAGGTTCGAAACTCACCAGGAACCACAAACTATTGGCGGGAAGCAATCTACCATCCGCATCGACTACGACTAAACTGACATCGCCGATCATGTTTTGTGATGACCACAAGACAATGATTGTTGATATGTATTGTAAAAGTCACGATGTAGTCATTTGCAGTGCCTGCAAGATTACATCTCATATGGTTTGTAAACTAACTGATGTAAGCCAGGAGATAAAACAGATGAAGATAGATGGTTCTTTCAATAGAACAAAGACACGTCTGGAAGATTTGAAAACCCAGCATGACAACATGAAAGCAATGATAAATAGAGACAAACGTATATTTAAATCACAGCTACAGAAATGCCTCGAAAACATGAGTCAGATACGAAACGAAATAAATGAAACATTGGACAGCATAGAAAAGACTCTATCAAAAGAAATCAAACTCGCCGATGAAAGGATGACCAACGGCATAGAAGGTCATATTGCAATATTTGATGATTTCCTATCTGAAATTATTGAACATCTCAAAAACCTTAAAGAAAGCGAGAAAGCACAAGATGACCACATTATGTTCATAGAAATGAAGAAGGCTAGCATTGCACAACATAAATACGTAGACACAATGGCAAAAATGCAACAATATTTAAATCAACCCGAACTTTTAAAGATTAATGACACCCTCTACGACACTGTAAAACAATTACAGTCTATAGAAACAGTCCTTGTTGACAGACATGGTATAAGAGTAAACATGTCCATACCCGGTAGACGCGACATCAACATTGGATGTCCATCGGTATGTGGATGTACTTTTATGCCTGATGGCCATCTTGTACTGTGTTGTGGTTATGATGGACTTAAACTGCTAGATACAGATTTCAAGATAAAGTCCCAGCTACACGAATATGCACAGTGTGTAGCAGCCATCGATGACAATGAAATCATTGTTACACACGGTAATAACAATAAACAGATCCAGATAGTTACGATATTTAGACAGATGAAAGTGAGTAAAACCATGAATTTGAACACAAACTGCTATGGTGTAGACGTGTTTGGTGATGCAATATATGTGGCCTGTAGAGAACCTTATGGTAATGCCGGTAATGGTGAGATTAAGGTACTAAACATGGATGGTACAGTTCAACGTACACTTGGTCTGAATAATGGTATATATATGTTTAAACAGCCTGACTTTGTGACCATCAGTTATGATGGAAGTAAAGTGTTTGTATCAGACTTGGGAACTCACACTGTCACATGTCTGGATACACAAGGTGATGTGATCTACCAGTACTCAGACCCGAACTTGAAGGGACCACACGGAATGTATGTGCATTGTAAGGATAACCTGTTAGTCTGTGGTTTTCAAAGTTACAATATACATATTATTGGACGAGATGGGAGGACAGAAGAGATTTTGTTGTCAAAGGCAGACGGTGGGATAAGACCATGTTGTATAGCGTTCAGACCGAGTGATGGTTGTCTGGTGCTCGGAATATACAATGACAGCAACAAATCACTTGTCAGTTGCACGTCTAAATACATGTCTAAACGCTTTTTGAGGTACCCCTAAGTTATCTAATCATGGTCTTTCCCTAGTTAGTCCTTTACATTTCATCACTGTAACATTTGATTTGTCTGTTTAAAGACAATTCTGATGAGTACCCACAACATTGAGTGTACATGTATCTGCTGGATAAGAGAATGACTGTCTGACAAAGACCTGGTTCACCTAGTTAGTCCTATGAAACTGTAGGGATCAAAAGGCATTGAAAACGTATGTTGATAATTTTGTTTAATCTGTAAAAGAGGAAGTTAAATTCAGGATACAGATGTTGAGAATATTGTGGGAAAACCCGGAAACAGCTAGTTTTAGCATGATATATTGTTTGATATGTTTGAACCCCTTTAACATCTGTAGAAGACCACTCGGAAATTATTTGGTCAATAATGCATTATGCAAACTTATGAAAACATTGTAGAAAAACTAGAAGTTGTAAGTTTTTCAGCGTAACCTATTACCTGATATATTTAAGCGACATTTTCTATGAAAATATGTCGACACAAACTCATCTTAAGTGTCATAGTCAAAGTCACTGGTGGCAATCAAGAGCATGTCACACAGTGTCGACCCTGATCAGGTGTTTTATTGAATAGTGTCCTTTACTTCACAATACTTTCAACCGCTCTACAGCAGACCTCTTTATAAAACATTGTACGGTGTTTTTAACTCTGTATCCAAAGTATACTTTAACCCCTAAAATTTGCAGCAGACCAGTTTGAAAACATCAAGGTAGAAATGTGAACATTTTCTGTTAAAGAAAGTAAAATAATTGTATAGAGTTTTTAACTTTGTGGAAAAAGTAGGAATTACTCATTGAGCAATTAATCTTAATATCCGATATATAGTAACCTATAATTAAGTTCGCTAATATATCCATTAGCGCAAATATTACCCGACCCGATAGTCTGGTGCTCAAATTAAACCAACATAAGCTTAATGTTGCACTGCACTGGAGACAGAAATGTATCTGTGAAACCATATTAACGGGTCAAAATGGATACTATACTTTCAAAAGCTTCGTAAATTCTTTGACGTTTTTGAGAATAATGCAGATCAACTCCACAAATGCACATTTGGATCTAGATCAAATGTATCATATCGTAAAATGATTACACAACTTAGAAATTGACCGTTTGCTAGAAATTGCTTAATTCATAAAAATGCTTGCAGTTCCAACGTGGGTAACTTTTTGACAGGCGGATTGTTCGCCAAACTTTACCCCACATATAGACGCTTTCTGAACTTTCGAAAATATTCTTGCAAAAAATAGTAATTGCTCATAATTAGCAATTACCCATTTTGTCACAACGTTTTCAACTCTTTTC
>JASEVX010000001.1:5904996-5929996 GCA_031761405.1 Serripes groenlandicus | reverse complement strand
AAAACTGAATTTAATTATCTGGATGCATTGAAGACGAGTTTTTATACAGACGTTAAAGCGTCGTTTTATTGGGTTTATATGCCGTTTTCAACATTATTCAAGTTATATCGCGGCGACAGTTCACACATATTCATGATCCCTGGGCAAACAAACAAGTACTGGGCTAGGAAATGTGCCTTGCACAAAGGCACTCCAACGCTTCCCGACGCTTTTAAAACCAGTCGGCCACGGCGGATTTATTATAAACATATAAGGCAGGACTTGAATTTTATTATCTGGACGCATTGAAGACATGTTTTTATACAGACGTGAAACCATCGTGGATTAAGGAGAATGTGTTCATCTAGAGCAATATCTCGTGTTTTCCCTATACAGGTTGTATAGTACCGCTTGCTGTAGACACGTCAATTGTCAACTATATAAAGGCAAAGGTTAACCCTTTCCCACACATAGACGGTCTCTGACGCCTCTGCAGCAGAAGATTTTTGAAAACATTGTGGCAATAGGAGAAATTGCTCGAGATAAGCAATATCTCCCATTGCCACATTGTTTTAACTCTATTCAACAATTATACTATTATATGTACAGAGTGTCAATATGTTTGCCTAGATGTTTGCATAGTCGTCTGCTGCAGATGTGTTATGAATGGGAAAGGGTCAAATAACATCAGTCTGTCAAGGATACATCCTATAACCAAGTCTCTATGTAATTTCTGCTATCTTGTATGGCTCTGGCTTAAATGCAGACGTTGTTCAGGTATCTGCAGCAGACGACTTTTGAAACATGTGAGAACAAACATAAATTAAACATAATCATGTCCAGGAAACGGATCCGAGAGAGACACATACCAGCATTCTAAGAAAATGACCATTACTAGAACAGTATCACGGCTTTAACCCTTTTCCACATACAAACTCTTTCTGACGCATTTGCAGCAGACGACAATTGGAAACAATGTGACAAAAGATGAAATTGCTTAAAACGAGCAAGTTCTCATTTTCCCACAATATTTCAACTAGATTAGGTTACAATGTTTAATTTACAGACATTGTTCACACCCGTCTGCTGTAGACAAGTCAGTTGTGGACAGTATAATGGAAAACTGTAATCGGGAACGGGGTATAGGTATAATAAATATCACTTATACAGCCTTGCTTGTGGATGCCGGATTTTATAGCGACGTTTGTAGAGTGGTTGACCTTTCTTAAAGTTAAGCAACGTTCATCGCTGTTAGCGCCTGGATGGGTGACCCGCAATTGGCTAACGCCGATACACGTTACAAATGGTGGCAGCGGTGGGATTTTGGGTTGATTACAACCTCATTCCCGGACCCCGGTGGTTCCCATTGATGTTACTAGGGTACGGTAGACTCCGCTCTGGTGTACTGCTTGTGTTCATTTGTGTGACTTCGGGTCGAAGTAAAGATACAATAGGGAGAAATGTAACGGGAACGGGGTATAGGTATAATAAATATCACTTCTACAGCCTTGCTGCGGAAGCCGGCTTTTATAGAGACGTTGGTAGAGTGGTTGGCCTTTTCTTAAAGTTAAGCAAACGTTCATCGCGGTTAGTGCCTGGATGGGTGACTCGCGATGAATTAACACCGGTACACGTTACAGGACAAACAGCACCTGTCTGCCAAGGACATGAACGTATCCTGTAAACCGGGTGACCCGCGATTGCTTAACGCCGATATACGTTACAAATGGTAGCAGCGGTGGGATTTTAGGTTGATATCACCTACATCCCCGGACCCCGATGGTTCCAATTGATGTTACTAGGGACGTAGACTCCGCTCTGGTATACTGCTTGTGTTCAGTCGAGTGACTTTGGGTCGGAGTCAAGATAAAAGAGGGAGAAATGTAACGGGAACGGGGTATAGGTATAATAAATATCACTTCTCAAGCCTTGCTGTGGATGCCGTGATTTATAGCGACGTTGGTAGAGTGGTTGAACTTTTCTTAAATTAAGCAACGTTCATCGCTGTTAGCGCCTGGATGGGTGACCCGCAATTGGCTAACGCCGATACACGTTACAAATGGTGGCAGCGTTGGGATTTTGGGTTGATTACAACCTTATTCCCGGACCCCGGTGGTTCCCATTGATGTTACTAGGGACGTAGACTCCGCTCTGGTGTACTGCTTGTGTTCAGTTGTGTGACTTCGGGTCGAAGTTAAGATACAAGAGGGAGAAATGTACGGGAACGGGGTATAGGTATAATAAATATCACTTCTACAGCCTTGCTGCGGAAGCCGGCTTTTATAGAGACGTTGGTAGAGTGGTTGGCCTTTTCTTAAAGTTAAGCAACGTTCATCGCAGTTAGTGCCTGGATGGGTGACCCGCAATGACTTAACACCGGTACACGTTACAGGACAAACAGCACCTGTCTGCCAAGGACATGCACGTATCCTGTAAACCGGGTGACCCGCGATTGCTTAACGCCGATACACGTTACAAATGGTGGCAGCGGTGGGATTTTAGGTTGATATCACCATCATCCCGGACCCCGATGGTTCCCATTGATGTTACTAGGGACGTAGACTCCGCTCTGGTATAACTGCTATGTGTTCAGTTGTGTGACTTTGGTCGAAGTCAAGTTAAAAGAGGGAGAAATGTAACGGGAAAGGGGTATAGGTATAATAAATATCGCTTCTACAGCCTTGCTGCGGAAGCCGGCTTTTATAGAGACGTTGGTAGAGTGGTTGGCCTTTTCTTAAAGTTTAAGCAACGTTCATCGCAGTTAGTGACCCGCGATGATTAACACCGGTACACGTTACAGGACAAACAGCACCTGCCTGCCAAGGACATCAACACATCCTGTAACCCAATCTCTGTGTAATTTCTATCTATGTTATACGGCCGACTTTTCACGGAGTGAAACACGAATGAGCCGTGTCTATCGATAGTGGCTCTTAGTGCACAGTCTCACCAGTGACTTCACTTTTGGCCAACATGTTATATAGACATACAACCTTTCCCACATATAACAAATCTGTAGCTGAAGCCTTTGAAAACATGTGGTGAGCAAATTGGAAAGATCTCCTTCTACAAACGTTTAGTTTTAGAATACAGTTGATATCATTGTGGCACATAGTAATTTTTCCTTTTGTCAAAAAGTTTTCAAAGTCGTTTGCTGCAGAGGCTTTAAATTATGCCAACGATTTAATTAATGTATCTTTTGAAAAAAGCTAGAAGCCTAGACCCACTAGCTGTACGCCAATGTGATCTAAAGGAGTCCACGTAGGAATGTCAATAAAGCCCCAAGTCGCCTGACGCGGTTCATAATAAAGTAGAAATAGACTGCGTTTGCCTAGGCACGAGAAAATCTGCTATAAATTATAATTATGACTCTGACTTTCGGTAAGTTTGATAATCAGGATCAACCTTAGAAACATCTCATAAATTAGCTTAAAGTCCGTCGATTGTCTGTTTCGAACGTAAACTGTCTGACCAAACTGTGTGTCTACACAGCTGATCTGAACCTCTGTTGGGATTGATGTGGTTTCGCCAGGCGGCCCCGTCGGAATATGTTTACGGTGGTGCGCATTTATATGTACCTTAAAATAGTTTTGCGTATTACACCTGTATCATTATTCGTATTAACTGTAATTGTTTTCATTAGAAAACTTTATTAAAAAAAAGTCGTATCCGAAACATGAGAATGACACTGAAATATGAACGGTTTGATCATACCGTGCGCCTTTGTTGAGCATTGAGGGTTTTTTTGCTGGGCTGGGTTTGGCTTTGGGTGCGTATTACATCTGTATTATTATTCTTTTTAGCTGCAGTTCTTTTCGTAGAAAGCGTTTTATTTAGGGAAGGTTCATTGAAACGAAATATTTTCGTTGCCGAAACATGAGAATGACAAATGTGAAATGACATACAGAGATATTCTTTTTTCTTAGAAGCAAGTCTTCTTTTTATACGGTATTAATTTGTTTCTAGGTACTATGTAAGTACTGCTTGTCTTACTTATTACATAGGGCTGATTTGACTTCAAGTGTGTCTGCAGCAGACGACTTTTTTAGTTCGGGAAACATTTGGAAGTTGGGGAGAGAGGAGATATTGCTTGGATTGAACATTTCCTCCATTTGTAAAAAGTGTTTTCTACAAACGTATGAAACGTGTTTCGTTTTCGTAGACATTCCATCTTATTTATCATTAAGATGTTTCAGAAGTTTAAAACGTTTGTAAAATCATAATGAAAAGGAAAAACATCATCATACTAAATTTGAACAAGTCAAGCAATCAAGCACGAGCTTACTGGAAAAGCCTGCTTGAAAAGAAATATCGCGATATGTTTTGCAAGGCTTTGTGCAATTGTTTTATCAAAAATAGTTTGACTCTTTCCGACATACAACTAATCAGTTTGAAAACATATTGCCCAAATAATGGAAAATGTATATAAATAAAACACCAAAGACATCCCATAATTGAATATAATTTAAAAAATAGTGGCAAAAGAAGTAATTGTTCATCATGAGCAAAATTCTCCTTTTGCACAATGTTTTCAGAAATCGTCTGCTGCATATGCATCATAAGAGGTCTAGAGATGGGGGAGAAGTGATATAGTCCGAGCGGAGAGAGAGAAATATATATAGAGAGAGATAAAGAGAGAGAGAGAGAGAGAGAGTGAATGAGACAGACGAGAGGTGACAGAGAAAAAAAGAACGATAGGGAGCCAAATCGAGAGAGAGACAGAGAGAGAGAAAGAGAGAGAGAGAGAGATAGAGACAGACAGACAGACAGACAGACAGACAGACAGACAGACAGACAGACAGGTTACAGGCAGAGGATATAACGAAGAGAGAATGGAGATAGAGAACGAGATAGAGGAGATGAGAGAGGAGAAGAGACGAGATAGAGAGATAGAGAGAGAGAGAAGTGACGAGAGTAGGAGAAGAGAGAGAGAGAGGATAGAGAGATAGAGAGAGAGAAGGAAGTAGAGAGAGAAGAAGAGAGAAGAGAGAGAGAGAGAGAGATCTGTGAGAATCGAGATAGCGAGGAGATCTGAGAGAGAGAGGAGCGAGAGATTTGAGTAGAAGAGAGAGATATAGGAGACGAATGTAGGAGAGATGAGTATGTCGAGTTAGAGAGGAGACAGAACGAACTATAGAGAGCATAAGTAGAGAGCAGATATAGAGTCAGAGGAGAAGACGAGAGAGAGAGATTGGAGAGATGAGAGAGAGAGTAGAGAGAGGAGAATAGAGAGACGAGAGAAGAGAGAGAGAGAGAGAGAAGAAGAGAAAGAGATAGAGAGAGAAGAGAGGAAGAGAGAGAGAGAGAGAGAGAAAAAAAAAGAGACGAGATTGAGAGAGAGAGAGAGAACGGGAGAAGAGAGAAGAGAAAAAATAGACAGACAGACAGACAGACTTCTTTTATTGAAATAGTGTTTCTTTGTAATTTTAAGTTAAACATTTCAGTTAATTGAATTTTGGAAATGTTTAACACAAAAAAGGGTTTGAGTCCGAAAATGCGGTAATTACATTTGTTTGAAATATACTTTTTAAATAAACTTTGAAATTTGTATTACAAAAAACGGTTTTTTATTACAAAAACAAAACTACAGTGCATGCCCTGAGAAACTGTACATGGATGCATGTCCTGTAAAACTGTACACGGATGCATGACGTATGTAACTGTACACGGATACAATGACCTGTGTAACTCTACACGGGATGCATGACCTGTGTAACTGTACACGGATGCATGACCTGTGAACTGTAAACGAATGCATGACCTGAGGGAACTGTACACGGATACATGACGTGTGTAACTGTTCACGGGTGCATGACCTAGTGTAACTGTAGTGCATGACCTGTGTAACTGTACACGGATGCATTACTTGTGAAACTGTACACGGATGCATGACTTGTGAAACTGTACACGAATGCATGACCTGTGTAACTGTACACGGATGTAGACCTGTGAAACTGTACACGGATGCATGACCTGTGTAACTGTACACGGATGCATGACCTGTGTAACTGTACACGGATGCATGACTTGTGTAACTTTACACGGATGCATGTCCTGAGAAACTGTACACGGATGCATGACTTGTGTAATTGTACACGGATGCATGACCAGGGGAACTGTACGCGTATGCATGACCTGATAAACTGTATACGGATGCATGACCTGTGAAACTGTACACGGATGCATGACCTGTGTAACTGTACACGGATGCATTACCTGTGAAACAGTACACGGATGCATGACCTGTGAAACTGTACACGGATGCATTACCTGTGAAACTGTACACGGATGCATGACCTGTATAACTGTACACGAATGCATGACCAGGGGAACTGTACACGGATGCATGACCTGGCTTGTGAAATTTGATAATGACTTTAAAGAAATGAGCCGTCCCGCGAGAAAACCAACGTTTTGATCTCTGCGTAATGTATCGACCCTCGTCAGCCTGTAGACTGATCCGTGTCGACACATTCCGTCTCAGGTAGATAGAGGTATAGAGTAATGAGTCCTGAAACAGAAAATCCACAGAAGGTTTAAAGTGTCTGTCCGGGTAAGCCTGCGCGACATTCTTAGGCTGATCCGGGTCGATACTTAACGCAGAGACCATAAAGTTGTTTATTTCGCGGGAAGGCTCAATATAGTGTAAATTGCTTTATTATACATATGTTAACCCTTTCCCACTTGAAGACGCATAAAACGCCGAAGACTTTCAGTGAAGCAATTGTGGCAAAAGGAGAAATAGTTCACAACGAGCATTTTTTCCATTTGTCACAATGTGTTCAAGTATATTCCCTTATTGCACTTTCATTTAAAGAGATATTCCATATTTCAATGACGTCTGCGGCATATTTATTACATGTGGTAATGGTTCAACAAACAATAAACACATTGTCCAAGTGCTTTTCAAATAGTGGTAATGGTTTTCTGTTTGTAGAAATATACCTTTTTTCCTTGTAAAAATCGTATCATGCTATCACATACGAAACATCTCGATTCATTAAGGTCAAATCAGGGTGAAGTTGGTGTCTAGTGTCTAGAGTCTAGTATCTAGTATCGTTTATCATAAACGATACTGGCAACCAGAATCTAGTATAGTTTATCATAAACGATACTGGCAACCAGAATCTAGTATCGTTTATCATAAACGATACTGGCAACCAGACACTAGTGTCGTTTATCATAAACGATACTGGCAACCAGAATCTAGTATCGTTTATCATAAACGATACTGGAAACCAGAATCTAGTACCGTTTATCATAAACGATACTGGCAACCATAATCTAGTATCGTTTATCATAAACGATACTGGCAACCAGAATCTAGTATCGTTTATCATAAACGATACTGGCAACCAGAATCTAGTATCATTTATCATAAACGATACTGGCAACCAGAATCTAGTATCGTTTATCATAAACGATACTGGCAACCATAATCTAGTATCATTTATCATAAACGATACTGGCAACCAGAATATAGTATCGTTTATCATAAACGATACTGGCAACCAGAATCTAGTATCGTTTATCATAAACGATACTGGCAACCAGAATCTAGTATCGTTTATCATAAACGATACTGGCAACCAGAATCTAGTACCGTTTATCATAAACGATACTGGCAACCAGAATAAATTTTCAGACTCCAGTGTCGTTTAGCACTAAACGACACTGGCAACCAGACACTAGTATCGTTTAAGGAACTGGATATATAATTTTCGATTTCTTTAACTAGTATGGACACAGACCTTCAACTAAATGAATCTAGCTCTAAAAATGTTTTTGTTTTGTTTTAAAGTTGGATTTAAAACGATTTTTCCGATATATGCAATTAAAATTGTTTATATATCCAGGTCCTTAAACGATACTAGTGTCTGGTTGCCAGTCTCGTTTAGTGTTAAACGACACTGAAGTCTGAAAATTGATTCTGGAAACTATTTTTATGCTATGGTAGCATATAAACTTTTGTTTAAAACCCCATTGTTAGGGCTAGATACGTATAGCTAAGGGTCTTTGTGCATACTAGTTGAAGAAATTTAAAGTTAGATATCTAGTTCCTTAAACGACACTAGTGTCTGGTTGCCGGTATTGTTTATGATGAACGATACTAGATACTAGACACCAACTTCACCTTACCCAAATGAGGGGATAGACAAAGTAGTCCTCCTGCACGCGCAAATGAGAGGATAGACAAAGTAGTCCTCCTGCACGCGCAAATGGGACTTATTATGGTTACATATGAGCCGTGCCGTAAGAAAACCAACATTATGGTTTCTGCGTAATTTATCGACCCAGATCAGCCTGCGCAGTCCACGCAGACTAATCCGGGCCGACACATTCCGTCTCAGAGGGATAGAGGTATAGAGTAATGATTCATGAAACAGTAAATTCGCAGGAGGCGAAAAGTGTCTGTCCGGGTAAGCCTGCTTAGGCTGATCGGGGTCGATACTTTACGCAGAGTCTACAATGTTGGTTTTCTCGCGGGACGGCTCGTATATATACTGACACATAGCAGTTTTTGTCCGTCCCCAATACAGATGCCATTTGACGCCTTAGCAACATACCGTGGGGCAACGGAAAAAATGCAAGTTAAGAACAATTTCTCCTTTTCCCACAATGGTTTCAATTCTGTTTCAACATTAAACTTTCTGTTTTCGTGAGATACTATTAAAGCAAACGACTCTTTCCGTTCAGATTAGTGAGAAGTTTCATAATTTACAAGTAATTCTCATTTCACTACATTTCTTTTGACATACTTCGCGAGAAATCCTATTCAGGTAATATTGCCGGAAAATGACAAATGCATCAGAATTAGTATTTAGAATGAATCAATGTGTACTGACCTGTAGAGTGGATTTTTTTTTATAATATTTAACTTTTGTTGTAACATTGGTTTTTTTTAAAGTTGGATGGATGTATGTTTAATAAAAAAAACACAACAAACGGTTTGTTAGTGGGTTTTATTTTTGCTAGATCCATTTATGGAAGCCGTATGAAATGCTTTTTTTTTTTGCTATTTCAGCACATGAAAAAAACAAGTTTTCATGCAAATAACCAATATTTGAAAGATGATATGCTTATTGTTTGTCTTCTTGTGGTTTAAATCTCATTCTGAAGTTATTTTACCCATATCTTTAGACGTTCACGTGATACGTTGTAATTAAACCTCAAAAATAGACGCTATTTTTCCCTAATGAGAACGCATATTAGCCAGGTGTAAGAATAAACAAGTTCAAAACTCTGAAATAAGGAAAAAACATATTTATAATATTTAACATTTTCTGAAACTTTTTTAGGTTATTGCAATTACTATAATTTATCAAAATTTAAAAAGAAATGTATATGTCATTGAGCAAAATCTGTCAGTTTTTCTTGTCTGAATGGCTAAAAAATGTTAAAATATGAATATATTTTTTTATTTTTCAAACATATCTTCAATTGTCATAACAGTATTCCAATATGTTCTACTTATTTTCAAAACAATATGATACTATACAAGTTCTAGATTAAATATTATATACATGGATTTTAATATGTTCTGTTTACCCAGTTATATTATATATATTGATATATTGACATATTGATAATTTTTTTTAAATATCCACTTCTCAGTTCAGAACATCCTTAAATGGTATCAAAGAAATTATTGATTGTTTGGTGTTTTTTTCGGTTTTATCGTTTCCAGGATAAGTTACCAGTACTACAGTTAACAGCCAGTCAGTCGTAACCCTGAGAAGGATTGCACCTATTACTATCACCGAGTCTTTGGTATGATCCGGCCGGGAATCGAACCCACGACCACCCGCACCCTAGGCGGACGCTCTACCATGAAAGTAAAGAAAGCAATGTAACATTTCGAACGTTGAAAGTAACATTTTGAATCCGAGATAAAAACCATTGTGGAATAAAGGGGAACTGGCACGTGTTATCCCAACATAATGTCGTATGCTGCAGGGTGTGTCAAAAGTCGTGACTGTATACGGGAAAAGCTTACACATATGAGCCGTTCCATGAGAAAACCAACATTATGGACGCTGCGTAGTATTTCGACCCAGATCAGCCTAAGCATGCCGCGCAGGCTAATCCGGAAAGACACTGTTCGCCTCCTGTGGCTTTTCTGTTTCAGGAATCATTACTCTATACCCCCTGAGACGGAATATATCGACCCGGATTACCCTGCGCAGACTGCGCAGTCTGATCTTGGTCGATACATAACGCAGAGTCCATAATGTTAGTTATCTCGTGGAATTGCTCAATAATGTATAAATTTAGGAGCCATGCTCCGAGAAAAAACAACCTAAGGGCATTTTCGACAAGTGTAGAATCACATCAACCTTTCACATCTACGCAGCTTTACCAGGCTCGCACTGTTTACCAAATAAACATCAAAGGATCTGTGATTATCTTTTAATATGGATAAGCAGTGAGAACTTTATCTATCCTTGTAATTACCACGATAAAGTTCGTTTTCCTGTAGGTTTATATAATCTATGGAATGTCGTACGGTAGCTGCTGAATTAAGGGTCGTTAGTAGTTACAATGTATGTCTGCTGATTACCACAGACTGTTAAATCTCATATACAAATGAAGGAAATTATACCAGTAAACAGTAGTTACATAATTTTACACATTCAATTGTAGTGTGTACCTATAGTGGGAAAGCATTTTGGATTTAAATCGGTATATAAGTCTTCTTGCTTATTATAATATCTCATTTTTTGTAATGATTCGGATATTTGCAAGATGATGCATATTTATCTGATGTAAATGTACTTGTATGATTTGTCTTTTAAATCTTTCAATGCCAATAGCAATATTGATGTAATTTACTAGTTATTTCTTGTTTTCTGGATGTCATTCACTAGTTGAAGTATGTCTTGTTAACTTGATATCCTATATACTTATCATCAGTGTATGTAGCCATTTAAGGCTGTACCTTACGCAGATCATTTGTTCATACGAGTGAATAATACTATCATAGTTTTCCTATCACTTTCATCTTGCTGTGCAGATATATAATTATTATTGTCTTTCTTCGACACTCGACATTTGTTTGTCCATCAGTCTGTCTCCATACTCGCGGATATAATAACATTGGCACCAGACATGTGTGTGCATAGTATATTGATTTTGCGGCTCAGTTCACATAATAATTATTGACAGAATTATGGAAATTTGTTTCTAAATAAGATCTTCATATAGGTGGTACGTTATCTTAAAATCACAATCATCGTAAACATAATCAGCTAAATGGACACACGCACACAAATATTTTTTGTTTTGTTTTCGACGTATGTCCGTCTGTCCGCTCGTCTCCGTAACAACTGAAACTGACACTTAAAGCTTGGCTTTCTAACCGTCTACGTGGGTTCTGCACGTCCCGAAATCACTGTCAAAGTTAATTGGGGTCCACGAGCTGGAAACATGGGTTCTGAACATTTTTAGTACTTGTTTATAATTACAAATTGTGAACTGTTTTGCCTACGACCATTCTTAATGTACACATGTTGCTCTAGAGAACGATATATGACCCGTATTCTTCGACTGTTTCCTTTGTTTCCGACAAGTTTTATCGTGGAGCACAAGACTTTTCGATTGGGAATCCAACGCTCTTACCCCTCGGCCACGCCACCATGAGATGATTTATATATCCTTTCATGGGTTAAAGAATGATTGTTTGGTGTTTTGCGCCGCTTATAACAATCTTTCAGTTATATCACGGCGTTTCCTGAGTAAATTGCCAGTACTACTGGTCCTCTTTTTTTCCTGATACCAGCCAGTCAGTCAAAGATGACAGCAATTACTACAAGCATTTTTTTATGATCCGACAGGGGATCGAACACGCGACCTCCCGCACCGAGGCGTACGCTCTACCACTACACCACCGATGCGGTCAGGGATTTAAGGGATATTGAGCGGAATATAATCAATATAAATAAATCATGACCATAACATCGGGTTGTCTTCATATGTAAATATGCATCATAAGGTATCTTAAAATATCTCATTCCATTACATATTTACTTTCGAGACGCGGAATGCTGAAACACCAAAATGTGTCACATACCATAACACATAAGTGAGCCGTCCCGCGAGAAAACCAACATTATGGACTCTGCGTAAAGTATCGACCCGGGTCAGCCTAAACATACCGCGCAGGCTAATCCGGACAGACACTGTTCTCTTTCTGTGAATTTTCTGTTTAAGGAGTCATAACTCTATACTTCTAATCCCCTGAGAGGAAATGTGTCGACCCGGATCAGTCTGCGCGGACTGCGCAGATTGATTTAGGTCGATACATTACGCAGAGGCCATAATGTTGGTTTTCTCGCGCCGCCCATAGCGATTTGGGTCGTTGAAACTCTGCAGTTTGACATCATTTTATGTTTAATTGTCATAAAAACGGTTCCATTTTTTGTCAAAAGTTGCATCTAGGAATTAATTGCACGGAGACAGACTGCGATTATGGCATAAGAGATAGGCAGTGAATTATAATAGCTTCATAAAAGTAGAAGGTACGAAAATTTGGCTAACATACACGTGTATGTTATGTTATGTATGTAATTAGCGACCGCACTTCAAACTGAAGCGTTTCATTTCCTTGGTGCTGGTAAGTTGAATGTTGTTGTTTTTATAGGCAGTTTGTTGAATCCATGATGAACTATTTTTCTCGCGCATTGTTTGGTGCTAATAACAATTGGCAGGCTGCCAACTCCGATTAAAAATGGTATTACTACTACTATGACCAGGGGCTAAAGCTAAAGCCCCGGGCCAAAAACGCGATTTAATGGCTGATACCAATTTAATTAAATAAAGAATATATCCGAGATTTTAGTTTTTCACTCTATGGGAAAGGACAATTCCTTCATTCCAACAAAAAAGAAAAAAATGTATTTGAAAAAATTCATTGTTAGAAAGAATGCTTCTATAAGGATATATTATGTTCGTTTTCTTGAGAATTTTTCTTTTCATCTAATATGAATGTTAATTAACTCTTTCAGCGCCAAAGGCAATAGTGAGGATTTTGCAAACAATACTGATTCAGGTGAGTCAGCTCGTAACGAGCTGTCTCGCCTGAAATCAGCATTGTTTGCCTTTTAGTTATCAAAATAGACCAAACTTTAATTTCATGAGCAATGAGGACGCCCTATTTTGAACATGGAAGAGTCTACTTTAAACAATTCGGCGCTGAAAGAGTTAAATATGGACGTACTTTTAATTAATTCTAAGCCACCCGCATGATAGTTTTCCTTTCTGTTTAAAGTCAGGTTACGCAGGTCAAACTACTTAAATAGAAGGAGAATATGCACTACAATAAAGGCTGTGTCACGTGTTTCTTCACACAACGGATTGCCTCTTTAACCGCCTCGCTGGTGCAGTGGTAGAGCGTCCGCCTCAGGTGCGGGAGGTCCTGGGTTCAATCCCCGGCCCGGTTATACCAAATACTTTCAAGATGGTTATGATGACTGCCTTGCTTGTGGCTCAAGGTTGCGGGGTTAGCATTGCCACCGAATGGCTGTTGGACAGAAAACGTATGTTAACAGACTATAGTTGACCCGTGATACCTTGAGTATGCGATTATTCGCATATATCATTCATCGAACCTTTTCTTGGAACGGATTTGTTATTTGAAACAGCAAGCAGTACTGTTCGCTCATACGAACAATAAGAACTGCTGCTGCGCTGATTTTTGTTATGACTAAAACAAGATTATTTTTCATAAAAAAAACTTTTAAAAGTACAACTGAATTACTAAGCTGTCAATGCATACATTTGAACCGTTCCACGAGAAAACCAACATTCGCGCAGGCTTATCCGCAGACTAATCCGGGCCTACACATTCCGTCTCAGGGGGATACAGGTATAGAGTAATGATTCCTGAAACAGAACATCAACAGGAGGCGAAAAGTGTCTATCTGCGCGACATGCTTAGGCTGATAAGGGTCGATACTTGACGCAGAGTCCACAATGTTGGTTTTCTCGTGCAACGGCTCATTCATTTATCATAAATCCAGCGATCACTCGACCTTGTCGATAACTCGAAGTCATTTATGGACCCCCATTTCTTGTTCAAATTATCGGGAGCACATTGCGTATGTTACACAACACAAGATTTGCAACTTTGTCAGAACCGAGTCGTGCGAAAAAACAAGTAGTCTTACTGACGCTCCTGTTTGTGTTTCATTTAAAGTTACAATGACTTATAACTAAGGGGGGTTACATGTCTAGATGTAGTTCGTAGATGCAGTTTAATCTAGTTAACATGTTAGTTTCAATATTTCAACGTTTCACATTGCATTGTTACGACTCCGATGCGAACATTCAAAACATAAAATCGCGTCTTCTCTACACTAACATATAACACAACAACATATGCGATGCCAGACGAGCGCTATGAGCAAGACGAGCGCTATCCGTGTTTAATGAAGTACAGAGCAGTATGACATAAACAGTGTAACAAGCAATGATATAAGGATTTTTTTACGTACATCTTAAAGTAATGTTCCTTGTCATGAAGCTATGAATGTAACCTTGATTTGCTGACGCGAACTGACTCGCCCAGGAAAAACACAGAGATCAAAACATCATGTTTTCAAAGGGTGGATGAAATTGCTCTGAGAAACCTGTGTCCATTTGTCACCTGTCAGATCGCTATGAATGTTGGACCTCATTCGATTTTCACACATACATGACAAGAAATTTATATCATTAGAAACATTAGAAAGTAAGTTGATTTGATAGCAAATGGGAATTTACCCTTATTAACAAATATTTCACCGAAAGACAAAAATTTAACTTGCTCGGTGTCGTCTGGTAGAATGACCAAAACCTGGACTGAATATACACACATGTACATGTGTCTGCACGAGATACCCCATACAGGGAATATCCATTATTTCACTACTGTGAACCATGTACGCGTTATTTCTTACACGTAACGCTTAAGACAAATATTTCACTCTATACTAGCGAAACGCGTGAAATAGATAGTCTTCTCTACACTAACATATAACACAACAACATATATATGCGATGCCAGACGAGCGCTATAGAAACACAAAAAGAGCGGGCTGGACTGACCGATCCGAGCTATCCGAGTATGACGCTAGAGCGACAGTACTGCAGACGTATCAAAGCACCCAGTACACCCATCCATGTATGCCCGACGTTTTAAATAACGTATTTATCATTAATGCGCATCTTAAACGGCAGACTAAGATTGAGTTAAGGGTTATACCCTTCATGGATGCTTTTCCACATACTATTAATTTCATTTTAAAATGCTAGTGATTTTGAAACAGAAAGTCTCCTCTCCAAAGAGTCAGAAATATATTCATCTTTACTATTCTCTCCTTTCCACCTACCATGCTTTTTCCAACAACGGTCATTTACACCAGCATTTGCTGCTGCTGTAGCACCGCCAGCTCGCAAGGAGTGAAGACCTATGTTTAAATCCGTGACCACCTCTCTCAACCTAGATAACAGAGTCTCTCTAGTGCGGGTATAAGTTAGTGATTTGTTTTTGCTGATAAGCCCACACCTTTCCTTTGAACGAAAGCCGGGTCTAAACATAAACATATCCTCTGAAGTGCTTAACTTTGCTACATCGAGATAGCGTTTAAGCATGTTATAAGGACAGGCGATGGTGCTACCTTTTGCAATAACGATCTCATGACCCTGTCGGTATTGGTCTGTTTTGCTTTTTTTAATAAGGAGAGAGTAGTGGTCGCTGAAAAAAGTGACGTCATTACAATGTAAGTTTACAAGCTCATCAAAACGTAAAAAACCTGTAAATGCTGTTAAAATCATGCATAAGTCACGAACTATCAGAACGTCTGTGGATGTACTGTACTTGCTGCACAGCGTAAATATAACTTCTACGGATATTGGATCCTTTTTCCGTACTGGTTTGGCTAACACACGCTTCGATGCCTCCATTAAGTTTTTGACGAATGAATTATCTGTTGGATCAGGTAAGTTTCTGAGTGAATGTGCCCATTTTATACTATACACTGTCGTTAATACAACGGAGCTGGATACACGTTTGTCTATGAGCTCTGTTAGATACAACGCTATATGAATCGGGGATGCTGGAATTGCTGATCCCCCTTTTTCAGAAATGAACTGTTCCCACTTTTTGAAATAAGCCCAGTACTTAACGTTTGTGCTGTCACTTCTTGCCAAAACAAGGAAATCCGCCATCTTGGTCGAGAGCTCTCCAAACCGATCGCTATCTACACCACTACTCTGTACTTCTGCATCTATACTTTCCTTCAGACTCAGACCTGTCAAAAAAATATAACCATTATTTATCGATTTCCATATACCTCGCCCCCTCGAACCGTAATGCTATGAACCCAAATTTCAATTCTCTTCCATCGAATATGCCATTTAGACCTTTTCCTCTCACTGTTAACCTACCGGGAGGAAACAGTACTGTATCATGTATAAACTTTGCTCTTTTATTGCTTTCTGGAAACAGAACTGGCCAATATGGCGACGACCTCCATATTGGAACAAGTAATGTACATTTGCATCTTTCATTCATAATTTTGCTCAAACACTGAGTGACCAAACGTGGTGGAGGAACTAACCAACCATTTTCTCGAGCCCAATTGCAGTTAAAAGCATTTACACCTGCTGTACCTGGACACCAGTACTTTGAAAAGAATCTGTTGCATTTTGTATTGTAATTACAAGCGAATAAATCGCAACTATATGGACCCCAAAGTCTGTTTAATGTATCAAAAACATGCGTTTTTACTGACCAGTCGTCGCTATCTGTGCATCTACTGAGAAAATCTGCTTCTATATTTTCCTTTCGTGGAACCCATTTCAAATCTAAATGGATCTTGTTTTGCTTGCAAACATTATCAACACTGACCGCAATAGACTGCAAATGCGCCTTTTTGCTACCAATATTTAAAATACTTGCCACGTTTTTATTATCTGTATGCACCAGTACTCTTTGACCTTTTAAACGTTCCAAAGAACTGTTCAATACTCTATGTACAGCCTCCAGCTCTCTCCATGTGGAGCTTAATCCACATTCAGTATCGGACCAACAACCTATGACGTCACTGTCCTCATTGTTTTCAATGTATCCTCCAAATCCAGCTCCACTGGTGTCGCAAAAGACGAACGTCTGCGCTTTTTGTGCAGACTCTACATATAAATGATAACTAATCGCGGCTCCGTTTAAAGCCCTAATATTTTCCCGCCAAAAATCAATCTCATCTAATGCCTGCGAACTTACCATAACCGGTGCCGTCCAACTAGCCCTGCTAGTGACACAACTATACAGAGACCTTGTTCTGAAACGAGCTACTTTTCCTACTGCGCTTTGCATTGAAATCAACTGACCAACTAAACATGCAATTTTTCTGACAGGAAATAGCAATTGCCCTGAAATTATTTCCATTAACAAATCTTCTATCAACAGCATTGATCGCTCTATACGATCTTCAGTTACTGATAGTGTACCTTTAAGTGTATCCCAATTATAACCCAGCCAGGTAATAAGTTGACAAGGAGTCCAAATGCATTTATCCTCTGCAACTATGAATCCAAACTCGGATAAATCTTTGTGCATATAATCTGACAGTTGTAATGCTGTTTCAAAAGTACCTAAGTATGTGGTATGTTCAGGATAAATCATCAAACGAAAAGAGAAAATCACCGGCTCCAAACATTTGCCGAGCCACAGACTGGTCTTCAAAACAACATCTATATTTGAATAACTCCGGATTAATATGACGACAATCTAAAACCAGTCTCGGTTTCCCGGATTTACCATAAGCCACTGTTAAAGGGTTGACTACTTTAGGTACATGCTCCACTTCTGAAATACACCCTTTACCCAAAAGACTCTCAATTTCGCTAAGTACAAAAACGGGATTATCCCGAGCAGACTTGTTATCTTTTAATATAACTGACTCTGGAATATTTCTGAAAGGTAGCTTATAACCTTTATTTACCACTTCTAAAACATATTCGTTAGCACCCGCCTTTTCCCAATGTTTTAAACAATGTTTTAACCTATTTACTGGTGTAGCTGACGCCTCTTTTAAAGTTGCACTCTCATTTACCCTCTCCAAAGGTTTAAGACAAATAGTACTTATCTGTTTCTCGTTATTTAGAGCACCATAACCCTCAGTACCAGCCTTGCATTCCTGCCTCCAGTGTCCCGGTCTGCCACACCGGAAACATAGCCCAGGTCTTCTTCCAATCGCATGTGTCGTTGGTAGTTGGTTCCGCCCGCTTGGTGTTGAAGACGTCGAAGGCGACGCACTGCCTGGTGTGTAGGGAGCAAAACGACGTGTTCTGACCCTCTTCTCCTGTTTGAGCTTACGCTCGGTCTTTATCTGAGCTCTGTTGATCTTTTTCTCATCATCGGAGTCGTCCGCTAAGGGGTGAGCCTCGTATTCATGGACTACGCGCCATCCGCCTTCGGATGAGTCGGCCAATTTAATAAGTTTCTGACGGTGTGAAATAAGATCAATACCTTCTGCGAGCTTCTTCTGAGCCGTAAGCACAGCTTCCTGGGAACCGGTATCTATCGCCTCCGCAAGGTATCCGTGGGACTCTTGCATTTTTCCCAAGACGTTTTTGTTTAATCTGTGCTGTTCTTCATTCCCTTTCTTACGAAAGCTAAAAGTCTCGTTAGTATTGAAACCGTGCTGAAGTTTAGATAACTCCGTCTGCGTTATCTGCCTCTGGGAGTTAGCGACACGGTGTTCAAATGCGTCCAGTTTAGCAGACATGAGTTCCTCTAGACGCGTCAGCATTGCGTTTTCGGTGGCCATCTTGTACACGGAACGATTTAACTTGCTCGGTGTCGTCTGGTAGAATGACCAAAACCTGGACTGAATATACACACATGTACATGTGTCTGCACGAGATACCCCATACAGGGAATATCCATTATTTCACTACTGTGAACCATGTACGCGTTATTTCTTACACGTAACGCTTAAGACAAATATTTCACTCTATACTAGCGAAACGCGTGAAATAGATAATCTCGAGTACAGAAACCTTGACTAGTGTGAAGTCTGAAGTCTGAAGTCTGAAGTCCGAAATGTGAAGTTTGGAAGTCACCACCGGTCTTTCGTAATACAAACATTTTATATTTTCTCGTTACAGTTATTAAAGTAGATAGCAGCAGATATGTGGACTCTTTTCTCAGTTTCCAGCCTTCTTTTGATGACGAATGTCGTGAAGTCATCGAAGGTCTTGTTGATTTCTATGGACGGGTTCCGGTGGGATTATATACAGAACTTTTCCACACCCAATTTTGACGAATTTGCGCGAAAAGGAGTAACTTCAAAGCAGCTTACCAGCGCCTTTATCACAAAGACTTTTCCGTGCCACTACACATTGGCAACAGGTAAATATTTTTGCCATTCATTTATGACAATAATTTGAAAGGTGTTTCAAAGTTTATCACGGAAAATCCTGTGTTATTTACCAGTACTAGTGGTATTATATTAAATTATAAATCAAATGTCTCGTTTCGGCAATCTATTTCTTATTACAATAACAATGTACAGAAAACAAAACACATACATGTTCATGCACAGACAAACTTAACGTTTACATGTTTTCCGTTCGGTAAATCCATTCATGGATTATATAGAGTGTAACTTGACAATTTGGTCTTCGATTACAAATACGAGCTAAATACAATTAAAATTATGCGGAGGCATAAATGCCCGAACAGGGTGTTTTGAAAGATAACGAGTCCTTTACAACGCGCATCCGCTACCATATATCCGTGTTTCAAGGGCGCGTTATACGGAGTCAGATTCTTCTGTAGCCATTTTCTACGCGATAATGAATTTTGTTTTATTTGGGTTATACATACTAGTTCAACATCAGTTATCACGACGACAGTTCAATTATTCATGATCCGTGGGTAAACAAACCATCAGGCTAGGAAATGGGCCTTGCAAAAGGTCACTCCACGATGATGGCCGCGACTGGGGATCGAGCCAGTTTAAAATGTTCCAAATCCCAGACGCTTATTACTCGGCCACTACGGATACCCATGCGCTAATGAAACCTTGTCGAATACTTTGGTATAAACAAAGCATTTGCAACGTTTTCATTATAAGATATATATAATATATATTTTGTATTCCTTCAATAATGAAGAGCATGACTCATCAGCTTCTTGTGAAATAATGTTTCACTGGAACACTTTTTAAACCCTTTCCCTCATACTACAACCTGTAGCAGACGACTTTGATTACATCTAGGCGAACAATGCAAAATCTCCTTAAATAAAAGTATAATTACTGAAAAGAGTAGGAAACGGTGTGGCGAAGGAGAAACTTCTCATTGTGAGTACTTTCTTCTTTTGCCATAATGTTCTCTAAAGTCGTCTACTGCAGGTGCGTCAAAATGCGCCTGTATCTGGTGAAGTGTAGATAATGAGGAACCTGCAATGGGCAATTTCTCCTTTAGCCACAATAATCTCATCTGTGTACACTTTGATTTGTGGAGATTTTCCATATTCTTATGCACACGTTTCCAAAGTCGTCTGCTGCAGATTTGTAGTATGTGGTCACCAAGCCAAAGAATCAGATACGAATACAGAGAGATAAGGAGCGTTTCTCATACTCTAAAATCCGTATTTGACCTCAAAAACCTATGTTGTGTGTACCCAAAAGAATCGTCTCGGTGAGACGATTCTTTTGAGTACCCACAACATAGGTTTTAATGAATGCTAACAGAAATTATCATGGAATATATCTGAAGAAGGGATGTATATTCGAGGGCATACATACATTAGGATAAAGTTTGATGGTATGCTTGTACATGTACATGATAAAGATAAATATGTATCACTTTCTATTCATTAACAATTTCTCACATTCTACAAATGAGCCGTCCCGCGAGAAAACAAACAGTGAGGACTCTGCGTAAAGTATCGACCCGGTATTAGCCTAAGCATACCGCGCAGGCTTACCCGGATAGACACTTTTCGCCTCCTGTGGATTTTCTGTTTCAGGAATCATTACTCTATACCTCTATTCCCCTTAGACGGAATGTGTGAGCCCGGATCAGGCTGCGCGGACTACGCAGGCTGATCCGGGTCGATACATTACGCAGAGGCCATTATGTTTTTTTTCTCTCGCGGAACGGCTCAAATCTACTGCAGAAAGGTTTGAAAACATCTAGGCTAATACATGAACATTCTCACTAATTGAAAATATAACTGTTGAAATGGTTTGAAAACGTTGTTACAAAGGGAGGAATTTGTCGTTTTGAGAGCTCTCTCATTTTTTACAGTGTTTTCGAACGTCGCCTGCTGCACTTGCGTCAAGAGGCAACCGTAGTTTATGAAAGGTTTAAAGTGTCGATTACGCTACTGGTATGTGAGAACATGCTCTTGTTATCAGTTAGAACCAGAAATTGTGAAAATGAACCCAGGTATATTAACAACGTCATACAACAATCATGCAGGAGACAATTCAAAAACATATATGTAAACATTGTGGAAAACTCTTTAACCCTTTCCCTCATACTTACGCTTTCTGACACCTCTGCAGCAGACGCCTTTGGAAACATTTGTGGCGAAGGAGAAATTGCTCATAACGAGCAATTTCTCCCTTTGCCACAATGTGTTCAACTCCTTTTTACTGGTTATAAATTTGATCTATATAGAGTGTCTGTGCTTTTCCCTAGATGTTTTAAAAGTAGTCTGCAGTCTAGACGTATGTTGGATAGAGTTAAACGAAAGTGTACTCATTGATTGAATAGAAATGAAAAGAGTGTGGCAATGTGACTCTTAATCATTATCACTATTACGTAACAATTAACATTGCATGGGCCTCATTGAATATATTTATTGACACAATGTCGTGTACAGATACAACAACATTATTGACGTTATCAATATATATAAAAGAATCGACGACCATTAGAAATCAACTATTGAACACTGACTGCATACATTACTACATAATGATGAGCCGTCCCACTAGAAAACCAACATTGTGGACTCTGCGTAAAGTACCAATCCGGATCAGCCTAAGCATGCCGCACAGGCTAACCCGGAAATACACTTTTCGCCTCCTGTGGATTTTTTGTTTCAGGAATCATTACTCTATACATCTATCCCCCTGGGACGGAATGTGTCGGCCCGGATCAGTCTGCGCGGAATGCACAGGCTGATCAAGGTCGGTCCATTACGCATAGGCCATAATGTTGGTTTTCTCACGGGCCGGCTCATACGAATAGTACTTTTTCCCTTCTCTTTTTTTTTTTTTACTCATATTTATTAATTCTGTATCCACTTTTCTGTCTTTGCCATATTTCAATTGTATATTGTTCGTAGCAGATGCTAATAATATATATGTATGTATTACTATAGGAATGGCGCTCTGTCAAAATTAAGAGGTATTTAAGACCAATGTAGAGTTCCAGCTATGTGCATCATCACCTTTGATCTGGGGGCCGAGTCCCGGTAGCTCAGTCGGTAACGACGTGGGCTGTCAATCCAGGGGTTGTGAGTTCGAATCCCGGCTCGGCTAGCTTTCTTTCCGACGTTTGAAAAAAGTCAATGCGACATGCGTCATTTGTCTTCCACCAATGGGCTAAGGTCTATGTGGTAAAGTAGCCAGTTGCTTGGGAAGATTGTTGTGTGCAGTACTGGTGTGAAAAAACCAGGATACACATGAGTAGGTGAACTGACCGCCGTGATATGACCGAGAAATTGTTAAAAACAGCGTTAAACCCTTTGATCTGGTTCTACGCCGTTCGTCAATTGTTTACAGACATGTTGAAGGAGCTACTCGAAACCACGTTAAAATTTCCCAATATATAGATGCCTTTGGCGGATCTGCAGCAGACGAGTTTTGAAATCATTGAGGCAAAAGGGGAAATTGGTCATAATGAGCAATTTCTCTATCTGCAACAATGATTTCAACTCTATTCAATAATCATTTATAGAAATGTTCTATATTTTAGACTTGATAATTTCAAAGACGTCTGCTACATACTTATTGTGTGTGGGAAATGGTTTAGCTGTATAGCCTGATGACAGATGATTCGGCTACATCATCGAACCTATCATTTTGGAAACTCTTATTTCAGGTCTATACGAAGAATCGCACGGGATTGTCTCCAACAGCATGTATGACCCGATATTTAAAGAGTATTTTAACAAGCGAAACACGGAATCGAAATGGTGGGACGGAGGCGAACCCCTGTGGGTCACTGTCCAAAAACACGGATTACGGAGCGGTGTTTATTACTGGCCAGGAAGTGAGGCTAAGATTCATGGAAAGAGGCCAAATATTTGGAATGCGTACGACGAATCTGTTCCATTCACTGATCGAGTGGACGCCGCCATCGGATGGCTCTCGAACGACAGCTACAATATTGACCTTGCTATGGTCTATTTTCACCAACCGGATAAGGCAGGGCACATGTTTGGTCCTTATTCTCAGGAAGTGACTGATCAAGTCGTTGAAATGGACGAATTACTCGGGTATATAGTTCGAAGTGTCCAAGAGGCTGGACTTTGGGACATTTTAAATGTTATTGTGACAAGCGATCATGGAATGACTGAAATCGACTTAACGAACAGATTGATCGAAATGAGCCAGTATATCGATTTTAGCGCCGTCGATATAATACCAGATACATCAGACGCGGTGTGGAGTTTAAAGCCAGTCGATGGTAAAGAAGATGAACTATTTACCAATCTGTCGTCTGTCCAGCATATGACGGTCTACAGAAAGGAAGACCTTCCTGAACGCTGGCACTATAAAAACAACAGACGGGTTTTACCGATCGTTCTGGTGGCAGATGAAGGATGGGTCATAGTGAAGGTAAATATAACGTAGACCAAGTCTGAATTAATGTTGACTTTATTGTTAATACAAACTTGGAAACTAAGACAATCGTTTATTTCCCTAAGTCTTAACATGGCCATTATTGGTCGCAAACATTTCAATTTTTCATAAAACGAGAACTTAACTTCGCTGCAGTACTTGCATTTATATGATGACTGCATTTCACAGGTCGTTGCAGACAATGAAAGTGTCACCTACACAAGCGTTAGGTATGAACTTGTGAGATAACCATTACAAATCAATGAGATAGAGAAACGGGGAATGTCGATTGTTCCAAATTAAAAACAATATTAAAATGTATAGTGTCAATTCGACACGACCTTTTATACGGTGAAGTCAGATCCAATATACCAAAAGCGAAGTATTTAAGTATGATTTTAATGAGATTCCAAACATGTAAACATTCATCTGAGCAGTCTAAGGTGGGATGTATTGTTCTTACATATGCCCTTTGCGTAAAGTATCGACACGGATCAGTTTAAGCATACCGGACAGGCATACCCGGATAGACACGTTTCGCCTCATGTGATGAAAAGAATCTGACATTCGTTGTCATTTCATAAAGTTGTATTAAACTCGTCCAAGAAATGTGTTATTAAGCTCGTAGTTGCAATCCATAACAACATATAATGTTTGTATTGTTATACAGTTTCTCTGTATGTATATGGGCCTTGTGGCCTTGAAATACAATATATTGCGACTGTAGGTTCCGTGCATGACTTTAAACTAGAATTGCGAACATAGAATACCAAATTCAGCATGCGTGCAATCTTATCTTTGTCTTTTTTAATCCTTATTACTTTATCAATACTTAGTAAACACGGTCCAAAGATATTATACAGATGTGCGTTACCAATGATCAATTCGGACAGTTGCATGCATTATGCAAGAAAGAAGTAAAAATCGTACTTGTTTATATTTTCTCTTAGGATGCATCACAAGTCACAGAAACAGAGCATGGCGGCCATGGATACGACAACGCGTTATCTTCAATGAAGCCTATATTCTTCGCCAGAGGACCCGCTTTCAAGAGCAATGTGAAGTTACCTCCCTTTAATACAGTGGACATCTACCCACTGGTGTGTAAACTGCTGGATATCGAACCTGCAGCCAACAACGGGACTCTGGATAATACTATCGGTTCTTTGGTG
>JASEVX010000001.1:5653558-5904796 GCA_031761405.1 Serripes groenlandicus | reverse complement strand
TATCTTTTAGACTTATGGAGATAATTTTGGTGTTGCAAAATACTAGTTTCATCAATTGTTACGTTTTGGATCATGTTAGAATCGAAATAATATATTCAGCATTGTGTGTGGTCGGTTGATAGTTCGGATGCAATTCTGCTCCTCTCCACTCATTCTATCCCGCGAAACCCTTAAGGTGTCGCCTTTCTAGTAATCATACCATTATCAATTAGAGTCGAAAACATTGTGTCAAAAGCAGAAATTGTCCGTTTTGAGCAATGTCTTCTTTTGTCAAAGTGTTTTCAAAAGTCGTCTGATTCAGAGGCGTCAGAAAGCATCTACATTAGGGAAAGGGTTAACCCCAATTTTTAGTATATGGTTTAATAAAGAAAAAAACATGAAACTTGCTAATACCAATACACTAATAAGCCATTGCCCCTTTAACTACAATGATTTCTATCTTTTTCTTAACCCTTTCCCTCATACGACAATTCTGCAGCAAACGATTTTGAATATATTTTGTCAAAAAGTAGAAATCTCTGTAATTGAATAGATAACCTATGACTAAAAATGGAAAACATTGTGGCAAAAGGAGAAATTGCATGTTTTGTGCAATTTCTTCTTTTGTCACTATGTTTTCAAAAAGCCGTCTGCTGCAGAGGCCTCAGAAAGCGTCTATATGAGGGAAACGGTTAAAGGCATGTCATACAGTTTTGTAGCCTTCCTGGACAATGGCCAGCAGAGCTTATAGGAAAGGGTTGATACCACGGTCAGTTTGTAAAATTCTCTTTCATATGTCCAGATATTTCACTTAATTCTTTTCTAACTTGTATAGAGTGTTTATATCAATGACAACTCTGAGCCTTCATTCAGCCAGGAAAGCTAACAATCTGTGTCACTAAAATTTACTTATTTTTATAGTGTTTTTTTAAATTTCTTTTTATTTTAGGATATTTTCAACTTGATAGAATTGGAAATTAGAATATGAGGCCATTTCTTTAAGCATCGTTTACTTCCCTAATGTTTCTCATTCATGTCACTTTGGATTAGTTATACTAACAAACACTGGATAAATAAAGCACTCTTCACTCTTTGTTCTTATGGATCTCTTTGTTCTTATGGATATGCTGGATGATCGCTGCCAATTTATGCTGATACCAATACATAGATCATGCTGAAAAAATGAATGTCTAATTAGATATTGTTGTTGATTACTTTACACAAAAGAACAAGAAGCCCAAGAGGCCAAGTATCGCTCCACTGCATTAGGCAAACAAGAAACCGCTGAAGGCGGTAAAGCCGGATTGTCGGCAATTAGACCTTGAAAATCAACAAACCAAGATCACTGTCAAAGTAACCATAGAAATCAATAGAACTTGTTACTGGTTACCTTCAGGCAAAGTTTCAGGTTTGTAACCTTTTCCAGTGCTGAGATTTTGCCTTGACCTGAAACTTTAACCAAAATGTTGACGGACAGACAAGACAGACGGACAGACAGACATCGCCAATCTATAGACCGGAATTGCTAGAGCAATACGGCCAAAAAGAAATCACTATAGCCATAAAACGCAGAACAGCCCTGCTTGTTGGAATCTGATAAAGGGTCACCCCAAGGATCATTGAAAAATTAAGGAATTTTGGTGAGGACATTGCGAGGATGCTTTCTGTGAAGTTTCATCTAAATTGACCAACAGTTTACAGCGGAGAAGATATTGAGGCGAGGACGACGGATTAAGGGTGATCACAATAACTCACCAGGTGAGCTAGAAAACATTCCTATGATGATGTTATTAATGCATAAGTTTTGCCCCCCAACATATAAAGATGACTTTCAAATTGGATGGGAAGTTTCAAAGGCGAAACAAATTATCACCTCACACTATGACGATATCTATAAGGGAAACTAGACCAACTCTGTAGTTTTTACATTTTATCCTATTTGGTGTCCATGTTTTTCAACTATATGGTTTGAATACTGTTTGTAAAGGTTCAGACAAGCTGATCTAGAGATGGGATTTTTAAAATCTCTATATTTTACCACTTTTTAGAAACTCCTGCATAGAATACAATTCATTTAACATATTATATAGAAGGACCACCAAACGAAAATAAGGTTTGGTTGAAATTGGCCTGATGATTTACGAGAAACTGTTGTTTATAATGCATGGAAAGGGAGCAATTCAAGATAATAATGACAAAAACATGGTGATCACAAAAGCCTACATTCAGTACTTTGTGCTCGTATGATTCGAGAGGACCATGATGGTCCTAAATCGCTCAAATGATTTAAGCAGAAAGTTGAGTGTATGCATCCCTTAGTTGCATAGCCTTATAAAGAAGGTATAGTTTGTTGGTAGTGACATATCCCAAGAAAGTTGCAGGGCTTTTTCATGCAAATGTATTATAGTCACTGTGACCTTTGATCAGTGAAATGGGTCTTCGTCCAAGCTCACTTTACAATAAACCAGTGTATGAGGTATTGAGGAATTCCGTCTACAAATGAAAGTGCTAGAGGGATGAAGTTGTTTCATACAGACACATTTTAGTCAATGTGACCTTGAACCTTGACATAACGCAAACCCCTCCAAACAAAATTGTTAGAGAGATGAAGTTGTTTTATACAAATGTATTATAGTCACTGTTAGCTTGAACTTTGACCTAGGTCGGGTAAATTCAAACTTGTACAAAAAAAGATAATTGTTAACATATGATTTAAGTTTCATAAAAATCGGATTAGAAATAAGGTTGCAAGCGTGATGATGTCATTTGGTACAACTTACAAAAGTCACTGTGACCTTGACCGTTTACCTGGGTTGGTGGAATGCAAACTCATACAATAAGGGATGCTGGTTAAAATGTGTTTTGAGTTTCATAATAATTGGATAAGAAATAAAGTTGCTTGAGTGTTGACATCATTTTGACCTTGACCTTTGACTTAGGTCAGTGAAATGTGAACTCGAACAAGAGGCGCTGTTGGAAAACATGTGTGTCTAGTTTCATAACAATCGTATAAGAAACAAAGTGGCTATAATGATGACGTCATATATGGCACAGACGTATTATATAAGTCACTGTGACCTTAACCTCTGACCTAGGTCGGTGAAAAGCGAACTCATACAAGAGGTGTTGCTGGTTAACATGTGACAGTGTAATCAGTTTAATAACAATCGGATAAGAAATAAAGTTGCTAGAGCGATGACATTGTGTCATACAGAAGTATAATAATCACTGTGACCTTGACTTATTGATTCGAACCTGTATTAGTGTACAAAGCATTATGCAAACATGTGGATTTACATGTTAGATTTGGTAAGTCATGGAGAATCTTTCATTTAATAGCGCTGATTGTATTTTTGTTTATTTCAAAAGTAAGGTTGATAAGATTGCACCAAGTAAGACACGTGCTTTACTGAGAACAGAGGTAAAATGCGTGGTGTGTATAACGAAAACAAGCTCCACCCTCTGTCGGCCATGTTTTTCAAGAGATCAGAATTATTTGAACAAAGTAGAGGTTCGCTCAAGAAACAAGTTCTACATGGAATTTAATTCCTAGAACATTTTGGAAGAAAAACATTCCTGTAAATTTATTTTTGAAAATTGGTTTGGAGATGTTGTTTGTAGGAAAATGTAAACAGACAAGACAGACGGACCAGGGTGATAGACGCAGATCGATCACAATAGCTCAACCCCCACTTCGTGCTTAGGTGTGCTAAAAACAACCACAAACCTATAAAGATAATAGAAGAAAGAGAAACCACAAACCTATAAAGATAATAGAAGAAAGAGATGAGATAGAAGGCTAGTTTGATCCATCCTTCACGCTGGGCTCGATTCAATTGATCTGCATTCATGATAGTAGTTGGATCATACAGCCCTGGTGAGCTCATTATTGGTCTCGAACTGTACCTGTCAAAATACAAATGTAAATCTTTACAGGATACCCATTTTGATGTCTCTGAAGCAGACTGTAAGAAAAGGAAAAATTGCTCAAAAAGCAATTTCTACATTTTGAACTATGTTTTCAACATTGCTTCAGAAATACTTCCAGTTTTCAAGATATAACATACTTTTCCTTGAATGTTTTAAAGCTGACAGGTGTAAACAAGATAACCAAGATGGCCCTATAGCTGTCACCTGATTACACAGAACTTCAATACAAGTCACATCTCTTTTTAGAAGTATTAGGAAGTACTGTACTAAACAAATATCAAGTTCCGATGGTGGATTCAGAAATGACCAGGGTGATCATCCCAGGGGTTGAGTTTAAATTCTGTCTCAGCCCAGACTTTTATTCTTTCTGATGAGTAACACAAGTCATTTCGACTAGTCATTTATCTGACATCAATAGGTTATAGCCTATGTGGGGAAGTACCCAAATACTGTGTGCAAATGACATATAACTATCAAACTTATAATTGAATTCGACCTAGAATATGACATTGCATTACTGACTGGGATTTGATCGAGATGAATGATCTGGTAACTTTTCATAAATATTTCATTTAATCTTCTAATGGACTCTAATGTGTTCACAAGATTTTGCTAAAATTTTACAAAGTGACCTAGTTTTTGATGCCACATGACCCACTTTCAGAGCTGATGATTTTTCATGAAGGTTCTATAAAAAATGTGGCCTCTAATAAGTTTTAATACAAAACACTTTAAGACAATTATCTGACAAAGATTCAAAATGAAACATGAAAAGTGTTAACAAGATTTTCCTTCATTTGGCCTAGTGACCTACATATTTTTTTTACCTGATATGACCCATTTTCGAACATGGACTAAATATCATCAAGGCAAACATCCTGACAAAATTTCAACTTGCTCAAAGAAAATATGTGGAAACAATATTTTCCTTCAATCTGGCCTAGTGACCTAGTTTTAACCCAATATGACCCGTATTCGAACTTGGCCTAGAAATCATTCAGACAAACAATGACCAAATTTCAATTTGGCCTAGTGACCTAGTTTCTGACCCAATATGACCCATATTCGAACTTGACCTAGATATCATTCTGACATAATTTCAACCTGCTGAAGCAAAACATGTGGCCTTTTCTTCAATTTGGTCAAGTGACCTAGTTTTTGACCCAGCATTACCCATATTCGACCTTGACCTAGATATCATATGAGATACACATTCCGACAAAATTTAAAGATGCTGAAGCAAAACATGCGGCTTCTACAGTGTTTACAAGATTTTCAATTTGGCTTAGTGACCTAGTTTTTAAACAGACATGACCAATATTCGAATTTGGCCTACATGTCATCAAGACAAACATTCTGATAAAGTTTCAATATGCTTAAGTTAAAAATGCCACCTTCAGAGTGTTAACAAAATTTCCCTTCAATTTGGCCTAGTTTCTGACCCAATATGACCCATATTCGAACTAGGAATAAATAACATTAAGACAAAAATTGTGTCAAACTAATGAAGCAAAAACTGTGGCCTCTGGAGTGTTAACAAGATTTTCCATTTGACATAGTGACCTACTTTTAAACTGACAAGACCTGTATTCAAACTTGACCTACATATCACCAAGACAAACATTCTGATAAAGTTTCAACATGCTCAAGTTATAAATGCAGCCTCCAGTGTTAACAAGATTTTCCTCCAATTTGACCAAGTTTCTGACCCAATTTCGAACTTGTCCTAGATATCATTAAGAAACATTCTGACCAAAATTGACTAAAGATTTTTAAAGTTTGGATATTTTGCCCCCTTTCTGATGCCGCAGCAACCAAAGTTCTCAATGGAATTTAAATCTTAGAACAATTTTGAAAGAGGGCCACCAAAGGAACATTCCTGTGAAGTTTGGATGAAATTGGTCCTGTGATTTAGGAGGAGATGATGTTTAAAGCTGAAAGTTAACAAGATGATTTTGCCCCTTTTCTGATGCCTCCTGACTGCCATGTTTTTCAACCAAACAGTATGCCTTGAACAATCTTTGTAGAGGGTCACCCAAGGAACATTTCTACCAAACTATATTGGAATCTGACATGCAGATTCAGAGGAGAAGATGTTTAAGTTTGGACATTTTGCCCCCTTTCTGATGCCGCAGCAACCAAAGTTCTCAATGGAATTTAACTTGTCCAAGATTTGATGGAGATGTTTGTTCTGATAAACTTTCATGAAGATCGGTTCCAAAATGTAGCCTGTAGAGTGTTAACAAGGCAATTGTTGACAACAAACAGTCGGCGGACAAAACATGTTCCCATATTACCTCACCTTCCTTGAGCACTTTGTGCTCAGGTGAGCTAAAAAATAGTAAAAAATATAGTTCAAATATCAGTTAAAGGAAAAATCACCAATGCCTTGACTTTCTTACCTTTTTAAGTGATAGAGTATCAATGGTAGATTGAAAATAACTGTTACCCATTCCAAAGCAAACAAAAACAAACAGTTGTAGAAAATATGAATACAATACTCTGGCAATACCAACTGAAATGAAAGAAATACATATCAATTAACTAATTTAACCCTTTCCCAATTACAGACTTTCTGACACTTATGCATCAGATTAATTTTGAAACATTGTGGCAAAAGGTGAAATTGCTAAAGATGAGCAATTTCTCCTTTCCCACAATGTTTTCTACTTTATACAATAAGTATGAGGGATTTTCGGAAAGTTTTGAGACTATCTTTGTTTTTTAATGATAAGTCGGAAACAGTGAATAAAAATTTGCACAGTGTATCTTTAAGTTATAAGCCTGATGCACTGTACACATTTTGCATGTCTTTTCATCCACTTTTCAAATACAATCTTCTGTCAAAATCATGTGAGCAGTCACTCCACAAATATAGCACAAATTTGTAATATCCTTCACAGTCATTCGCCGATCTGTATTAAGAGCATTCTTTACATAATCGTAACCTTTTCATCAACCACAGACGGACGAAAAGATATGTGTTTGTACTTTGTACATATGTTCTACCGTCGTGGAAATTTTCATTCAATCTGTCCACACATGCCCTGCTCACAGATTCTCCGCTTTAAGCTCTCTCCAACAGCTCCTTTGTTTCCGGTGGTGTTTTCCAGAGGTTGTTCAAATCTTTTAATGAAAATCCGCTGTTCCTCTTTTGTGTGCGTCTGCATTATGCGCTTAGTAAGTATGATTATCTAGGTGAGTGTATTTAAATTATTACTTCCAGAATACTTTCAAACAAGAGGGCCAAGATGGCCCTAAATCGATCACCTGAATAATATTAGAAGCAAATATTTAACTGCAAATATCTGTGAAAATTTAATCAGGAGTTCAAATGAAACTGCAAGGAGTGGACACTCAGTTAAAGAAATAGTTTATCAGTAAAAGCCATTTGTATCTTGAAATCTAACAAGAACTTTAATAAGAATGGAATTATAAAGTTTTGTCATTTTGCACCTTTCCTGATGCGGCTTTGCTGCCCTGTTTGTCAACGAAATCAATATGGCTTGAACAGTTTTTGTAGAGAGTCACTCAAAGAACATTTCTGCCAAATTATCTTGGAATCTGACAAATGGATTATGGAGATGGAGGTTTTTAAAGTTTGGGTATTTTTCTCAATTTCTGATGCCGCAGCAACAAAAGTTCTACACAGAATGTAAGTCTTTGAACAATTTTGAAAGAGGACCATCAAAGGAACATTCCTGTGAAGTAACGTTGAAATTGGTAGAGTGGAATGGTAGGAGTTGTCATTTGTAGCTAAAAGTTCAATTTACCCCTTTTGTGATGACGTGAGGTTGCTATGATTTTGTAACCAATCAATACGGCTTGAAAAAATCAAGTAGAGGATCACTGAAGTAAGATCCTATTCAATTTTCTTAATATCAGACAAGGACTTAAAAAAATATGGAATTTCTAAATTTTGCCCCTTTTCTGATGCCTCCTGACTGCCATGTTTTCAACCAAACAGTATGCCTTGAACAATCTTTGTAGAGGGTCACCCAAGGAACATTTCTACTAAACTATATTGGAATCTGACATGCAGAATCAGAGGAGGAGATTTTTAAAGTTTGGACATATTGCCCCCTTTCTGATGCTGCAGCAACCAAAGTTCTCAATGGAATTTAAATCTTAGGACAATTTTGAAAGAGGGCCACCAAAGGAACATTCCTGTGAAGTTTGGATGAAATTGGTCCTGTGATTTAGGAGGAGATGATGTTTAAAGCTAAAAGTTAACAAGATGATTTTGCCCCTTTTCTGATGCCTCCTGACTGCCATGTTTTTCAACCAAACAGTATGCCTTGAACAATCTTTGTAGAGGGTCACCCAAGGAACATTTCTACTAAACTATATTGGAATCTGACATGCAGATTCAGAGGAGAAGATTTTTAAGTTCGGACATTTTGCCCCCCTTTCTGATGCCGCAGCAACCAAAGTTCTCAATGGAATTTAAATCTTTGAACAATTTTGAAAGAGGGCCACCTAAGGAACATTCCTGTGAAGTTTGAATGCAATTGGTTCTGTGGTTCAGGAGATGATGTTTAAAGCTAAAAGTTAACGACGACGGACGAAGGACAGACGACGGACGACAAGTGATCAGAATAGCTCACCTTGAGCCTTTGGCTCTAGGTGATCTAAAAATGATGTTATGAATCAAGTATGACGTCATGTATGTTTAACAACGTTTCACGCGTTTTTATTATGATTGTGTGTTCAATATAATGCAGTGTAATCAAGAAATTTAGGGTTGCGCCGGGTCTTTACAACGCATGTTGCTATGGATACGAATATAAAAATATGGCTGACATCACAATACTATAATCTGAACATAAGCTTTTGAAATATAACATTCTCATACATGCTAAAGTTTCATGATGATTTGTCAAAGGAGCAGTGTTAAATGGACATTGTCTCAAAACTTTCTGAACATCCGAGTCTGATTTAATGAGATTTTCAACATTTTAGTAAAGATGTTTTCAAAGTTGTCTGCTACAGATTTGTTGTATGTCTGAAGGGGTTAATACATATATATAATGTGTTTTTGTGTGTACATCTTTGAGTAGGTTGATGAAATCAAAACTCCCTTGACACTGAACCTTTGTTTTCAATATAGCCATACAAGAGAAAGTTGATGCAACGCATCAATGTCGCCGGAAATCCATACTGCAGTTATGCATAACACTAACATTATAGTAGTTGAATAAACAGTTATCAACTGAGGGGCATATTGGAACATCAGGGGTGGGGTCAAGTGAAAATGTATCATAACTTGCATTGTTTTGTCAACGAAGTGAATGATAATTGAAGCCTTTCATTGTTTATGATCAATCTCCATTCCAAAGTAGGTTGACCATACACACAACCAACTAATTATTGATCATAAACAGTAATGGAAATGAGTAATCTTGCCAATCATTAGTCTTAGTATGTATACAGTGCTTTCATTAAGGAATAATTATAAGATTTGTGAATTCCACATACACTTTTCAAGATGTTTGTCAGAATATTTGAATAAAACCACAAAACAGACAATTTAGGATTTGCATGCAATAGCACGTCATTTTACCTTTCCTCTATTAAAGTCAACAGTGGACACCTTTGCAGCAATCTACTTTGAAACAATGAGATAAGGGTTAAATCGCTGAAGACATGAGTTTTCTCTTTTTCTCAAGATGATATTAGCTTGGCATCCTAATTATATCATACTTTTACAAATGTTGAAATGTAGTTCAATATTTATAAATTAGCCCACCTTCGAAATATAATATCAACTAAACAGTTAAATCTCATTGAAATTGTTGTATAATTTAAACTTAATTTCGAACATAAACTGAGCCCTACAACATGTTAATTTATTTTAATTCTTTCCTTCCTTTTTCATAATGAAAACTAGAACTATCACTGAATGTGATTAATACCCCCGAACGCCGCCCTGATAGGAAAGGTTGTGAAATATTTAGAAACCCCACCTTAAAAGGACAATGTTATGGATCGGGTTATTCTTGTTTTGTTCATTTTTGGATAACAATGGGCAATAACTCTGTAATTATGTAAATTAGAGTTATGGTTCTTGTACACTGCACTTCCTCTGATTATGCTCTACCGTTGTATGTAGTTTTATTAGATTCCATCTGTTAGTTATTAAATAATTCTCCGGACAAGAAAAAGTAACAAAGGGCAATAACTCTGTAATTATGTAAATAAGAGTTATGGTTCTTGTACACTGCACTTCCTCTCATTATGCTCTACCATTGTATGCAGTTTTATTAGATTCCACCGGTTAGTTATTAAGTAATTCTCTGGACAAGAAAAAGTAACAAAGGGCAATAACTCTGTATTTAGGTAAAATAGAGTTATGGTTCTTGTACACCGCACTTCCTCTCAATGTGTTGTATCATCTATGAAGTTTTATTAAATTCCAACAATTAGTTTTTAAGTTATGCTCCTGACAAGACTCTACGAACAAGAAAAATTAACAAAGGGCAATAACTCTGTAATTATGTAAATTAGAGTTATGGTTCGTGTACACTGCACTTCCTCTCATTATGCTCTACCATTGTATGCAGTCTTATTAGATTCGATCTGTTAGTAATTAAGTAATTCTCCGGACAAGAAAAAGTAACAAAGGGCAATAACTCTGTATTTAGGTAAAATAGAGTTATGGTTCCTGTACACCGCACTTCCTCTCAATGTGTTGTATCATCCTATGAAGTTTTATTAAATTCCAACAATTAGTTATTAAGTTATGCTCCGGACAAGACTCTACGAACAAGAAAAAGTAACAAAGGGCAATAACTCTGTAATTATGTAAATTAGAGTTATGGTTCGTGTACACTGCACTTCCTCTGATTATGCTCTACCATTGTATGCAGTCTTATTAGATTCCATCTGTTAGTTATTAAGTAATTCTCCGGACAAGAAAAAGTAACAAAGGACAATAACTCTGTATTTAGATAAAATAGAGTTATGGTTCTTGTACACCGCACTTCCTCTCAATGTGTTGTATCATCCTATGAAGTTTTATTAAATTCCAACAATTAGTTTTAAAGTTATGCTCCGGACAAGACTTAACGAACAAGAAAAAGTAACAAAAGGCAATAACTCTGTAATTATGCAAAGTAGAGTTATGGTTCTTGTACACTGCACTTCCTCTGATTATGCTCTACCATTGTATGTAGTTTTATTAGATTCCATCTGTTAGTTATTCAGTAATTTTCCGGACAAGAAAAAGTAACAAAGGGCAATAACTCTGTATTTAGGTAAAATAGAGTTATGGTTCCTGTACACCGCACTTCCTCTCAATGTGTTGTATCATCCTATGATGTTTTATTAAATTCCAACAATTAGTTATAAAGTTATGCTCCGGACAAGACTCTACGAACAAGAAAAAGTAACAAAGGGCAATAACTCTGTAATTATGTAAATTAGAGTTATGGTTCTTGTACACTGCACTTCCTCACATTATGCTCTACCATTGTATGTAGTTTTATTAGATTCCATCTGTTAGTTATTAAGTAATTTTCCGGACAAGAAAAAGTAACAAAGGGCAATAACTCTGTATTTAGATAAAATAGAGTTATGGTTCCTGTACACCACACTTCGTATCAATGTGTTGTATCATCCTATGAAGTTTTATTAAATTTCAACAATTTGTTTTAAAGTTATGCTCCGGACAAGACTCTACGAATAAGAAAAAGTAACAAAGGGCAATAACTCTGTAATTATGTAAATTAGAGTTATGGTTCTTGTATACTGCACTTCCGCTGATTATGCTCTACCATTGTATGTAGTTATATTAGATTCCATCTGTTAGTTATTAAGTAATTCTCCGGACAAGAAAAAGTAACAAAGGGCAATAACTCTGTATTTAGGTAAAATAGAGTTATGGTTCCTGTACACCGCACTTCCTCTCAATGTGTTGTATCATCCTATGAAGTTTTATTAAATTCCAACAATTAGTTTTAAAGTTATGCTCCGGACAAGGAAAATCGCAACGGACCAACCGACCGACCGACCGACCGACCAACCGACCGACCGACCAACCACAGGGTGACTCCAATATACCCCCTCTAAACTTCGTTTATCGGGGGTATAATAACAAACTACTCATGTTTTAAAATTATATTATGATGAGCGCCCTTGTGTCAATGATGCAAAACAATATGCAGATCGGAAGCAATATGCCTTTAGGGAATTAAATGACACATTTAAAATTGTCAAGGACGAAATAATTTTGTACGAAAGACCCGATTCTTTCTTATTCGCAGAGGTGTCGTTCTTGAAACTCTCTTTATAGGCAGAGAGTGTTCGTTCAAAGTAATTTTTCTATTAAAACCAGTTTCATCTCGGTGTGTTCTTTTCTTCATTTGTTTCGAACCAAATAAACATTTTAAATCGCATATCATTTACTATTTGTAAGTGAGTGTAAAGAGCGGCTCTCTGCAAAGGAGATTGATCTACGCAGTTGGTATTCGCGAGTCACGCGATCAACAGTTTTAGCTTAGAAACAGTTCATATTTTAGATATACATGGATAAACATTATAAGATGCCTTCTTCACAAATCAAGACATCTCTTTGAACATGAAAATAACATTCATTAAGTTAAAATTGCCATTAGAAGGAGAATATTCGACGTCATTTTCATCAGCAGGTGCGCGTATGTAAACAACATTAGACTGTGCGACGTAAAGGTTTGTAGTTATAGCCTTTTGATTACAAGTCATGTAGTATATAGTGTAAAATACAGTATTTCATTCTAGCAAATAGGGACTGTTTTGTCTTCGTAAATAAAACCAAAAAACATAAATGCGAGTCAAAATAAAGAAACTGAAAATACCTAAAACATCGGAATATTTATTTCATTTTAGATGTGTCATTACTTAGTGTTTTTAAACAAACACAATTGTAATATGTTCAAGACATCTAAATGTGTTTCTTTCTAATAATAATCCCCCCTCCCATGTGATTTCCGAAAACCTATTAAAAATAGAAGTCGCGGGCTTCTGCCCGGCGACTAATAAGGCTAAACAGCCCGCCCCCTGATAGCCATGTTTTTCATGCAATCAACAAGGCTTGCAGGAATCTGATAGAGGGTCACCAAAGGAACATCCCTACAAAATAATTTTGAAATCGGCAAGATTCTTTCGGAGAAGAATAATTTGAATGTTTTCACTTTAGCCATACAAGGCAAAACAGCCCTGCCCCCTCCCCCATCCCTTCCCTCTGGCATCGAAGATTGTTAAAGTTTTCACTATACTAGCCATATAAGGCAAAACAGCCCTGTCCCCTGGCAGCCATGTTTTTCAACAAATCAAAATGGAATCTGACAAGAGAATCTCCCAAGGAACATTCCTACAAAATAGTTTGGAAATCAGCAAGATTCTTTCAGAGAAGATGTTTTAAGTTTTTTATTTTAGCGGCTAGCCATGTAAGGCTAAAAAAAATAATATGTGTGGTTCAGGTAACATTGGTCAAAGATAAAAGGTTAGGTAGGTAGGCTTTTTTTTTTTTTTTTTTTTTTTCTTCAGAAGCAAGTTGTCTGGCAAGTTGTTACAGACGTAAGTGGTTACAAATGTGTGCTATATGCACATTCAAGACATCTCATCAATATATGCAATAATTCTTGCAAAAACTTCCCCAGACGGTAGATGAGTTGATGACTGCCTTCATAATTCGTTTTGAAGGGCCATGGAGGTGTTTTCTACCGTCACGGCGAACACTGTGGCCGCCGCCATGTTTGTTTTATTACGATCGATAAACGCTTTCCAAGCGTTTTAGTTTCGTACTCAATTATTATAGTTCCCAAAATCGATAAAAAGTTCTAAAAAATCTAAAAAAATTATTTGAAAATCGACCAACCGGTTTGGGAGAAGAATTTTGTTTAGTTAATTTCTTTTGGTTGCCATGGAAACCAAAATTCTGCATGGATCAAAACAAATTGAAGGAAACCTGGTGATGACATTGAGAGGATGCTATCTGTGAAGTTTCATCCCAATTTACCCCCCTGTTACAGAGCAGACGATGTAGACACACACGTACACGCACGCACACACATGTACTCACATGTACATGCATGCACACACACACATACATGTTGTACATGCACGCACACACACGTAGCCAGTTGAGCAAAAAAGGGTTGAAACACAAATTAAACAAGTTTGATCATTCTAATACCTTTTTGATGCCACGCAGTGGACATGCAATATGACTTGAAGCAGTTTTGTAGTCACAGTGTCACTTAAGGCACAATTCTGCCAAATTATCTTTAAATCAGACAAGCTGATTTTGAAAGTTTTGTCTTTTTTTTCCCATTCTAATGATGTAGTAATCAAAATTATGAATACTTACTGGATTTAAACTGTTGCACTGATCAATTGGGTTCTTGTAATCAGTTTTTAACTCATCAAAGGCAATTATCTGGAAAAAGAGACAGATAGTGAGATATAATATAATCAAAGTATCATCAGTTCTATAAAATTTGATTAACACTGTTATCCAGGAGTATTGGTTATTGACCCTATGCTATGAAATCATCATTGGATTTTTTGCTCAAGTTGCCAAGCTTGCAATGTACTGAGGTCCAACAATGAATTTACAGTACAGTGTCAATAATCTTTTAATTGCATACATGTACTTTCATATTTTAAATGTATTTCATATCATGGTTTTAAATGATCGAGAGCTATTTTTTTAATGCTAAACTTTCCTGTTATAAAACAATAAAACTGAAAAGTTGTTCCAAAACTCACGAATTTTAATGAGGATCACCCTTAAGAAAACTTTCTATTTTAGGGGTTTGAAGACATGTTTTCTAGCACTTTGAAAAGCTACTTTCTTCTAAAAATTTGCAATTTTTGTAGAAATTGAAGCAACTGTAGCTTAAGTCTGTAAACATCAGGTTTATCAATTTAAAACATTCAAGAAAAAGCAATTAAAATCAATTACTAAAGAAGTGACTACAAGTAAAACATGGATATTTGATTCTTTCAATTGATGTCAAAGGACACTGTCTTTACATTTGTTATACTTTAAGTACAGATCTATTAGCAGGCTAACCAACTGGTTTAATCCTTTAATTACAAACAACAATAATGTACCAAGTATCCGTTTTGTGTTGCTTGATCGCAGTTTTAATACCTTTAGACAATGATGGTCCTCCATTTACCCATGCGCCATCGATATGTCTAAGTAAATCTGCATACTCGACTAGGTTAAGAAGATTCTGCAGTCTTATGACAAATCCAATATGGCTGAGAATATATGAAGGCCAACTGAGGGCAATGGCCTTGAGAAGTGCTTGGAAAAAATATTATCTCAACCATAAACTTGGTAAGACTAGTCCGTACAAAATTATTTTCAAATCAGCCAGCACTTTTGGACAAGTGTTTACTCTATAATCTATACATATATATATATATATATTTATCACATAACTTGCACTCCAGGAGTGACATAAAGCAGTGACATAAATATCATATGTAACTAGTTACATAAATAGCCGACTCACAGCATGTACGTGACGTCACTCCAGTGTGACGTCACTTTAAATGACAGCATATTGTTTACAATTGTTCTGAATTTCGGCATTTATTAAAAATATTCTTTAAAGAGAATAAATCTTGATAAATGAAATGTTATAAGTGCCTTGTTGCTAATTTTGTATAAAATCAAAAGGTAGGAACTACTTTTTACAGTGGAAGTATGCATTAGAACTTCGGGGTGAACTTCGGTCACTGTTTATATGAGGACGAAGAAAGATCGATTTAAAGATTGAAAACAATCTTTTTATGGTGTTATGTGATAAATAGAATCTTACATTCGTGCTTATTTGATATTGTTTTTATGAAACTCTTAGACTCGTTTCATAAAAACAATAACAAATAAGCACTCATGTAAGATCCTCTATATATGTAAGGAAAACAAGCCCCACCTACTGGTGGCTAAATTTTTCAATGGATCAAATTAATTTGAACAATATAGTTAGAGGATCACTGAAGGAACATTCATGCCAAATTATTTTCAAATTGAGTTGATATACTAGTCAAGCTCGAAAGTCAAAAATCGTTGCCTGCTGGATTAAAGCATGAAATTTGGCACAGAGCTCAGAAATAGAATGTATAAGCATAAAAAACGTCAATTTTGATGCTCTACTTGCGGTGAAATTCAAAAGGGTTTCCAAATGGCAGGAATTCAATATATATCCATATTAATGAATTCTATAATTTAAGAAGAGGGCCATGATGGCCCTGGATCGCTCACCTGATATTTATTTTCTTCCCTTTAGCCATATAAGCCCCCGCCCCTTGGTGGCCATGTTTGTCGGCCAATCAACATGGCTTGAAGGAATCTGATAAAGGGTCACCTAAGGAACATTTCTACAAAATTATTTGAAAATCGGCCCGACACTTTCGGAGGAGAAGATTTTTTAAGTATTAACTTTAGCCATATAAGACAAAATAGCCCTTCCTGTGGGGGCTATGTTTTTCAACCAATCAACATGGCTTGAAGGAATCTGATAGTGGGTCACTTAAGGAACATTTCTACAAAATTATTTGAAAATCGGTCAGACAGTTAGGGAGAAGAAGAATTTTAAAGTGTTTTTTTTTTGTTTCGTTGCCATGGAAACCAGAATTCTGCATGGATCCCCAAAAAAGATTGAAGGAATTATGGTGAGGTCATTGAGAGGATGCTTTCTGTGTAGTTTCATCCCAATTGATCCACTGGTTACTGACGAGAAGAAGTTGACGGACGACGGACAAAAGGCGATCACAATTACTCACCTTGAGCACTTCGTGCTCAGATGAGCTAAAAAGGAGCTGAATTAATTTTGACATATATGGTACATTAACTTGATATACAGCCTTTAACCCTTTTCCTCATATAGACGCATTCTGACGTCTCTGCAGCAGATGGCTTTTTGAAAACATAGTGACAAAAGAAGAAATTGCACAAAACGTGCACTTTTTGTCATAGGTTATCCATTGAATTATGGAGATTTTCTATGTTTTGACAACATATGTTCAAAGTCGTATGAGGGAAAGGGTGAAACATAAAAAAAGAATGATGTTCTTTTTCGGGCACTACTTCCTGAGTGAAACATGATGGTGTCTAACATTGCCCACAATGGCTAGGTGTCAAAATATATCCTTAAAAGTGCTAACTTCTGACACTATCTTTTGATTTTGAAGTATCAGATTTGAAATTTGAACATACTTTTGCTTTTGGCGCGAGTTCTATATGATGATATTTGGATTTTTAATGATGATAGGACTTTATAATGTCTAAAAGCTTTTAAGTGGACATTAACTTTCATTTCAATATCTTAACTTACAGTCTAGCGGTCAGGAAAAGCTAATTAAACTCTTTATAACTAATTGTCCATTACGCCTTTGCAGCCGTTGGTTGAATGCCAAACCATAAACCAAATTCGCAACGTTTTGATAATGAACCATGCAATGATTGACTGTTTATAAATAGCTTGCTAAGTGCATCATCTATGTTGATCATGTGACCAGTGTGCTCTTTTATTTTAAAAACAATATTTTCGTATCCAATTCATTGATGATTTTGATCGGTTTAGATCGTATAATTTGAAGCTGAGAATTAAAAGACAAGCGTATACCATATTAAAGCTGATTCGCCTCGAATCTTATCATTTTATTGACAAGTGCGCAACAACAGACGAATAATAATATTTTCACTGCTTCAATGTCAATTTAATTGCGTCAAAATTGCGCTCAGAAGAAAACACTGATTTGTTTAAACAGATGTCAAAAACCAGTCTTCCATCATGAGCTATATATAAGTATATAATATATTTAACCATTGTAAAAATCTGATATGTCAGATTTTGAAAAGAAAGAAGAGAAACATAAAGTTGTCTTAATTCAGACTAGTCCAGGTTTCTGTACTAGGAATGCGATTTTATATTTTGACTGTTCGCATCCATTTTTGTATTTTTTTCATGACGGTATTAGGCATGCCATTCAGCAGCAAGTTACAGAAGTCGAGTAATGCAATATGTAACTGCGATATATTGAGACTAAATTCAGACGAATTGTTTTGCATAATACGAAAATAATTGAGTACGATAGAAAACACACGTAAACTCATTGAGCTTGAAGTATTATTTATTTCTCATAGAAATGATTCTTATTTCGGCGATTGTAATGAAGAGCCTAACTGTTTTTCGATATAATTATAAATAATTTAATATAAAACTGAAAATTATGACACTTTGACAACACTCGGTATTCCCGTGATAGCTACTGAAACATCGACCACATTTTAATTGGGATCTAAGATCATAGTTAAAGATGATCTACTTACATGAAATATAGCGAAAAATATGAGAACAGCGGTGAGTATTAGTGCTAAAATATAGCAAGCAGCCGCAATCGTGAACGCCATTTTGATTTGTTGATGCTGTTGTTGTTGTTGTTGTTGTTTCACAAATACCGCAATAGCAATAGACCGAAAACCGGAAAAGACCAATGGAAATACCGGAATGAAACAACTGGGAGACTTGGGAACACCGGAATGGACCGAAATGTGTATTTTCACGACTGTAATGGACTAACATATAAGCAGCCTTAGCAAAAGTATAGATGTCGATCATGAACTGAAGATGACGACCGATTTATAAAGTAGTTTTAGTTGTAACGGTTGTATCGTAAGCTGCCCTGTTTCGGTGATCCAAATCGGTGATTTTTTTATATTGCAAGTTATCTTCAATTTGCAGCGTTCTATAGCATCATTGATTATCGTGGTCTAAAGTGTATACATATTGCTGTCAATAGCTTTTGAATGTTTTGTAAATATGGTTAAAATACACAAATGCAGAGTATGTTAAATAACCTTGTGAAAAGCTCCACTTAAAAGTATATATTAACAAGAGCTGTCCACAAGACAGCATGGTCGACTATTTGCCATTTGATTATAATAGTATAGTAAACAGTGGTTGATGAGATATATGCAAGAAAGTACCTTGCATGCCAAACTAATATCCAACTTGACTGTCTGACCCCTAAAGACATGAATGAAGTTTCAAGTCATTAGGGGTTACTGAGATATGTCCCTTATAGTATCTTGCATGCTAAACTTTAACCAAAATTTCTAAGTCTAAAAAGGGGCATAATTGTGTCAAAATCTAATGTAGGGTTTTGAAACTTGTCCTGCAAGGTCATTTGATGAAACCCAATAAGTGTGGGAAGTTTCAAAGCAATAATATCTGTAGTTGTGAGAAAATCCCTTGCATACAAAACTTTAACCAAATTTTTAAAGTCAAACAAGGGCCATAATTTGTTCTAAATTCATTCAAGAGTTATATAACTTGACCTTTTGACACCCCTTAAGACATGCATTGAGTTTCAAGTCAATAGCATTAGTGGTTACTGAGATATGTCCATGATAATATCTTGCATGCAAAACTTAAACCAACATTTTAAGACTAAAAAGGGACATAATTGTGTCAAAATCTGATATAGAGTTTTGGGACTTTTGTCCTGCAAGGTCATTTGATGATGTCCAAAAAGTGTGCAATGCCGACGCCGACGCACAAGTGACTGTAATAGCTCTCCATATTCTTCGTATAGTCGATCTTCATAGTAGTAGTTTTAGTTAAAAAAATATAAGTAGGATAAATGTGTGTTGTTATTTTAGCAAAAAGTATAAGTAAGATAAATGTTTGTTGTTGTTAAAGCGAAAAGTATTAGTAGGATACATGTTTGTGGTTGTTATAGCAAAACGTGTTAGTAGGATAAATGTTTGGTGTTGTTTTTAATGATTTGTTTAAACAAATTCGATTGTCCTAACAAGTCTGGGTGGTAATCCGCAACCATGGCAAGCTTTTAAGGGAGAAAGTCGAAGTTTTGTTTGGGTTACACGGATTTATTTGATTGTTTGACCGAATTACACGAATTACATACGATTTCTTGAAATATATTCGATTCGCTTATTCCATATACGAACGCATATTGACACATGTGCGGTAGACGTCTTTTTTAAAACATTAGTGCAAAGGGATAAATGTCTCAGTATGAGCAATGGTTTCAACTCTATTTGATTATTATACTATCATTTAAAGAAATTTCAATATAAATCTATTTGCATAGATTTTTCCAAAATCGTTTGTTGTCGAAATAATTAATACACGTACTACTTAAATTATTGAAGCTGATGAGCTATTAAACACATGCGAGGCATTTAAGAAAACCGGGAGCCAAGAAAACAAAATCATAAATTATATTACTATATTCTACGAATTTGTTAATGTTCTTCAAAAGAAGACAGACAGACAGGGAGCCAGGGAGAATTAATCATAATATATATACCTGAGCCTTCCGTTCAGGTGATTAGAAAGACAACATCACCCTGTAGCACGTTAAGACATCATGGACAGCTTCTATGTACAGAACGATGTATTATTTTGTTATAATAAACTTCAAAACATTGTTTAATCAAAGCGCTGAAAGCATTTATGGTATAGGGGCATATGTAATGAGAAAAGATAAGGAATAAGTTATATAGACAAACATTGTTGAAATAATGTATCATTGACCTTTAAACAAACAAAAACAAAAATATTTGAAACAACACAGATTGCCTGCCAATAACCAATACCTAATTTATCAAAGTTTGACAATTTTCTTGTTTAAACAAAAATAGATCACGAATGACAAAATATTGACAAACAAGTATAATATTTCCAGTTCAGTGAACACTAAAGATCCACACTGTATATATTGGAATCATGCTGATAAATGCCAGACAATCGAAAGTATGCTATAGGTATGGCTCATGTGCACTGCACATCTGTAGGTCATAAGTTTCCTATACACCAAGTCTGAAATTCATGCATTGAAACTTTATTGAGACAATTGCCGAAGAAAAATATATGAAAGAATGAGTTTTCACCTAAAAAGCCAGATAAGGTTTTTGTTTGAAATATTGTATCGGTCCCCTCATCCCAATGTATAAGTGTGACCACTTTGAAATGAATCTGCCCCATTAATGCAAACCGTAAAGGACAGACAGACGGATGGATGAAGAAAAAAGTCGCACAGAAAGTCAAACGCTCCGGACAAAGTACAAAGCTTGGGGAAGTACTAATTATCGAACAAGAGCATTTCACGGAATTAGTTGCATGCGAAAGTCATATAATAAGTGAGAGCATGGAAGGGCAAAAATACACACTCCAAAAGGAGCATGCTTAAGTTATGTTATTTGTGCAATGCACATCTGTAGGTCATATAAAGTTACCTTAAATCCAAGTTTAACATGGTGGATACAATTTAAATTAATTGAGACAATGGCTGAAATGAAAGTAGAATTGCGATCGTTTAAGGGGAGATGCAGATGCATATAGAAATATTTATCTAAAACAAGGGGACCATGAGGCCCTGGATCGCTCACCTGAGAATGGGCTATTTAAGACTTAACTCTTTCAGCGCAAATGGCAATATGAGGTCTTTGCCTGGCGGAAATGTTTGTTGACTGGAAGCATTTCTGACAAAGCTTATTGATTTTTAACGGTTTGTTACAAAGAAGTGTTATAATACCTTTCAACACAACTGTAAATGGATGTATGTATGCATGTTCTATACTAATTGATTTGGACTAGAGTTGAAGCCTAGTTTTTATGTTGGCAAGATATATTCAAGACAAACAATCTGACAATTTTTCATTCAGATCAAGTAAATAATGGGACTTCTGTAGTGTAGTGTCCAAATGCTTTTTCTTAAATTTTATCAAATTACCTAGATTTTGAACTGACATTTCCCATATTCAACTTGGCCTAGATATCATCAAGACAAACTTTCTGACAGTTTAAAGCCGCTCATGTCAAAAATGCGGTCTCTATAGTTTTATAATATGGCCTAGTGACCTAGTGTATCACCGGACATTCAAACTTAGCCAAGATATCATTAAGACAAATATTCTGACGAAGTTTCGACATACTCAAGCCCAAAATCCATCTTCCAGAGTGTTAACAAGATTTTTCTTCAATTTGACCTAGTGCCCTAGATTTTGACACCACATGCGATCTCTATAGTATTAACAAGATTGTTCTACACTTTGACCTAGTGACCTAGTGTTGTATCAAACCATATTCGAACTTAGCTTAGATATCATCAAGACAAATATTCTGACAAAGTTTCAACATGCTCCAGCCAAAACTGCGGCTTCCAGAGTGTTAACAAGATTGCTCTTCAATTTGGCCTGGTGACCTAGTTTTTGACCTGATATGACCCATATTCAAACTTGGCCTAGATATCATCAAGACCAACTTTCTGACAAAGCTGCTGAAGTAAAAAAAAAAGCGGTCTCCGTAGTGTTAACAAGATTTTTCTCAAATTTGGACTATTGACCTAGACATGACTCATTTTTTAACTTAACCTAGCTATCATCAAGTCAAACATTTTAGTATATAAAGTTTCAACATGTTGACGTTAAAAACACGGCTTTCAGAGTGTTAACAAGATTTTCATTTCATTTGGTCTATTGACCTAGTTCGTGACCCCAGATTCGAACTTGGCCTAGATTTGATGGAGATGTATGTTCTGAGAAACTTTCATGAAGATTGGATGCAAAATGTTGCCTCTAGAGTGTTAACAAGCAAATGTTGACGACGAACGACGGGCAAAACTCATAAGTCACTTATAAGTGATGAAAGGCAAAGGTTGCAGAATTGAGGTTGCAAGTGGACTTGCAAAGCGACATTAAGTATAAGTAACCAGAATGAAATCGTATCAGCTAAATCACCGTTGTCAAAGTGTGTGTGTGTGTGTGTGTGTGTGTGTGTGTTTCCCACAGCATTAAGTGGTTTGACGCACATATGTTCGAAGAACACCCAAATCGTAGTTTATCAAACCGACATTAAGTATAAGTAACCAGAATGAAATCGTATCAGCTAAATCCGTTAACAGACCTCACTTAACAAATTTAAGCACTGCATACTTTTTAAAAGTTTACAAGCTATACGTCTAATGAAAATTTCAAATATATATATATGCTTCTATATTGAAAACTTCAAATGTAATCAGTTCTGAGACAGGTTTGGTGATCTAAAAAGCACGACAGACAAGAAATAATGCATCAGACCGGGATGAAATGTTTCCAAGATCCTAATTTATAGTTGGTCATGTGAAAATTAATTGACCCCAATTATTAATGATTATATTACCCAATAGCGTTATGGAAATCCTACCATGATCATTCATTACATTACAGTGTATTTCTATTGATTTACTTTACTGGACCAACTGATGCATTCACAGTATGCACTCTTTTAATGTTTTCAATAATGACAGTTAACTAAGAAGTGTTATCTATCAAAACAGTTGTGTTTTACAGTTTAGGCATTTCACTCCCTTCCTCCTGCCGCAGTAAAAACAGATGTGTTCATAATTTATATCCTTGAACAAATTTGAAAGGGGACCACCAAGGGAACATTCCTATAAAGATATGTTGAAATATCCCAAGCTAAACATTTAAGTTACCCCCTTTTCTGATGCCGCCTGGTAACTTGATATGTCTTACAACCAATCAATGTGGCTTAAAAAAGTATGAAGGGGGTCAATGAAGGAACAAATTAGACAAGCAATTATGATTAGCAATTATTCTTCCTATCTAGGCATGCCCTGATCCTCTAACCTACAAAAGTCATCTGCAGTCTAATATATTTGTTATCTCCTATTTACACAAACCAAACATTGGAAATTAGAGAAAGGCATTTTAAGTTTTTAACTGTAAATTTGCAACAGGGCTAGTTATTTCAATATAAAATAATTTGATTCTAAATTTTATTTTGCTTTAACGCTTACATTGTATTGTGACTGTATTACAAATGAACATACTTAATTCATACCAACATTAAAAACATCTGATTGAACGCTAACTTTTCTGATAGATACTTTAGTATGAAGAAGATCTTTATTTGTCTTATAAATACCCACAACATGCATTCTTTGTATTTATCTAAAATTCTATAGTTCGGAAGGAAATTGTAAATTTAAGTTTCTAACATATTCTCTTATATTTATTGCGCGGTATATGTGATCCCCATATGTAAAATAAATCTTTTGAAGACATGATTTCCATGGGACTTCAAAATATATATGTATTCTGCAACGAGTTGTGCTCCTTTTATTCATATTTTAACCAAAGTTGACGATGAAAGGAGAAGTTATTTTTCACAATGTTTTGAAGTTTATTATAAAAATACACTGTCTGTACATAGAAACAGTCCATGGTGTGTTAACATGCTAGAGGGTAGGGTTATCTTTCTAATCACCGGAAAGGAAGGCTCAGGGTGATCTATTTTGATTACTTCTCCCTATCTGTCCGTCTCCCTTTAAAGAACATTCACAACTTCGTAGGAAATAGAAATGTAATTTATGACTTTGTTTACTTCGCTCTCGATTTTCTTAAATGCCTCACATTTGTTTAATAGCTAATTAACTTCAATACTCTAAGTACAACATGTATTAATTAACTCGACAACAAAATATTTTGGAAACATCTATGCAAATATATAAATGGAACTTTCTATAAATGATAGTATAATAATCAAAAATAGGTGAAACCATTGCAGCAAACGAAGAAATTGCTCATTTCGAGACTTTTCACCTTTTGCCACAATTTCTTTAAAAAGACTTCTACTGCGCATATGATAATATGCGTTCGTAAATGGAATAAGCAAATTGTATATATTTCGTCCAAAGACTGTTTCGCTGCATTTGCATCCATTTTCGGATTTCACCTATCCCATTCCTTGCGTGCCTATCGAAAAGACGACTTACGGCTGCAATCAAGCCTCACTACTGAATACCTCCGCGGAATTCGAGATTTGATTGGTTTGCCATCGGGTTTACAATGATTTCATTGGTTCGACCGAATAACGAAAAACAACCGCTTGCATCTATAATGAGACAAAATAGTCCCAACGGGTGAAACCCACTTTGAACTATGATTAACCGCAATGTCAATATTGTTAGATAACAACAGTCGACTTAGAATACATAAAGAGAAATATGCAAATCACTGTTAATACAATCATAATTATTGAAAGGAGTTGAAACCATTGTGGCAAAATTAGAAATTGCCTACGATAAGCAATTTCTCCATTTTTCACGATGTTTTCGAATGTCGTCTGCTGCACGGAAAATGGTTACATCCTTTTCATGAAAGCGGAACCCTTTCCGTGATACTATAATACTATAACAGTCGAGTATTGAAAATATTGTGGAAAATGGAGCAATTCCTACCTTTCACACAATGCTTTCAAACACGTTTGAAATCAATTCTTTTCATATTTAAACGTTTTACTACGGACATTCTTTTACTCTTTCTCCCTACCGGACACATTTTGAATAACATGCAAGAGATGATTGATGACAAGCAATTTTGCCTTACATCTAGGGAAAAATATATAGTTGAAACTTTTGTGGAAAAAGAGTCACGATAACCAATTTTTCCTTTTGTCACGATATATTCAAATGCCGTCTGCTGCTCATGCATCAAAAAGCGACTGTAAGCAGGAAAGGGTTGAACCGTTTCCGTTATAGCTACTTAGTTACAAACGAATATTGAAAGTATTTTTTGCAAAAAATGACAATGAGCAATTCCTCCTTTTCAAACAATGCTTTGAAACATGAATCAATTTTTTTTTCTATTTATAATCTAGATAACAAAAACATTTGCCTATATTTATTATTTTAACCTTGCCCCTTTTAGACACATTTTGACTAACCGTAACAGATGAATGATAATCAGCAAGTTTGTCTTTTTCCACAATGTTTTTGTCACTATTAAAAATTATATTTTCATTAATTCAGTTCATTATTTTAGCCTTAGTTCAATGTTGTTTGCTGTAGATCGAGTTTATGTGGTCAAGGGTTAGGAAGACTGTACACATATCATACCATGTAAACTTGTTATTACATAATTCGTCCAAAGAGAGAGCGTCCTACTGTTTATACATGCCATGAAAGAATGGTACAAACGGTCTCACATCTACTGGGGAATTGTTGGTAAAACAGGGCACGTGTACGTCGGGGTTTGCATTTATTGGTCAAAACGTTGTTTCTGTTTGGCAGATCCATTTCAAAGTGGTCACACTTATACCGTGTGATCAGGAGAACGGCAAAAAGGGACAGAACTCTGGTCTGCTTATTTTAGTTATCTCCACTGTTCGTATTTAGTTCAGCCATTATCAATCATTTTCCAATGATTTCAAACTTGGTTTGTAGGTAATTTATGATCTACAAATGTGCAGTGCACAATAACCATAGCCTTTGCATACGTTAATGAGTGCTTCCCAAAGCTTTGTACTTTGTCCGGAGCGACTGACTTTCTGTCCGTCTCTGTGTTCACCCATCCGTTACGGTTTGCATTAATGGATCAAAACTTGGTTTATGTTTCGCGGATTCATTTCAAAGTAGTCACGCTTATACATTGGGATCAGGAGACCGATACAATATTTCGAACACAAATCTGATGTTTTTTCTTCGGCCATTGTCTCAATAAATGTTCAATGTATCAATTTCAGACTTATTGTATAGGAAACTAATGAGCTACATATGTGCAGTGAACAATAAACATAACTATAGCATGCTTTCGAATGCTAATTATTAACAGCATGATTCCAATATTCAGTGTGGATCTTTAATGTTTTCTGAACTGTAAATATTATACTTAAGGGTCGTCTTTTTTTGTCAGGAATTCGCCGTGGTCGAGTGGTTAGTGTCCGGGTTCGATCCCCAGTCGCGGCACTACGGTCATGATGGAGTGCCCTAGGGCAAGGCACATTTTCTAGCCTAGTACTGGTTTGTTTACACAGGGATCATGAATCAGTGAACTGTCGCCGTGATATAACTGAAATAATGTTGTAAAACTCCAATAAAACAAAAACCGGTTGTTTGTCAATCTTTTATCCTTCGCGATTTATTTTGTTTATACAAGCAACAGGTCAAACTTTGATAAATTAGGTATTGGTTATTGACAGGCAATCTGTGTTGTTTCAAACATTTTTGGTTTGGTTTGTTTAAAGGTCGATGATTCAGTGTTTCAACAATGTTTGTTTATATATTTTCACCTTACATATACCTCTATACCATAAGTGCTTTCAGCGCTTTGATTGTACTTGTCTATTATATTATTATGTCAAACATCATGATGTGCGATATATAAGAACAGTTCACTTTATTATCAAACCAGAAAAAACACATACCGAAGGCAGTTTGAGCCGAGACCATAAGAGTTGATACTTCGTCACAGATCAACAGAGGCCAGGTAGCCCGAGGAACATTCTATATACCGTCAACATTGTACAGTCTGAGTTAAGACATTGTCACCTGCGAAACAACGCTATAAACGTCAACTTATCTCTTGACAAACATGTTACCTCATCATGGTGAACATGAGTGCCCAGTAACTTGAGATTTTTTTCTCATTTCGACCTCCAAGTGTGATCTTGACTTTTGAGGTACATGCCTGTGGCTTTTGTTCCACATGTCACCTGATCATGGTGAACATGTGTGCCCAGTAAATTGAGAATCCTATGATGCATGGTCGAGATGTGATCAAACAGTACTCATTTTGACCTTTGACCTTTAAGTGTGCCTATTAACTTGGGAATCCTATAATGCATGGTTGAGATGGACAAGGTAGTCCTATCAAATACTCATTTTGACCTCCAAGTGTGACCTTGACCTTTGAGATACAGGTCTGGGTATTGTGCGCGACACACAACCTCATCATGGTGAACATGTGTGCCTTGTAACTTAGGAATTATATTATGCATGGTTGAGATGCGCTCCGGACAAGGTACAGTCCTATCAAACAGTACTCATTTTGACCTCCAAGTGTGTCCTTGACATTTGAGGTAGAGGCCTGGGCCTTGAGCGCGACAAGTAGCCTCATCATGGTGAATGTTTGTGCCAAGTTTCTTGGAAATCCTATGATGGATGGTTAAGATGTGAGCTAGACAAGGTAGTCCTATCAAACAGTACTCATTTCGACCTTTGACGTCTAAGTGTAAATTTGAGGTACATGCCTGGTTCTTGAGCGCAACACGCCGCCTCATCATGGTGAAGGTTTGTGCCAAGTTTCTTGGAAATCCTATGAGTATGGTTAAGATGCGGGCTGGACAAGGTAGTCCTATCAAACAGTACTCATTTTGACCTTTGACCTCTAAGTGTGACTTTGACATTTGAGGTACAGGTCTTGGGCTTGTGAACGACATGCCACCTCATCATGGTGAACGTTTGTGCCAAGTTTCTTGGAAATCCTATGACAAATGGCCGGCCGGACAAGGTTTGGTGGGACTGACGGACTGACAGACACACAGAATCAACCAAACCTATAGTCCTCAAACCGGTCTCCGAGTATAATCAAAGTATAACAATTGAATAAAATAATAATTTGTGCAACAAATATTAATAGAACTAGAACTATCATTGAAGATGATAAATACCCCCAAAACAGCACCTTGATTCAAAATATGGCTTCCGACCGACCAACAAAAGGGCCATACACAAAATATGACCAACAACTTAATAAGTAAAAGGGCCATAACTCTGTAAAATAACATGCAATTGTTACCCCTTTAGGATATGCACATCTCCTCTTGGTATAGAAGCTTCATGTAAAATTTTATTGAATTCCACCCAGTGGTTTGTATGAAATAGGCCGGACAAAATATGGCTTCCGACCGACCGACAGACATACAGCCCGACAAAGTGACTCCTATATACCCTCCCAAAACTTTGTTTTTTGGGGGTATAACAAGAGGGCCATGAGGTCCTGGATGCTTACCTGAGAATTAAAGACTTACTAAGAAAAGCCATGTTTTTAACGGATCATATCATCTAAATAATTTCAACAATCTTAGAAGAGGTTCACTCAAGGACCATTTGAGAAAAAATGTGGTCTCTAGAGTGTTAACAAGATTTATCTCAATATTGGCCTAGTGACCTAGTTTTGACCAGACATAACCGATATTTAATCTAAGTCTTCAAGACAAATATTCTGACAAAATTACAACATGTGTTTAGATTTTTTTACAATTTGGGCTAGTGACCTAGTTTTTAACCGGACCATATTCGATCTTACCCTAGATATCAAGACAAACATTCTGATCAAGTTTCAACATGCTAAAGTTAAAAACATGGCTTCCAGCGTATTAACAAGATTTTCCTTCAATTTGGCCTCGTAACCTAGTTTTGACACGACATGACTAATGTTCGAACTTGGCCTAAATATCATCAAGACGAAGTTCTGACAAAAGGTTTAAGCTGCTCAAGTCAAAAATGCAGTCTCTATAGTGTTAACAAGATTTTTCTACATTTTGGCCTAGTGACCTAGTTTTTGACCGGACCGACCCATATTCGAAACTTAGCCTAGATATCATCCAGGCAAATTTTCTAACAAAGTTTCAAAATGTTAAAGCCGAAAAGGCCGCTTCCAGAGTGTTAACAATCTGGCCTAGAGAGCTAGCCTTTAACTAGACATAACCCATATTCGAACTTGGCCTAGAAATCAGCAAGATATACAAACTGAATAGTTTCATGAAGATTGGAAGATTATAGTGGCCTCAAGAGAGTAAACAAGCAAAAAGTTGACGACAGACAAACAATGGACAAAAGGCAATCACAAAAACTCACCTTGAGCACTTTTTTTTGCTCTGGTGAGCTAAAAATAATAACAAGAGGGCCATGATGGCCTTAGATCGCTCACCTGAATTATGCAATGTAATGCAATGCAAAACACATCAAGACGATTATTCTGACAAAGATTCAAAATGCAACCTCCAGAGTGTTAACAAGATTTTCCCTTCATTTGACCTAGTGATCTATATTTTTTTTACCTGATGTGACCCATATTCCACCATGGACTAGATATCATCAAGACAAACATTCTGACAAACTTGCTCAAAGTTAAAATGTGGCCTCCGGAGCTTGAACAATATTTTCCCTTACTGACTAAGTTTATGACCCAATATGACCCATATTCGAACTTGATCTAGATATAATTCAGTCAAACTGGATATAATTCTGACCAAAATTTCAAGCTGCTGAAGCCAAAAATGCAGCCTCCAGAGTGTTAACAAGATTTTCCAAGAATTTGACTTAGTGACCTACTTTTTGACCCGGCATAACCCGTATTTAAGCTTGGCCTAGATATTGTTACGATAAACATTCTGACCAAAGTTTAAGCTAATGAAGCAAAAAATGCGGCTTCTAGTGTTAAAAAGATTTACCTTCAATTTGGCCTAGTGACCTAGTATTTGAACCAATATGACCCATATTCGAACTTGATCTAGATATCATTAGGACAAACATTCTGACTAAATTTCAAACTGTTGAATAAAAAATTGCAGCCTTTTCAGTTTTAACAACATTTTCCTTCAATTTGATCTAGTGACCTACTTTTTGACCCGACAGGACCCATAACAGACGACGGACAGACAAAAGGTGATCACAATAGCTCGCTTGGGCAATTCGTGCTCAGATGAGTGAAACCAAAATTGCAACCAGTTTTCCACGGCATTCAGTTCTTTGAACAATTTTGAAGTACGACCATCTTGGAACCATTCCTGTTAATTATTTAGAAATTGGTCCATTGGTTTGAGAACAAGAGGGCCATGATGGCCCTGGATCGCTCACCTATGCAATATGATTTGTAATGAGGTCAGGTAAGCTAATACAAGGTCCAATGTCAAGTATAATTCCATTTGACACCAGGCAAAAAAACCTAACTAATGTTGTACGTCTTTTGTCAAATTAATAGGACAAAAGGAAACTGAAAGGTCCGTTTCAGATAAGAATAGTTCAAAGTTTTTCCATATCTCTCTATGTAAAACAGATGAACCCCAGGGCGTGGCCAATTTTGACCAGGGCATAATTTGAACAATCTTGGAAGATGACCACTAGATAATGCTACATACCAAATATCTTAGATATACGCCTTTTGGTTTCAGACAAAAAGATTTTAAACGTTTCCTATAAAACTCTATGTTAAACAGGTATCGAAATTTTGACCAGCTACACACCAAAAATCTAAAGTCTAAGCCGTTAGGTTTCAGCCAAGAACATTTTCAAAGTTTTTCCCTATATAACTATACATGTATATGTGAAAAGGGTGATCCCCGGAATGGGACTTATTTTGACCCCAGGGACATAATTTGAACTAGAAAGGTTGTTTTTATGAAAAAACATATGTCTCCCCATTGCAGTTTGTCAATGACTATTAAAATATTGAACAAGGGGAGATAACTTTGCAACGAAGTAGCCCAGAGTTATAATTCTTGCAAGGTGCACAACTTCACATTGCCATCTATCTATATTCCAAGTTTCAATAAATTCCTTTAAGTACTTTCTTAGTTCTGCTCTGGAGAAAGTTTACACTATTAAAATATTGAACAAGGGGAGATAAATCATAATTATTGCAAGGTGCACAACTTCACATTGCCATCTATCTAAATTCCAAGTTTCAATAAATTCCTTCAAGTAGTTTCTGAGTTCTGCTCTGGACAAAGTTTACACTATTAAAATATTGAACAAGGGGGAGATAACTCATAATTATTGCAAGGTGCACAACTTCACATTGCCATCTATCTATATTCCAAGTTTCAATAAATTCCTTCAAGTAGTTTCTGAGTTCTGCTCTGGACAAAGTTTTCACAATTAAAATATTGAACAAGGGGGAGATAACTCCGTTATGGTCGGAACATGGGTTCTGCACATCGCCTTCGTGAGGTGAACATCTGACACAAGTTTCATGAAAATCCTTCAAGCCGTTTTGGAGATATGGAGCGGACACGAAAAACAGGCTCAAACCTTTGACCTTCAAGCCTGACCTTGACCTTGAACCGGTATGGTCGGAACATGGGTTCTGCACATCGCCTTCGTGAGGTGAACATCTGACACAAGTTTCATGAAAATTCTTCAAGCCGTTTTGGAGATATGGAGCGGACACGAAATTAAGGCTCAAACCTTTGACCTTCAAGTCTGACCTTGACATTGAACCTGTATTGTCGGGACATGGGTTCTGCACATCGCCTTCATGAGGTGAACATCTGACACAAGTTTCATGAAAATCCTTCAAGCCGTCTTGGAGATATGGAGCGGACACGATTTCGGACAGACGGACAGACAGACAGACAGACAGACAGAAGGACAGACAGACGCCCAGGACAAAAACAATATATCTCCCCTGTATACAGGGGGAGACATAATAATATTGGTAGAGAACCACGAGACAATGCTACACACCAGATATCTAAACTCGAGACCTTTCGGTTTCAGACAAGAAGATTTTCGAAGTTTTTCTCTATATCTCTATGTAAACAAGCCCATTGAACAACATTAAAAGAGGTCCACCTGAGGAACATTCCTGTGAAGTTATTTTGAAATCAGTCCATTGGTTTGGTAGGAGAAGTCATTTGTAGGAAATTATTAACAGACGGACGGACAGACGACCACGGACGGTGAGTGATCACACAAGCTCACCTCGCACTTCGTGAAATGTGAACAGACGGACACACAACTATGACAATGATGGATCGTAAGTGATCACAACAGTAGATCCTGCACTTCATGCTCAGAAGAGCTAAAAATCCTGTAGGAATGATAGCTGCGATCTGATTTCCGAGCTTAACCCTTTCCCTCATACGACAATTATGCAGCAGACGACTTTGAACATACTTTGTCAAAACATAGAAAATCTCCATATTTGAATGGATAACCTATGACAAAAAGTAGAAAACATTGTGGCAAAAGGAGAAATTGCACGTTTTGTGCAATTTCTTCTTTTGTCACTATGTTTTTAAAAAGCCGTCAGCTGCAGAGGCGTCAGAAAGCATCTGTATGAGGGAAAGGGTTAAAGTAGGACCTTGACATGGCATCTTTCACATGACACATCCTATCATCAGTCAACAATTGGGCCTTGTAAATTGAAAACACACTAATTCATTTAGAAGGTACAGTTTCGAAAAGCTCTGGTTTGAACATAGATCTTTGACTACAATCCTGGATCTTTATTGTAACATGGAACTTTGACTACAATCCTGGATCTTTATTGTAACATGGATCTTTGACTACAATCCTGGATCTTTATTGTAACATGGAACTTTGACTACAATCCTGGATCTTTATTGTTACATGGAACTTTGACTACAATCCTGGATCTTTATTGTAACATGGAACTTTGACTACAATCCTGGATCTTTATTGTAACATGGAACTTTGACTACAATCCTGGATCTTTATTGTAACATGGAACTTTGACTACAATCCTGGATCTTTATTGTAACATGGAACTTTGACTACAATCCTGGATCTTTATTGTAACATGGAACTTTGACTACAATCCTGGATCTTTATTGTAACATGGAACTTTGACTACAATCCTGGATCTTTATTGTAACATGGAACTTTGACTACAATCCTGGATCTTTATTGTAACCTTTTAATTATCTCATCAAGATCATGATAAAACAAATGTTGATGATGTACTGAACAAACAAATTGTTTTTTATTTCAAAGTTTTCGGTAGATTTTAATTCAGGGCTACAGATAACTTTTGTAGTGTAATGGGTATTTACCCGTTGTTGTTTTTTTTCAGAAAATTGCTTCTTTTTTTTTCAAATTGAGTAACAGTGAAATTCTACTCCATATTTATTTTCAAATTGCTTTTCTTCTACTCTTTTTTTTTTAAATAGTTGAAATCATCGTTTCAAAGGGAGACATTATGAGCAAATTCTCCTTTTCTCACAATATTTCAATGTTGTTTAACTAATGCTTCTAATTGTTGGCAAATCTATATATTTAGGAATCCCTCATTCACCCAGACACTTTATAAATTTAGTCTTGCTTTAATCTCTATGCACAGTGTATATCTAAGATAAGTATTTGTTTTGTTCACATCAAGCCATGGATACTTTTTCTTTCATTCGGATCTGGTTTAATTCAATGTAAATTATTATTGCAACACAAATGTAAATGATTACTTTATTAACTTTTTATTTGCTTTTCAGTATGCAACACTTTAATTCAAATTGCTTTCCTTTGACAATTATTTTGCTTTTCTAGGGAAATACGCTACTTATCTGTAGCCCTGGCTTATATACAAGTGTATGCTGCATAAATTAAGCAAACAAGTCAAGACATCACATATTTACATGTATAATACATATAACTAAACCATCAGCATTGGCTTAACCCTTTCCCTCATACGACAATTCTGCAGCAAACGACTTTGAACATATTTTGTCAAAAAAAAAGAAAATCTCCATAATTGAATGGATAACCTATGACTAAAAGTTGAAAACATTGTGTCAAAAGGAGAAATTGCTCGTTTTGAGCAATTTCTTCTTTTGTCACTATGTTTTTTAAAAGCTGTCTGCTGCAGAGGCGTGAGAAAGCGTCTAAATGAGGGAAAGGGTTAAAACTACAATGAACACTCGTTATGATATAATCATAACAAGAGCTGTCGGAGGACAGCGCGCTCGACTATTCCACCGCTTATTTAAGTTACTGAGATAATGGACTCTAATGTAGTTGCATGCAAAACATTAACCACAATTTCTTAGTGGGTGATAATTTGCATTATATGCTGGATAGTGTTATTTAACATGATTATTTTCATAGGTGTGATGGTTAGAAAGGGTTGTATAACCTTTCAATTGAATGCATCAAGTAGTTACTAAGATATTGACTCTTAATGTAGTTTAACGCAAACCTTTAACCATAATTTCTAAGTAAAGAAACGGCAACAATTTGCACCATATACAGGATAGAGTTATCTTAATTGGTTGTGTTTATAGTTGTGCAATTGGGAAAGGTTGTATAAAGTTTCAATGCAATTTTTCAAGTTGTAACTGAGATTACACTCTAAATGTAGTTGCAAAACTTTAACCAGAATTTCTAAGTCCAAAAAAGGTCCATAACTTGCATAAAATGCTGGATAGAGTAATCATACTTGATTGTTTACATAGATGTGATGGTTGGTAAGGGCTGTATAAAGTTTCAATGCAATGCATCAAGTAGTTACTAAGAGATGGTCTCTTTATGTAGTTGCATGCAAAACTTTAACCAGAATTTCTAAGTCCAAAAAGGCCATAACTTGCATAAAATGCAGGATAGAGTTATAATACTTGATAATCTACATAAGTGGGATAGTTGGGTAGGGTTGTAGAAAGTTTCAATGCAATGCATCATGTATTTACTGAGACGTGGACTCTTAATTTAGTTGCACGCAAAACTTTAACCAGAATTTCTAAGAAAAAAAAGGACCATAATTTGCATAAAATGCAGAATAGAGTTATCATACTTGATAATCTACACAGGTGTAATAGTTGGGTAGGGTTGTAGAAAGTTTCAATGCAATGCATCAAGTAAATACTGAGATATGGACTCTTAATTTAGTTGCACGCAAAACTTTAACCAGAATTTCTAAGTAAAAAAAGGGCCATAACTTGCATAAAATGCAGGATAGAGTTATCTAACTTGATAATCTACATAGGTGTGATAGTTGGGTAGAGTTGTAAAAAGTTTCAATGCAATGCATCAAGTAAATACTGAGATATGGACTCTTAATTTAGTTGCACGCAAAACTTTAACCAGAATTTCTAAGTAAAAAAAGGGCCATAACTTGCATAAAATGCAGGATAGAGTTATCTAACTTTATAATCTACATAGGTGTGATAGTTGGGTAGGGTTGTTGTATAAAGGTTCAATGCAATGCATCAAGTATCTACTGAGATATGGACTCTTAATTCAGTTGCACGCAAAACTTTAACCAGAATTTCTAAGTAAATAAAGGGCCATAACTTGCATAAAGTGCAGGATAGAGTTATCTTACTTGATAATCTACATAGGTGTGATAGTTGGGTAGAGTTGTAAAAAGTTTCAATGCAAAGCATCAAGTAAATACTGAGATATGGACTCTTAATTTAGTTGCACGCAAAACTTTAACCAGAATTTCTAAGTAAAAAAAGGGCCATAACTTGCATAAAGTGCAGGATAGAGTTATCTTACTTGATAATCTACACAGGTGGGATAGTTGGGTAGGGTTGTAGACAGTTTCAATGCAATGCATCAAGTAAATACTGAGATATGGACTCTTACTTTAGTTGCACGCAAAACTTTAACCAGAATTTCTAAGTAAAAAAGGGCCATAACTTGCATAAAATGCAGGACCGAGTTATCTAACTTGATAATCTACATTGGTGTGATAGTTTGGTAGGGTTGTAGAAAGTTTCAATGCAATACATGTAGTATTTTAGAACTTGCATGCAAAACCTTAACCAAAGTGTGACGTGGACGCCGACGCCGACGCCGACGCCAGGGTGAGTAGTATAGCTCTCATATTCTTCGAATAGTCGAGCTAAAAATAAATAAATAATCATAATAATAATAATGATAATAATAATTCATTTAACTCTATTATGAACTATTGACATAAAATATATTCATGTTTACAGATTATCAAAGTCTAAACGATTCTTTAGTAATGTAATTTGAATTCTATCCGCATTTTTTGGATTCTATAAACTCCAAATCTACCGTTCTTCGGTACTTTAAAATTGTATTTGATATCAAAAAGTCGACCTCATCCAGTTCTACTGGTTCTGTCATTTCATTCAAATGTGAAACACTCAATATTCATTTCTGAGTGATTTATCAGGATTTAGGAAAGTTTCACATGATCCAAGCACATCCAAACTAAGCACATCCAAACTATTTAGATCTTTTCAACACATTTTAATTTCTTAATTTTTTTAAGAAGATAATTATTTACATATCCAATTTGAGAATCTGAATAGAGGGTCACCTAAGGAACATTCCCCTAGCATTATTTGAAAATTTTAGGCTGGTTTGGTAGGAGAATTTTTTTTTCTTTTCGTGGAAACCAGAGTTCTGCAGAGATCAACACAATTTGAAGGAATTATGTTAAGGACATTGAGAGGATGCTTTCTGTGAAGTTTCATCCAAATTGACCCACTGGTTACAGGGAAGAAAATGTTTACGCACAACAGACGCCAGACAAAAGGCCATCACAATAACTCACCTTGAGCTAAAATCAATTGCTATTAATAATTTAAATGCTGTTTACAGTTAATGTGTAAATGGAACAAAATTAACTGAATATTGACCCCTATCATTTTTTGTAACCAGTGTCCGTGTTTTCTTTGTACATGTAATTTCAAAATCTTTGAACACATTAAATCTAAAGGTTTTCATATGAACTCGACTTTCAGTACTCGGAGTACTTTGATTTTTTACCAATCAAAATGGCTTAACGCAATCTCGTGAAGGGTCACCATAAGAACATTTCTTTAAAATGATTTGAAAATTGGCCAGATAATTTTCGAATAAAAGGTTTTAAAAGTTTCACTATACATGTAGTCATATAAGGCAAAAAAAGCCCCGCACCCCAGACGGCCATGATTTTCAACCAAGCAACATGGCTTAAATGAATCTAATAGAGGGTCAGAAATCTGGCAGATACTTTTTGAGTTTGTCCTGTCAGAACATTTCTTTAAAATTATTTGAAAATTGGCCAGATACTTTTCGAATAAAAGGTTTTAAAAGTTTTCACTATACATATAGTCATATAAGGCAAAACAGGCCCTCCCCTTGGTGGACATGTTTTCCCACCAATTAAAATGGCTTGAAGAAATCTGATAGAGGGTCACCTATTGAACATTTCTACTAAATTATTTGAAAATCGAAAACAGGTTTCGGGAGGAGTATTTTTTTTTAAGATTTTGCTTTTGGTTTCATTGGAAACTTGAATTCTGTATTGATGAAACAATTTGAATGCATTTTGGTAAGGACATTGAGAGGATGCTCTCTGTGAAATTGACTCACTCAAGAAATTGTTGACACACGACGACTGACGCATGCTGGTCAAAGGGACAATCACAATAACTCGCCTTGAGCACTAGGTGCTCAGGAGAGCTAAAAACAGGACAATGGTAAATGTCAATATTGAACATATTTTAATAACTTGTCCATGTAAATGTCTGGTTATAGCTATGGCATATTGACTGATTCATATGTTTGTATAATCAGTAAAATCTTCTTTGCATGCATTTTACAACCCTAGTTTCACAATCATGGCCTTTTATTGATTTCCCATGTCTGTAGACTTGTGTTTAGTGTCTACTTTCACTGCAATAGTATTTTTCAGTTTCTATACTTTTTCATAACTTGAGCGTGTTTGTTGATATTCTATAACCCTTTCCCACATACAGACGCTTTCAGACATCTCTGCAGCAGACGACTTTTGAAACTATTGCTGCAAAATGAGAAATAGCTCATGATGAGTAATTTCTCGTTTTGCCACAATGTTTTCAACTGTATTTGATGATTAAACTCTCATTTATGGACGTTTTTCACATTGAACATTTTTGCCAAGATGATTTCAAAGTCATCTGCTGCATATTTGTTGTAGGTGGAAAACGTAAAGAAAATTGCATCATTCCATCTCCAGTATACAGGATCTACCCACATACTCGCCACAACTGTGTATGTTCATGGCCATCGTTTTGACAAATTTCTTCAAAAGTATTGTTTATATGCAGAGTGGGTTGTATGAATGATTTCTACCATGGCATAGTTTGTAGGCTTACATGAAGACTAACAGAATCATTATTCAATTGTAATTTCTTTATCTCTTTCCCTCATATAGATGCTTTCTGATGCCTCTGCAGCAGACAACTTTTTGAAAACATAGTGACAAAAGAAGAAATTGCTCAAAACGAGCAATTTCTCCTTTTGCCACAATGTTTTCCACTTCTAGTCATAGGCTATCCATTCAATTATAGAGATTTTCTATTTTTTGACAAAAATATGTTCAAAGTCGTCTGCTGCAGAATTGTTGAATGTGGGAAAGAGTTAACAGCAGGAATATCAAACTTGCTCTGGAGGAATTCATGCAACTGATTTAGTCATTTTTTGTAAATGGTAAGTTAAAGTATTGCCATTTTTACAGTGTGGCTAAACTGAAGATTTATAATAGATTAGTGAATGATGAAGACTTGTATAAGAGTGGACATCTGCCATGCTGATCTTGATTTGCATTTCTGGAAATATTGTTTGAACATGCATACAACAAGATAAAAGTTAACTTTAATATATTAATGATAAGAAAATAAGAATAACATGTTCACTGATGTCAGTACCAAAGTATTTTCTTATGCACCATCACCTAAACAAATAAATCATAAGGTTAAATCTCTCTCTCTCTATCTCTCACACACACACACTAAATAAATCATAATAGTATATAATCATACCTATAACTTTAAAAACAAGAAACTGCAGATTTGCAGTATGGCCGAATTGCAAGCAGCTGATACATCATGAATGAGTAGACTTAGTACTAATGTATTTGTAAACGTGAAATCCAATGCGATATATTTCATTGACGCTGGCAAGTAAATGTAATGTCAAAGTTAACAAATATCAATATGCTAGGCTGCAGTGCAAGAATTTAGTAACATTCTCTCTCAGCTTAGTACAGAATTAAGTCACATTCACGGCTAAGTACATACTTTAGTAACATTCTCAGCTAAGTACATACTTTAGTAATTTTGTGTAACCAGGGCCAGGCCTCAATCAAAAATAAGTGAAAACAGTTTCTGGTTTTAATGAAAACTCAATGATTACTTAACCCTTTCCCTCATATTGACGCTTTCTGACGCCTCTGCAGCAGACGGCTTTTTGAAAACATAGTGACAAAAGAAGAAATTGCACAAAACGTGCAATTTCTCCTTTTGCCACAATGTTTTCCACTTTTTGTCATAGGTTATCCATTCATTTATGGAGATTTTCTATTTGTTGATGAAATATGTTCAAAGTCGTCTGCTGCAGAATTGTCGTATGAGGGAAAGGGTTAAACAATTCAGAAATAGTCTTCAGCTATTTTTTAGGGGGACCTGATATTAACATATTACCAACCAGTAACACGAAACTAAGGTTTACTAAACCCCCAGTCAAACTCAAAATATTTGCATTAAACTAAGTTTAATTCACCAAATTATGGTGGCAATCTATCATTCTCGTTAAGGTGAAATCACTTGGGAAATTTCATTAACTTGTGAAAATGGACCTAAACACAAAGGTGGACTGAACTCAAATTGAGACATATTTACATGTATCTTAAGTAAAGATTTGGCAATGATGGTTGCTATTGATCATTATCATCTGGATAAAACCTCATGTGATATTACTTTGAACTGAGAAAAGTGTCTGCAATATGGACCTAAACACAATGGTTAACAAACTAAAGCATTTAGTTTTGCATTAATCTTGATTGAAAGTCACCAAACAATGTCAGAAACCAATCATATTCCTCTAGGTAATATTGCATGAGAAATGAGAAATATCATTGCACCTGTAAGAAGTAGTGTGTGAGATATGGATCTTAACCCTTTCCCTTAAATAGACGCTTTTTGACGCCTCTACAGCAGACGGCTTTTTGAAAACATGGTGTCAAAAGAAGAAATCGCTCAAAACGAGTATTTTCTCCTTTTGCTACAATGTTTTCCACTTTATCCATTCAATTATGGAGATTTTCTATTTTTTGACAAAATATGTTCAAAGTCGTCTGCTGCAGAATTATCATATGAGTGAAAGGGTTAATCTAAACTTAAAAGGTTAACCACCAGATGACACCAGACAGACATTGTTACTCCCTAAGCAGCATTTACAATGCAATTCAGCCCAAAACAATAGAGAACCATAATGTTTAGATGTGTTTTATGCATAATAATGTGTCATGAATATGAAGAATGCATAACAATTTACACTATAAACAAGAGGGCCATAACAGCCCTGTCATGTGCACCTGAGTACCATGACTCTGTATGGTAACCCATGATAAGGCTAACCCTTTCCCTCATATAGACGCTTTCTGACACCTCTGCAGCAGACAGCTTTTTGAAAACATAGTGACAAAAGAAGAAATTGCACAAAACGTGCAATTTCTCCTTTTGCCACAATGTTTTCCACTTTTTGTCATAGGTTATCCATTCAATTATGGAGTTTTTCTATTTTTTGACAAAATACGTTCCAAGTCGTCTGCTGCAGAATTGCCGTATGAGGGAAAGGGTTAATAACCCCAACCCTATGGTGTCTTTTGTCAAATAAATATGACCTTAGGAAACTGAGAAGATGTCTCCAAAGAAATATTTATGTACCAGTAAGTAATTCGACATTAGACATTTATTTTCTCCATTTTACACTCTGGGCATAAAGGGTATGTAATTTGATCAATCAATATGGCTTCAAGGAATAAGGTAGGGGTTGCCAAAGGAACATGTACGTCTACAAAATTATTTGAAAATCGGCCAACCGGCTTGAGAGAATATTTTAAATTTGTTTGCTTTTGATTGCTATGTAAATCAGAATATTGCATGGATCCAAAAAAATTGATGGAACATTGAGAAGATTCATCGCAATTGGTCCAATTGTTACAGAAGAGAAATTGTTTGAAGCAAAAGTTGACACATGGTGAGCAATCCGCAATGACATAAGCTCAACTGGCTTTATAAGCCAGTGGAGCTAAAAATAAATCTAATCATTATGTACACTATGTTTAGAACCATCACTATCAGTCACTTTTGTACCACTGTCAGATTGAAACCGTTCCAACCGTCGTCTCCGCACTTCATCCATTTCATCGGAATGTTCCTCTGTTTGAGGATTTTCCCATGATGGTATCACTTCATCTACTTGCTCTGTAAAACCAGCTGCCTCTTCCAAACCAGAAATGTCTTAAAAAAACCAATAGTTAATAGTTAATTAACAATTTACTTTTAAAATATTACGGGTGAATAATTTGTGTAACAGGAAACAAGCCTCTTATCAAGTTATAAATCTAAAAAGTGTTATCATATTTCTTAAATCAATGTCAATGTCAAGGTTAGTAAGTTTTCATAGATTTCACCACATGAAATAAAATAAAAACAAATATCCCAAATTCTACATTTATTTATTGGGGTTTTACGCCACTTTCAACATTATTTTCAGTTATATCACGGCAACAGTTCACTTATTCATGATCAGTGGGTAAACAAACCACTTGGGATTGAACCCGGCACAACCAGTTTTTCAGTTGTATCATGGGGGCCAGTTCACCTACTCATGTGTGTCCTTGCTTTGTCACACCAGAACTCTGCACAACAGTATTTCCAGGCAACTCCCTGCTTTTCCACATAGACTTTTAGCTTATTGGTGGAAGACAAACAATCCATAGGCCATCACCAGGGCAGAGGTGTCATTGTCTTTAAGGACAAAACACATTGTCATTCAAACCAGACCTTAAACTGTGCTGCAGTAGCATATGCTCATATAGATATGATCACTGCCTAATTCTGGTACATGACACAAGATGTATGCACAGATCAAGTTTGTTTACTAAAGGTTTAACTGGCAGGAGATAAAATCAAACCAGGATTTAATTCAAATAACAGGGTCGCAGTGATATTATTTTTTATATGATAACCTTATACATGAGATAAATGTACGGAGTAAATTCGGTAACATGAGGATAAAAAGTGAAGGATATTATGGACTAGACAAGCTTTTTTACTTAAATGGGTCAAAGGTCAAGGCAACCTATTGTCAGTTCCAGACACTTTCTCCTGAAGATGTAATTTCATACCAAATTTTGTCTTTTAACATGCAATGGTAGAGGAGATGTGGCCTTGACAGGCATTTTCTTAAAATAGGGTCTGAGTTCAAGGTCAAGGTCACAGTGACTTGATAATATTAAATTAGACACTCTTCCCAATAAGCATCTTCATACCAAATTTGGTTACTCTAGGTACGATAGACCCAGACCAGCCTTTGGTGCACGAGTGAAGACAAAATTGAAATACCATACTGAAGGACCAACCAACCAACGACTCGCAGTATACCCTCTGTTTGCAGAGGTATAAAAAGAGGAAAAGTCTACCATACCTGAAGCATCTGGATTAGCTGCAGGATCTATATTACCTTCTGTGCTTAAACTACTAGACTTAGTTTGTGTAGGCGATTGGCTGTTTTCAGTTTGTTGTTCAGATCTAGTTTGTCGTAAATTACCACTGCTTTGTGACGTTTGAATAATCGAAACACTGAAAAAGAAAATAAATAATGCTTGTCATATCTTACAGATATTCATTAGAAGTAAAAAATATCAACTTTGAAATATGAGCCGTCCCGTGAGAAGCCCAAAATTATGGCCTCTGCGTAATGTATCGATCCAGATCAGCTGGCGCAGTCCGCGCAGACTGATCCGAGGCTGACACATTCCGTCTCAGGGGGATAGAGGTATAGAGTAAACAGAAAATCGACAGGAGGTGAAAAGTGTATATCCGGGTAAGCCTGCGTGGCATGCTTAGGCTGATCCGGGTCAATACTTTACGCAGAGTCCACAATGTTGATTTTCTCGCGGGACGGCTCACATAATGAAATATTGTGCTTAGTAAATCTCAAACCTATCTGATGCAGTGAAGTTATGGAGAAATGGTGTGACCAAGGTTTGTACTAATGACCTTAAGCTATATTATCTTTAAACATGTTCTATAAATGCAGATGAAATATGCCCCACCAGGGTTTGGCCATATTTACCCTAAACAAGAGGGCCATGATGGCCCTGGATCGCTCACCTTAATTATACAATGTACTGCAATGCAAAACACATCAAGACAATTATTCTGAATGCAACCTCCACAGTGTTAACAATACTTTCCTTCATTTGGCCTAGTGATCTATAGTTTTTACCTGATATGACCCATATTCCAACATGGACTAGATATCATCAAGACAACATTCTGACTAAGTTTCAACTTGCTCAAAGTAAAAATGCGGCCTCCGGAGTTTGAACAATATTTTCCTTTATTGACCTAGTTTCTGATCCAATATGACCCATATTTGAACTTGACCTAGATATAATTCAGACAAACATTCTGACCAAATTTCAAGCTGCTGAAGCAAACAATGCGGCATCCAAAGTGTTCACAAGATTTTCCTTCAATTTGATCTAGTGACCTAGTTTTTGATCCAGCATGACCCGTATTCAAACTTGGCCTACATATCATCAAGAAAAACATTCTGATAAAGTTTTATCATGCTGAAATTAAAAATGCAGTATCTAGAGTGTTAACATGATTACCCTTCAATTTGGTCTAGTGACCTAGTTTTTAACCCGGCATGACCCATATCCGAACTTGGCCTAGATATCATTTATACAAACATTCTGACCAAATTTCAAATTGCTGAAGCAAAAAATGCAGCTTTTACAGAGTTATCAAGATTTTCCCTCAATTTGGCCTAGTGACCTAGTTTCTGATCCAATATGACCCATATTTGAACTTGAACTAGATATCTTTAAGACAAACATTCTGACAAAATTTCAAGCTGCTGAAGCAAAAAATGCGGCATCCAAAGTGTAAAAAAGATTTTCTTTCAATTTGGGCTAGTGACCTAGTTTTTGACCCGACATGACCCATATTCGAACTTGGCCTAGATATCATTCAGCTCAATATTCTGAACAAATTTCAAGCCGCTGAAGCAAAACATGCAGCTTCTACAGAGTTAACAAGATTTTCCCTCAATTTGGCCTGGTGACCTAGTTTCTGACCCAATATGACCCATATTTGAACTTGACCTAGATATATATAAGACAAACATTCTGACCAAATTTCAAGCTGCTGCAGCAAAAAATGCGGCATCAAAAGTGTTAACAAGATTTTCTTTCAATTTGACCTAGTGACCTAGTTTTTGACCCGGCATAACCCATATTCGAACTTGACCTAGATATTTTTAAGACAAACATTTTGAAAAAATTTCAAACTGCTGAAGCAAAAATTGCGGCCTCTGGAGTGTTAACAAGATTTTCCTTCAATTTGACCTAGTGACCTACTTTTTGACCCAACGTGACCAATGTTCGAACTTGACCTACATATCATCAAGACAAACATTCTGATAAAGTTTCAATATGCTCAAGTTGAAAATGTGGCCTCTAGAGTGTTAACAAGATTTTCCTTCAATTCGACCTAGTGACCTAGTTTTTGACCTCATATCGCCCAGTTTCGAACTTGTCCAAGATTTTATGGAGATGAACGTTCTGATAAACTTTCATGAAGATTGGATGCAAAATGTAGCCCGTAGTGTTAACAAGCTCAAATGTTGACGATGGACGACGGACGCCGGACAAAATGTGATCACAATAGCTCATCTTGCACTTCGTGCATAGGTGAGCTAAAAACCATGATTTGAATATATTGGTAGAGTACGTAACCACTAGGTTAGCTATATACAAAACAACAAAGTTCTAGGACTTGCATTTTTAAAAGAATATTTTAGAGTGTGTATATTATACATATAAAGCAAAGAAACAAGAGGGCCAAGATGGCTCTAAATTAATCCCCTAAAATATTGAGGAAAATTTGATCAAGAGTGGGAATAAAACGTCAAGTAGTGGAGACTGTAAATGAAACAGATTACCAGTAAAGGACATTTGTAATAAAGCATAAAATCTTTCAAATTGTTCAATAGTTATTGAACCAACACAAAATATAGTTGTATTACTTTTGACCTCTAATTGCATTCTGGACTCAAAGTGGTTGTCATTTCAAAATATAGTCATAAAGTCAGTATGGTGTACATTTGTGGTGATTTATTTCAAAATCCTTCAAGCATCTGAATGTGATTAAAACACCCAAACGCCACCCTGAAAGGAAATGGTCCAAATCCCAGCTAAAAATGACAATGCTATGGATCGGGTTATTCTTGTTTTGTTCATTTTTGAATTGTCTTTCATAAAATTAGGAAATAAAGCTTTTTTGATTGTTGTGCAGTGCACAAGCTTTCATGGCAATTAATAAATTGAATAAGTATTTGAGTTTTGCTTAGTGACAAAGGGCAATAACTCTGTAATTAGGTAAAATAGAGTTATGGTTCCTGTATACTGCACTTCCTCTCACTGTGTTGAATCATCATATGAAGTTTTATTAAATTCGATCCAGTAGTTTTTAAGTAAGAAAGGGCAATGAAAGTTATTCTCTGGACAAGAAAAAAGTAAGAAAGGGCAATAACTATGTATTAAGCTCAAATACAGTTATGGTTCTTGTAGACTGCACTACTTCTCATTGTGCTGTACCATTGTATGAAGTTTTATTAGATTCCATCTAGTAGTTTTCAAGTTATTCTCCGGAAAAGAAAAAGTAACAAAGGGAATTAACTCTGTTATAAGATAAAATAGAGTTATGGTTACTAAACACTGCACATCCTCTCACTGTGTTGTAACATCGCATGAAGTTTTATTAAATGCCATCTAGTAGTTTTTAACTTATGCTCTGGACAAATAAAATTACAACGGACCAACTGACTACAGGGCGACTCCAATATATTGTCGAACCTCGTTAAACCGGACGCCGTTAATCCGGAAAATTCGCGATCAGGACATAAAATTCAAGGAACGGATTTTTTATGCTTAATTATTCTCCATTAATACGGAAATTCGCGTTCTGGAATCGGACAAAAAATATCGGGACCGGAGCGACTAGTTGCACATAAAATTCGCTTCATTAGTCCAAATTTCCAAACATGTATATGTTTTTTTTTCTCTCAATTAGTCCAGATTATACTGATTGCATAAATCTTGTCGCGTGCCATAGTTTTCTAGTATGTCTGTTTGTCCTAACAATATGCGTTAAAAACTGTGTACTGTATACAATGTTATAGGACTGTTCCACCATCGGCTAGCGTGTGTCATTGTTTACTTTGATTAGCAGCCAATCAGGCGTTGATTGCCAACATGATATAAACTGATTTTGAGATAAAAATTTTGACATTTTGACGTAGAGACAAGTGGAGATCTGACAAAAAATAATAAGGTGTTCCTTATTTGTATATTTTGATGCTCATTTTTCAAATTATAACATTTTTTACGTATATGTTATCCAATTTTTGTATGTCTCATGATTAAGCTTCCCTTACGGCAAACGGTGCAATCTAGAGGTAAATAAAACTTGAAGAGAAAAAAATCGTACAGACAGTTTGCAATTTTTTAACTATTTGAATTCACCTCAACTATAATCATAATATTGGGTCCAAACCGTTGACTCATATTTTCAGGCTAAGATGACAATTTCTAAATCGTTAATCCAGAAGATTTGCAATCTGGACTTTTTTCTCTGGTAACCAAAGTGTCCGGTTTAACGAGGTTCGACTGTACCCCCCCTTCAAACTTCATTTGTCGGGTGTATAATAATCAAATTAAAGAATCTAGGAATTTAAACATGGAATATGGCCGACTCCCATACTTACTTTGATGACGCTGCTATTTGGTTGTATTGGTTCATCAGTAATACTGCACCATCTAGTAAAGTTTGGATATCAATGAGCCATTGTACTCTGGCTTCAATATTTTCCCTTTGAGTACCTTCCATTGCCCGTAATTCTTCTTCTGTTAGATTAGCTAGATTTATTGGGGGTCTAGGAAAACCTGAAAACAATGCAAAAAATACCTTTTTGAAAGAAGATTATTTAAGGGATGTTCAAAATAACAGAGAGAGATGACTAATCTCAGAAATGTTACATTAGATTTACATGCTTTCCTACAGACAACAAATCTACAGTACAGAATCTCAGAAATGTTACATAAGATTTACATGCATTCCTAGAGACAACAAATCTACAGTACAGAATCTCAGAAATGTTACATAAGATTTACATGCATTCCTAGAGACAACAAATCTACAGTACAGAATCTCAGAAATGTTACATAAGATTTACATGCTTTCCTACAGACAACAAATCTACAGTACAGAATCTCAGAAATGTTACATAAGATTTACATGCATTCCTAGAGACAACAAATCTACGGTACAGAATCTCAGAAATGTTACATAAGATTTACATGCTTTCCACCATAAAACAAATCTACATTACATAACTTATAAATCATCCTGCCAAAAACATAGGGAATAGGGAATAATTTGAACATTCATGACAGAGGACCACTAGATATCATTATACTCGTGACCATTGGATTACACACATTTTGAATCTGGCAAATTGAGTTGTAAAAAAGCAAGTCAGTAAACATCACAAAGAGTCATACGTTAGATACATTTACCTGCCGTCCTATGGCTGGTTTGGTACTACGGCCTTCGTGATTAATTATTAACACACCTGAATTCCAACATATCACTTAAAATGAAATATATTTCCTAAATATACCATGTATTCATGCAAACAATCAAGCAGGGACGTAGATAAGAGCGATAGGCAACTCCACCTGTACACCTGTTATCTGGTTAAAATATCACACATTGAAATAAAATTGTCCAAATTCTCAAATTTTGTAGCAAATAAAACTTTGAAATCACAATTGGCACATAAACGAAACATACATATTCTGAAAGCTTAACATTTCAACTTAAGTTAGAGATACAATGAATAACTGGAATTTCTTTGTATTTTGAACAATGACTGGTTTAAAAGACACAGATATTGGGATTTCTGAATTACATTATTTTTTCCCAAAAATGAATAGACTTGTTATTTTTCATACAGATAACATATTACCAAAACCTGTAATATATTAAAATATTTTTATCTTCTGCAATAGAAGAATGTTTAAACTTCCAGATTTTTTTTTTTTTTATTTTCATATCTTGAATAGTTTTTGAGGTTTACTTGCTACAAATGTCGGCACGGGTGATATTTTAGTATATAATTTAGTTACTTATCCCTCTTATCTACGTCCCTGAATCAAGGTACAAGGTGTTTGCGCAGATATGTTGAGGTTCACCATCTTGATTTGCAGCAGACGACTTTGAACATATTTTGTAAAAAAATGGAAAATCTCTATAATTAAATGGATAACCTATGACTAAAAGTGGAAAACATTGTGGCAAAAGGAGAAATTGCTCGATTTGAGCAATTTCTTCTTTTGTCACTATGTTTTCAAAAAGCCGTCTGCTGCAGAGGCATCAGAAAGCGTCTATATGAGGGAAAGGGTTAACTGTAAACGTTTTATTGCAGTTTGTATTGACTTATTTATCTTGTGGTCACTTTCCCTGATCTAATGCTATTTAAAAATTGGTAATTTCAGACAAAATCATATCGGGTAATGAAATCAAAGAATTAGGTATCACTGAAGGTAAAACAAATGTCGTCTTAATGACCATTATTTTATATTCTTACCAGCTTGCATAAACATTGGCGGCATAAAAGGAGGCTGCATTGTGGGCTGGGCACCTGTATCTGGAGCCTGTGTTGTTGATGTAAATGGTGTAGAACCAGCCGGGGCTCCTGATGTTGTTGTTGTCGTGGTGGTGGAAGGCTGTGTTGTGGCTGAAGTTGCAAACAAAATGTTTAATATTAAAACCCTTTCCCACATACAAACGCTCTCTGACGCATCTGCAGCAGAAGGATTTTGAAAACAATGTGACAAAAGGAGACATTGCTAATCATGAGCAATATCTCCTTATGTTAAAATGTTTTCAACTTTATTCAATAACAGTTACTGTGGTAACTGTTTTCAAATATATTGAGTCTTCATATTTTTTTTAATAAATGTTTTCAAAGTCGTCTGCTGAAGACATTTTTCTTTGGACTTCTTTTGAATACATTGTGTGGAGAAGGAGAAATTGCTAGCAACAAGACTGTTTGCTTTGTTTAATGCCAAGACTGTTAACACTTGCATACAATTGAATTAATTTTACGTATTTCCCTTAGTTGATAATTAACTTGCATTGTAATCTACCAGGAACTTTGGTAAACTTGATACAAGAGGTTGATTGATTGATTGTTTGGGGATTAATGCCCTTTTCAACAACTTTTCAGTCATATCACGGCGACCAGTTCACCTACTCATGCATTTCCTGGTTTTCCCACACCAGTACACCACATAACATACTTTCTAAGCAACTGGCTACTTTTCCACATAGACTGTTAAACAGGCCATTGGTGAAAGACGAATGACGCAGGTCAGTGACTTTCAATACAAGAGGACCATGAATTAATTCTTACTCTATGCACACAATGAAAACAGTCAACGCCCCCTGGTGGCCATGTTTATCAACAGATCTTAGTAATTTAAACAATCTTGGTAAACGGGCAACCAAGGAACATTTGCACCAAATAAATTTAAATTCAGGCCTATGCGTTTGGCACCTCCTGGTGGCATGTTTTTAAAAAGGATCACAATAATTTCAACATTCTTGTTAGAGGGAAGGAACATTTGTGCAGTTATTTTCTTATCAGACCAGATCTTTGGTACAAGAATATTTTAGAAAGTTTCCACTATATACATGTATACACAAAGAAGAATTCTTGAAAAAGACCGCAAAAGATTTCTTTTTATTAAGTTTGGCTGCAATGGACCACACATATGAAGCCATAGAAAGAGTGTCGTGAATTATGGAGCTTTGACGTTTGGTATTTCAACTTCATAGTCATTATTGAACTTCTCAGACCTGTGATGTCTTGGTTGTTTGTCATGTAGTACAAGAATGAATTGCTTTTAAGAAGGATGAAAAGTGTGGGATTTAAAGTGATGAGTGGAAAATATTGTGAAAAATGGCATATTTAAAGTGTCAAGTGGACATCGTAAAGGGTGGCAGCTATAATGACAATTGCTGTGATGACATTTAATACACTTTGTTATTTCAACATTAGATAAAAAAAAAGAAATCCTACTTGCTGGCGTTTGCTGTTGTTGCATGGGTGGTATTTGAGGGGGCCACATTGGTGGAAAGCCTGCTCCAAACACTGAAAGAAAACAACAACAAGTAAGATATTGTCTGTGAAAAGGAAGCATACATCAGATTACACCTAGTGGGGTAAAAAGGGCATACAAAGTAACTAACATAGACAATACTGGTATATCTTTAAACTTTCTGCTCTGAAAACAGCACAGAGACACATGTATATAATGCATTTTTTTATACAAAATTAAAATTATTGAGGCAAAATGAGATTTTGCTTGTTTTGAACAATTTCACTTTATCCTACAACAGTTTTAACCCATTCCCTCAAACAAATGTTTTCTGACGCTCTGCAGCAGACAACTTTTGAAAACAATGCTTTTAACTCTATTCAATAGATTTTTATCATATTTTTACAGTCGTCTGCTGCAGATTTTTTTATGTGAGATTTGGTTAAAAAATAATGCTACCTCCTTTATATATACTTTTTTCTGATATGTTTTGAAATCAGACACATCTATAAATATTTATCATATCAGATATGCATAAAGTTAACCTTCAAGCAAATTCAGACTCTTTCTACCCTTAAACTAGAACTATCACTGTGGTCGACCTCATACCCATGCTTTTAAAATTGGATCACCTGATTTAACTGAACTTAAATTGAGTACTAGTGAAGTCTCCAGGAAGCAGACATCGAGCGTGATTAATCTAAGCCCAAGGCTTGTTTCGCAATCGATGTAAAATAAATAAGTTTAAACTAATTGTTTTCAATGTTCTTACAAATCTTGGAAGAGGGCCCTTAAGTGACATTAGTAATAAATTGTTTTCAAAGTGGGCCAGTTCTTTTGGACAAGAAAAGTTTTAAAGTTTTTAATCTTTACATAAACCAAGCCCCATCCATGGCAGTCATGTTGATCAATGGATAGAAACAATAAGTTCAATCTTGACAATTGTCACAAATTCAAATGGGGCGAATACTTTTGGACAAGAAGATTTTTTATTTTTAAAATCTATACATATATTGAAATGAAGCCCCACCCCTCGACAGCCATGTTTTTTTCATCGGATCCAAATAAATTGACCAAACATGAAAGAGGTTCACGGAAGGAACATTTTTAACCAATTTATTTTCAAATCCAGCCATTAATTTTGGACGATAAGATTTTTAAAGTATTGACTTTACACCATATAATTAAAACAAGAGGGCCATGATGGCCCTGGAATCGCTCACCTGATTTTTTTTTTCACTTTAGCTTTATAAGCCCCGCCATCTGGCGGGCATAGTTTCCAACCAATCAACTTGGCTTTAAGGAATCTGATAGAGGGTCACCCTAGGAACATTTCTACAAAATTATTTGAAAATCGGCCTGACACTTTTGAAGGAGAAGATTTTTTAAGTTTTCACTATAGCAATAAAAGACAAAATAGCCCCGCCCCCTGGCGGCCATGTTTTTTGACCAATCAACATGACTTGAAGGAATCTGATAGAGGGTCATCCAAGGAACATTTCTACAAAATTATTTGAAAATCGGCCCGACACTTTTGGAGGAGAAGATTTTTTAAGTTTGCACTATAGCTATATAAGGCAAAAAAGCCCCGCCCCCCCCCCTGGCGGCCATGATTTTCGACCAATCAACATGTCTTGAAGGAATCTGATAGAGGGTCACCCAAGGAACATTTCTACAAATTTATTTGAAAATCGGCCTGACACTTTTGGAGAAGAAGATTTTTTAAGTTTGCACTATAGCCATATAAGGAAAAATAGCTCCGCCCCCCCTGGCGGCCATGTTTTTCGACCAATCAACATGGCTTGAAGGAATCTGATAGAGGGTCACCTGAGGAACATTTCTACAAAATTATTTGAAAATCGGCCTGACACTTTCGGAGGAGAAGATTTTTTAAGTTTGCACTATAGCCATATAAGGAAAAATAGCCCCGCCCCCCCTGGCGGCCATGTTTTTCGACCAATCAACATGGCTTGAAGGAATCTGATAGAGGGTCACCCGAGGAACATTTCTACAAAATTATTTGAAAATCGGCCTGACACTTTCGGAGGAGAAGATCTTTTAAGAATTTTGAAGTTTTTTCATTTCGTTGCCATGGAAACCAGAATTATGCATGGATCCCGAAAATTTTAAGGAATTCTGGTGAGGACATTGAGAGGATGCTTTCTGTGAAGTTTCATCCCAGTTGACCCACCGGTTACAGAGGAGAAAATGTTGACGGACGACGGACGACGGACGACTGACGACGGACAACGGACGCCGGACATAGGGCGATCACAATAACTCACCTTGAGCACTTCGTGCACAGGTGAGCTAAAAAGCGGCATCCCCTGGCAGCCATGTTATTTTATTCAATGATTGGAATAATTTGAACAAAGTTGATAGAAGAACCGTTGTGCCTATTCTTTTTTAAATTGGGCAGTACTTATAACTGAGTATATACGGTACTTATAAGAAAATGTGAACAGTCAGCCCATGAGGATGACTGAGGGCAAGTGATCAAAATAGCACACCACCCACTTTAGTTTAAACTTATTTATTTTACATCGATTGGAAACAAGCTTTCAGCTTATATTAATCACGTTCAATGTCTGCTTCCTTGAGACTTTACTCATCATGGGACTCAAACCTGGGACCTTTGGTACGAGAGGCCGAAGCCCTCTGCACCACCGTCTCCCACTTTGTGCTCAGGTAAGTTAATAAGGAAAATAAACCATGCCCCCTGGCTGCCATGTTTTTCAACAGATTTGGATACACAAGCAGTGAATTGTTTCCATTGTCTGTCTCTTTAACACAACTTTTTAATTAAAAATCTAATTTATGAATATGTGTTCAATGACTGTTAAGTCAAGTGAAAGTGGCGATCAACAGTGCAGGCGCTGATTAAAACATTACAAAATAATTCCATTCTTTTATTATTTTTGAAAGAGTAGCACTTAAGGAATATTCCTGTGAAATTATTTTGTAATTGGTCTATTGCTGAAGGTGGAGAAGTTGTTTGAAGTTATTTGTTTGACGTGGTGATATGACATCCCACAACGCCCGACAGTCAGTGAGCACAATAGCTTAAATGGAGAAATTGATTATCTTGATCATTTTCTCTACTTTCTGTGATGCTTAAAATCCATCTGCTTCAGAGGGTGGCATGAATATTAAAGGGTTAAATATTACTTACTATTTGGTAATTGCTGTTGCTGAGGTGGTTGTTGTTGTTGTTGTTGTACTGGATGAGGAGGTGGTTGTGGGCGGGGCTGAGGCATTTGTAACACCTCCATTCTACAGGTAGGGCAGGTCTGTTGTCTCTGAAACCACGACCTCAAACAACTTGTATGGAAGATATGATTGCATGGCAATTTTTTACAACCTATGACCATCTCCTCTCGACATATAATACATACATTGTCACCTGACTGGAGTTCTTCTGCACTTACATCTGGATATCTTTAAGAAAGAGACAAAAATAAACAATATACCCTGGGTTGAGGCCAATTTTAATCCTAGTGAACACTAGTTCCAATTTGCGATGCGATGTACCAAATAATAATGTCCTATACTTGCAGATGTTGATTGTTAAACAAATTAATGTATACATATGGAAAAGCAAGCCCACATGACAATCTGCTTTTGAATGTGCTAGAAAAAATTGAACATTCTTTACAGAGAGTGAATGAGTAAAATGTTACGCACAATTATTTTATTATCAAGCATGAATTTTGGGACAAGAAGATCTTTAAAATAATTATTATAAACATATAAAGAAAATGAGCCTGGCTCCCTGGCGGCCATGTTTTTCAACAAGTCAAAATCATCCAAACCATCTTGGTAAAGGGTCAGCAATGGAACATGTGTGTCAAATTATTTTCAAAGCGAGTCCACATTTTTGGACAATTATATTTTTATATTTCTGCTTATATACATATCTGGTGTTCCAGAGATATCTCTCCATTAACTAGTTTGTGAAGAAAACATTCTTAAACCCTTCCCCTCAAATAGATGCTTTCCGATGCCTCTGCAGCAGACAGCTTTTTGAAAACATAGTGACAAAAGAAGAAATTGTAAATGATTACTTTTCTAGCAGTTGTACTATATAATATGTGAACTAACAAAAAGAAGAACAAATCCAACCAAGTAATTAACTTTTAGATCAGCAGCCACCTGTCTGAAGCAGCCAGTTTTATCATTTCCCTTGGGTGACTGCTGATCGCAAGTTTGACTGAACTTGTTTGTTATTTACTATAGGCAAATTTGCCTGAATGTAATAAAATATATTGTATGCTTTTGTTAATTATACTTGTTTGTTATTGTTAATTTTACATACTTGTTTGTTATTTACTATAGGCAAATTTGCCTGAATGTAATAAAATATATTGTAGAATTTTGTTCATTTTACATACTTGTTTGTTATTTACTATAGGCAAATTTGCCTTAATGTAACTCCATATTTTGTATTGTTTTGTTTAGATGAGCAAATGTACATTTTGAATTGATGACAAATTTGGCCTCTAAATTGTTAACAAGGTTTTTCTTTAAATTTGACCTAATTACATTGTTTTTGACCCAACATGACCCAGTTTTAACCATGAAGATATATGGCCTGATGAACCTTTTATGAATATTACATTTAAAATGTGCCTTCCAGAGGGTCCGGTCCGCAAGGAAAATGTGATATAAACTATTATATATACTATACATTATACATATAAGTTCAAGGGGACATGATGTGTTTGATGCATTCTTGGTGACACTACCAGAATAGCATTTCCCAATGGCTGTTAACATTTCAATAACATTTTCATCTTATCCCTCGGATAACCATGGCTAATTTCCACTTAAGTGGACAAAAGACACCAAACCAATATCCCATTCACCTGCAGTGATTGATATTAATACTTACAGTGTATTCATCTGTCTGATGGCTCGTCTTGACATAATCATATCATGTAGGGATTTCTTGAAGGCTCTGAAACAGGTAAACAATATCTCATTACTTCACTGTTAACCCTTTCCCATATACAGCAAATCTGCAGCAGATGACATCGAAAACATTCAAGAGAAATTATCGGAATTATCTATAAATGCAACTTTAATTATTGAATACAGTCGAAAAGCATTTTGACATTGTCTCTGCTTTGTCCTGAAATAAACCTACCAATTGCAGTCTAGGCTGCTTATTCTTTTCTACAGTGCTTTCAATTAAAACAAGCTTTATTATATGCGTATGTGGTAAGAAATTAATAATTAATGCTGTATGCAGATCGATGTTTTCATGTCAATAAACATCTTACAGCATCTTATTTAGTAATTACCCTTGTGTGGTGTTGAAGACTTTATTCTTTCTTAACCCTTTCCCTCATATAGACGCATTCTGACACCTCTGCAGGAGACAGCTATTTGAAAACATAGTGACAAAAGAAGAAATTGCTCGAAACAAGCAATTTCTCCATTTGCCACAATGTTTACCACTTTTAGTCATAGGTTATCCATTCAATTATAGGGATTTTCTGTTTTTTGTTGTCTGTATTGTAACATCAGTTGAATTGAATGTAAAGTATACAAATATTGCAAATATTACATAAAGGAATACTAAGAAATGTTAAGATGCATTGTCATTTGACAAAATTCATTATAAACTAGAAATATCACTGAAGGGGATGAATACCCCCAGCTGGTGCCTGACAATATACATATGTATCAGAAATTCAAGGGGCCATAACTCTTTTAAAATAATTTCAGTGCAACACGCCAATAATATGCACAACTAGGCTTGGTATCAATCATTCTTGTGAAGTTATATTGAAATCTGACAAAGGGTTGCTGAGAAATAGTGTTCACAAGAAATGTCGACAATATACATATGTATGAGAAATTCAAGTGGCCATAACTCATTTAAAAATAATTCCAATGCAACACGTCGACAATATGCACAACTAGGCTTGGTATCAATCCTTCTTTTGAAGTTATATTGAATTCTGACTAAGGGTTGCTGAGAAATAGTGTTCACAAGATATGTCCACAGACCAACAAGCGTGACTCCTATATATATAGCCCTCATATTCTATGTATCTGGGGGTATAAAAATAACAATACACCCAATTGCACTTACCTGATTGATAAATACATGGGTCGAATAGCAAACAGTGGGAACGTATGGATCTTTATCATAATCACCATAAATATCAAATACAGAATCATCTTTAAAAAGCCTGAAAGATAAGGGAAAGTCTCTTACTTCTAAGTCATGGGTAAACCAGCCTTCAGTGTGAGTCAGTTTTGAACTTTATTAGAAAAATTAAGAATCCTGCTCTCCGGCTTTAAAATATTCATACATTTTAGACATGGCAAACAAATGTTTGTTTAGACTACAAAATATTCATACATTTTAGACAATGTTAAACAAATGTTTGTTTAGACTACAAAATATTCATAAATTTTAGACATGGCAAACAAATGTTTGTTTAGACTACAAAATATTCATAAATTTTAGACATGGCAAACAAATGTTTGTTTAGACTACAAAATATTCATAAATTTTAGACATGGCAAAAAAATGTTTGTTTAGACTACAAAATATTCATAAATTTTAGACATGGCAAACAAATGTTTGTTTAGACTACAAAATATTCATAAATTTTAGACATGGCAAACAAATGTTTGTTTAGACTACAAAATATTCATAAATTTTAGACATGGCAAACAAATGTTTGTTTAGACTACAAAATATTCATAAATTTTAGACATGGCAAACAAATGTTTGTTTAGACTACAAAATATTCATAAATTTTAGACATGGCAAACTAATGTTTGTTTAGACTACAAAATATTCAATAAGCAAGGGGCAAATTTCCTTTATGATTCTCAATTGAAAAGAGGCCATTTATTTATATCTCAATAAACAAAAGGTTCAAGAGGGCCAGTATCGTTCCACTGCCATAATGCTACTATTCCACACAGACCACGAATCCCACGAATTGTAAATTTTAGGATTTGTGAGAATTCATGGAATTTTGCAAATTTTCTGGTCCAATTTCGTGACGCTCTACGATCCAGTTACTAAACAGGTACGATCGAGTTACAATATTCATGGGATTCGCCTGGATTCGCATGAATATTGTCAAGAATTCACTACGATTTACATGAATCTATTACGAATACTGCACGAATGTTAGGAATCAGTTAAGAATACGCCGTTTTCAACAATTTTCAGTTATATCACGGCTGCCAGTTCACCTACTCATGCATTTCCTGGTTTTCTCACACCAGTACTCCACACAACAATCTTCCCAAGCAACTGGCTGCTTTTCCACATAGACATTAGCCCATCGGTGGAAGACGAATGATGCATGTCGCATTGACTTTTGTCAATCGTCGGAAAGAAAGTTGGCCGAGCCGGGATTCGAACACACAACCCCTGGATTGACAGCCCGCGTCGCTACCGACTGAGCTACCGGGGCTCGGCAAAAGAATACGCCGAATGAATGTACAAATCAGGTACAAATAAAAATGTTTTTGTGACTATTCTTGAAAATTCTTAAGATTTTCCCTCAAGATAGGTATAACAAGAGGGCCATGATGGCCCTGGATCGCTCACCTTATTTTTTGTTTTCACTTTAAATAGCTATATAAGCCCCGCCCCTGGCAGCCATAGTTTCCTACCAAACAACTTGGGAATATGATAGAGGGTCACCCTAGGAACATTTTCACAAAATTATTTGAAAATCGGCCCGACACTTTTGGAGAAGAAGATTTTTTAAGTTTTCACTATAGCCATATAGCAAAATAGCCCTGCCCTATGGTGGCCAATTTTTTCGACCAATCAACATGGCTTGAAGGAATCTGATAGTGGGTCACTTCAGGAACATTTCTACAAAATTATTTGAAAATCGGCCTGAAACTTTCAGAGAAGAAGATTTTTTAAGTTTTCACTATAGCCATATAAGGCAAAATAGCCCTGCACCCCTGGCGGCCATGTTTTTTGAATAATCAACATGGCTTGAAGGGATCTGATAGAGGGTCATCCAAGGAACATTTCTACAAAATTATTTGGAAATCTGCCAACCAGTTTGAGAGAAGAAGATTTTTTAAGTTTTCACTATAGCCATATAAGGCAAAATAGCCCCGGCCCCCCTGGCGTCCATGTTTTTCGACCAATCAACATGGCTTGAAGGAATCTGATAGAGGATCATCCAAGGAACATTTCTACAAAATTATTTGAAAATCTGCCAACCAGTTTGGGAGAAGAAGAATTTTGAAGTTTTTTTCATTTTGTTGCCATGGAAACCAGAATTTTGCATGGATTCCAAAAATTTGAAGGAAATCTGGTGAGGTCATTGAGAGGATGCTTTCTGTGAAGTTTCATCCCACTTGACCCACTGGTTACTGAGGGGAAGAAGTTGACGCACGATGGACGCCGGACGCCGGACAAAAGGCGATCACAATAACTCACCTTGAGCAAAGCTCAGGTGAGCTAAAAAGGCCCTCAGACCCTGCTTGCGTGTATTCGTGGGATTCGTGAGAGATGGTCAATCCACAAATTCACGAATCCCTGAATGAGTTAAGAATACCTACGAATACCTACAAATCGATTATGATTCAGTTACGATGCCAAAGAATGCACTATGAATTTGTTACGAATTAACTACGTTTTTTGGAATCGTGAGTTAGTGGCCAAAATTTTGAACAGCTGTAAACTTTTGCCACGAATTCCCGATTGCTCAAGAATTGCAAGAACTGACTACGAATATATAGAAATCAGTTACAACGAATCATAAAATTTATCAATTCGTGGGAATCATAGTCTTTGTTGAATAGTGCCATAAGGCAAAGAAAAATCTGCCACATGCTTTAAGTTGAAAATTTAAAAGTTTTCACTATAGCTAAATGGACAACATATTTTTGAACAATCAATAGAGCTGAAATGAATATGTTAGAGGATTACATAAAGAACATTTCTATTGGTTGCCATGCAAACCTTAATTATGTTTGGATCCAAAATGATTGAAGGAAGAGGCCATTGAAAGGATGCTAACTATGTAGTTTCATCATCTTTGGCCCAGTAGTTACAGAAAAGATGCGTTTGAAGCAAATAATAATGTGCGCACACAGGCACACATGAATTGCAATGCGACATGTCATAAGCTCGACTGAATTTCAGCCAGTTGAGCTAAATATTGGTGGTCTGTAACTTGATCCGTATTTAATAGCCTTAAACCCATGTTACAAATATTATTTATATCCATCAGCCCTCTCATTATTTACAGGAATGAATGAATGAATGTATATTGTTTTATGGCGCATCGACAGCTAAGGTCATTTAGCTCGCAATTAAATTTAATTATTCATGATCCCTGGGTAAACAAACCAGTACTAGGCTAGAAAATGTGCATTGCCCAAGTGCACTCCACCATGACCGTAGTGCCGCGACTGGGGATCGAACCCGGGACACCCGGTTTCGAAATCCCCGACGCTAACCACTCATTATTTACAGGACAACGTTTTTTTTGCAAAATCTAAGTTGAAAAGGGACCATTACTCATTAAGTACTGATGGTTTGTTATCAAAAGTCTAACATGACCTTTTTTTTTATGGTAATAAACCTGTGTATCAAATATTATTCAAATTCATTAAAACTTTCGTAAGTTATTATCTGAACCTGGAAAGTCAAACAGACTGACAAAGCCCATTTCAATTTACATGAAAAATGTGACCTCTAGAATTTTCTTAAGGTTATTCTGATATGATTTTGTACTTCAGCTCAGGTGATCTGTAAAAGGAAAAACACTGCAACAAAGAAGAATTTGCACTGAGTGAGTACTTTCTCCATTTCAAATTTTGTTTTCAAAAGTGAACCTCTGTGAAGCTTTTAACCTTCATTTATGATGTAAGATAAAAAATTACTTACCCAAAATTAATTCAGAATATAGTAAATAGACTGCCTTATTTTCCCATGGGTTCTCACTCTGAAGGTCTATTGAGTGTAATATATATTTCATCAGAGCCATCACAACTATTGTCATCAATATTGCATACTGAAAAATGATTTGAAATTCTCCTATAAGATTAACACATTCTTTAAGAAATTTCACGTCAAATCCATTATGTTTTCCCCTTGTTTAGAAATGTTGTTTTAAGAAATCTCTGACTAAGACAGACATACAGCTGATATAGGGTCACCTCTCTTTGCTCATGTTCAATATTATTGTGATGAAAGTGTATAATGGTGGAAAAGGCTAGATGAGTTGATATGTATATGCCAGTTTTGTTTGAAACAGTCTAGCAAGCTCTGGTTGAAACAGCGGACATCACAATAGTTCACCTTCAGCATGAAGGTGAGCTAAAATTTTAATTTAATTTCCTCCACAAACTCCACATGTAATACTATCAAACATACTTTCTTGGAAGCAATAAAATAATAATTAACAAGTACATTTGAGCTGTGGCAGCCAGACAAAAAGGACTATTGCTGCATCTAATTTTAGCTAAGTATTAACCCTTTCCCTCATATAGATGCTTTTTGATGCCTCTGCAGTTGACAGTTTTTTTAAAACATAGTGACAAAATAAGAAATTGCTCAAAACAAGCAATTTCTCCTTTTGCCACAATGTTTTCCACTTTTAGTCATAGGTTATCCATTCAATTTTCGAGATTTTCTATATTTTGACAAAAAATGTTCAAAGTCGTGTGCTGCAGAATTGTTGTATGAGGGAAAGAGTTAAACTATCAACCACCCCATTCAAGCAAGGGGTATGGGATTGGAATAAATGAATGAATGTATATTGATTTATGGCGCATCGACAGCTAAGGTCATTTAGCACGCAATTAAATTTAATTATTCATGATACCTGGGTAAACAAACCAGTACTAGGCTAGAAAATGTGCCTTGCCCAAGGGCACTCCACCATGACCGTAGTGCCGCGACTAGGGATCGAACCCGGGACACCCGGTTTCGAAATCCCCAACGCTAACCACTCGACCACAGCGGATTCCTTCATATGGGATTGGAACAAACAAGAGTTACAAATATAGATTTTCATCAGAAGTTACAACTATGGCTCTTCTAAGTGAATGGTAGAAATCTGTCATAAGTCCGTGAACATGCACATGCCCAAGCTTCAGAAGTTACAACTATGGCTTTTCTAAGTGATGGTAGAAATCTGTCATAAGTCCATGAACATGCACATGCCCAAGCTTCAATGACTGTTGAAAAGATTATCATGACAACAATCAGCCTGATGCAGCTCCAATATTTTACCTCAAATCCAAATACAAGCTGGACTGATGCTCCTTTAGTTAAGGTGCTATGGTAGGCATGGTTTACGAAATACACATCCAGTATGGACAGCACTGATAATAAACCTGTAAAATTGAGACATAAATTATGCATAATTATAAGTCTAGCCTTCCTACTTTTACTAACAATGCAAGTGCAAAAGACTAAGAAAAATTTGAAGTGAATTTAACAAGAAAAAAATGTCCTCTTCTCAAAATTAAAAAGAAAATCATGTGTTTTAACTTGGAAAAAAGGCTACATCTCCTACAACATAAAATGTGAAGAAGGGTATTAGATGTTACTATGATAATAATTTGAAAGTACTTTTTGAGAAATGAAAACATGATGGCCCTCGTTCGCAAACCTGAATTATGCAATGTGATTTCTTATGCAAAACACATCAAGACAATTATTCTGACAAAGATTCAAATAAAACCTCCAGTGTTAACAAGATTTTACTTCATTTGGACTAGTGACCTATTTTGTTTACCTAATATGAGTAATGACCCATATTCGTACATGGACTAGATATCATCAAAACAAACATATTGTCAAAGTTTTAATTTCTCAAAGTAAAAAAACAGCCTCCGAAGTTACATTTCAAACTGCTGAAGCATTTAGGGTGTTTATAAGATTTTCCTTCAATTTTACCTAGTGAACCGACATGACCCATATTTGAACTTGACCTACATGTCATCAAGCCAAAAATTCTGATAAAGTTTCAACATGCTCAGGTTAAAAATGCGGCCTCCAGAGTGTTAACAAGATTTTCCTTCAATTTGACCTAGTGACCTAGTTTTTGACCTCATACGGCCCAGTTGAACCCCAAGAGTTGATGGAGATGAATGTTCTGATAAACTTTCATGAAGATTGGATGCAAAATGTAGCCTGTAGTGTTAAAAAGGCAATTGTTGATTACACAAGACAGATGCTGGACAAAATGTGATAACAATAGCTCACCTTGAGCACAGGTGAGCTAAAAATGAAGATGCTTTGGCCGATTCTCAATATCCATCAAAATTCACTTTGGGGGAGATTTCTGCTTAACCCTGTCCTAATAGAGACAGTTTCTGACGCCTCTGCAGCAGACAACTAAGGAAAAGATTGTCGCTAAAGGAACAATTGCTCATTATAAGCAATTAATCCTTTTGCCAAAAATGTCTGATCAATAATTATACTTTCATTTATAGATATTTTATATTTTATAAATGACATGACTATGTTTTGGATACGATGATCATTACGTTAATCTTCATGTTCAATACTTTCAAGATGGACGCAACATTGTCCTATGGCCAAAATATTCATTTATAGAGTGATTATATTGATTGATCTATGAAGGTTTCTAACACAGACTTATTCATTGTTTCTGTCCAGCGCTAAAAATTAACTGTAAAATGACCTGCGTCTACATCTCTAAAGTACGATACAGTCAAAATATTCGGACAAAGTATTGCTGTCGTCTATAATGACGAACGGAACAAACAATTCATACTCTGTTCCATTCATTTTTAACTTTTTCGATTTAATGTTAGTTCATAAAAATTACACAGCACTTTCATGACCTTAAACATTGATTTAATAAAAAAGATTAACTAGACGATAATTAATTTTTCAATCCATGTTTTTGTCTGACCGACCGCTTTTAATACATACCCAAAATGGCAACTCACATGATTTAGCTAGGGTCAGAGTAGAAAGTTTAATGGGTTATTGGTTTTGGTTTTTTATAGGGGGAGGGAGTTTCCCTGCATGTAACAGTTAAACTTATGAACATTGTGGCAAAAAAAGAATTTGCTCATTATGAGCAATTTCTCCTTTTTATTTGCTACAATGTTTTCAAAAGTCATCTGCGGCAGAGGCGTAAATCAGAAAGGGTAAAATAATTGAATGTTCAGTAATAAACTGATCTACCACAAAAGTCAATACTTACTTAAAACCCTGACATGAAAAAGAAAGGAAATCACTGGACTTCTTTCCATCTAAAATGAAAGACAAAAGGTCCTTGAAGGTCCTGATCGCTCACCTGGGTCCATATTCACCTATGTATTTAAAGTTGAAATGGCATAGACCCTCACAGCTATGTCTTTTAAGAATCTATTTCAATTCAGCTGAGGGTCTTTCATTTGAAATCTCAAAGCAGAACATTTTCAAAGACTGAACTATTCATATAAACCGGAGAGGTTGTATGGCAAATATCTTCATTTAATTCTTTTGGAAATATTCAACTAAATCAGACTGCTACTTTCAGAAGATTTTCAACGATTAAATTCAATACTATATATATATTTAAATGTTGCAGTCCCAGGTGGTTGATGTTTTTGAGACCCTATTTGGGTAGAGGGCCACCTAAGGTTCATAAATGCGAAATTATTTCAAAATCAGGAAGCTTCTTTGAAAAGATAAGATTTTCAAGATTGTACAATACATTTTATAGAGTTAAAATGTAACAGTCCCTATTTGCCACGTTTTTTGACATTCAATTCTTCATTAAAGAGGACCACAAAAGGAAACATTCCTGTGCTGTTTGGCTGCAATTGAGCCAGTGCGTTAAGAAATGATGTTTAAAGAAATTGTTGATGAAGTTGGACAACTGATGATGAACACCAACAGACACTGGACACATGGTGATCACAATAGCTCAACAGGTGAGCTAAAAATGTATATATGCTTTTTTTAACATTTAATAAGCATCAAAGACGATGCAAATCCCCTCACAGTGGCCCTGTGTAAGAACAAGAGCAGCGCAAGCGAATGAAAACACCCGTCTGATTTTTTCTTAGTTGAAAAAGGGACATTACTAAATAGTTATTCAAGCCAGAGTTATGTGACTTGGTATTGACATGCGTATTGAAAATTCATTTGAAAATTTTGAATTTTTTTTTTAGTTATGAGGTAAGGTTAAAGTTTTGTGACGACATCACCATGGGTATCACAATACCCCGACTTTTTTTCTTCGAAAAGCAGTCAAGCTAAAAATGAAGGATTGATGTCCACAAATGAAAGTGCTCAAGGGATAACATTGTTTTATAAAGACATATTATAGTCACTGTGACTCTTTACACTGAACCTGTGTATGAAGTATTAAGGAATTCCTTCCACGTATTATATTTGATATGACCCTGACCTTTGACCTACATCAGTGAAACACAAAATCATCAAAGCTATCTTGACACTGAACCTGTTTTACATATGAATTTTGAAGGAATTTTGTCCACAAATGAAAGTACTAGAGCAATGACATCATATCATACAGACATATTATACTCACCGTTAACCTTGGAAGGTGAAACTTTAACTCATACAAGAGTCAATGCTTGTGAACATATGTATTGAGTTTGATAACAATAAGATAAGAAATGAAGTCGCTAGAAGTACAAGAGGCAATGCTTGTGAACATGTGTCTGAAATTTCATAACAGTCTGATAAGATATGAAGTCACATACGAAAGTACATACATTTATTGGTCTTCTTTCAAATTGTTCAAAGATTTAATGCCTTATTACAAATGGCCTTTGCTGATATGGAAACCTATATACCCTCGACCAGATGGGATAATAATATTTGCATATTAGCAGAGTCTGGCTGCACTAAGAAATAGACATATATTTTAACTTTTTGAATGCAGAGAATTTCAATTTAAAGAATATATTATTTCAAATAATTACTATTTTTATGCATAGCATGAATGAAGTGGTCTGAAAATTCAAAAACCATTCAAATCAATTGGATGGTATAAATAGGAATTTTACCATTTATAACTGGATGCTGAGATATAGGCAAAATTAATTACATTATAAGTACAAAAGAAATGAGACGTTTAAACCTACTTTTTGCAGTTTGAGGTAATGATCAGATCAGCCTAGGCAGATGCACAGTGTCATATATGTAATTAAATGCTTAGTTTGTTTAAATAGTGGCCAATGACTTTCAACTGTTTGTCAGTGCATTCACAGCACTTCCTAGATAAATAATATATATTGTCTATAGGGTCTAGTGGTCAAATAGTTAATTGTGAACACGAGATACAGCCCTTATCTGGAGATCTGATATTGATAAGCTATTATTTTCATTGCTCGTCCAGACAAAAATGACACAACCTGGTCTATCTGATCAAGATCTTCACTTTTTGAAAATCACTGATAAAGATTGACGGTTCTGCTTAGTTGTGAAATGTTTATTAAACTGCCCTAACACACACTATTTACAAATGCTAATTTGTTTCTGTTTGCATGACTAGTTTTATCTGCATTCATTAGTTTTCCTGAGGCCTAAAGTTTTTACTTACATAGTCTACTCTATCATCCGCCAGCCAATGGAAACACTTTAAAAACAACAGAAACGTAAAGGACGCCACAAACTTTGGACTGAAGTCATCCCGAAAGACAGTAAAAGCCAAACAGGTTTCTGTAACTGCATACCAGGACCGTTCAATCAGATGCTTAAAAGAAATAATAATTGTTGTAATTAGAGGGCCATGTGGCTCTGTATCACTATCACTGGAGTACCATACTTTGTAATTAGTATCCTTGGTAATTCACTGAAAACAAGTATATCATCTTTGCTAACACGCTTTGGCCATTGGATAAATACTTTCAGATAAGTTAGTTTGCAGTTTTTGTCATTTTACCCTCTTTCTATTTTCAGCTGGCTTTCATGTCAACCAATCAATATGGCAAAAACAACTTAAGGTAGTCTTGTAAAAAAGATTAGGAAATAGTTTTCAAATCAGACAATACTCTCAGCTAAGAAAGTTTGCACTATTTGTCATTTTACCTTCTTTCTAATACCAGCTAACACTCATAAAGAGTAAAACATTTCTGTCTTGTAATATTAAAAACAGACAAGCAGTTTCAGAGTAGAATTTTTTTGTCATTTTACCAATTATTTTTATGCTGCCTGGCAGCCAATGTTTATGAACCAAACAATATGACTTGAACAAATTTTGTAGAGGGTCACATACGATACAATTCCGAAAAATTAGCAGTCATGCGATTAAACCAACATTATGGCCTCTGCGTAATGTATTGACCAACATCAGTCTGTGCAGACTGATCCGGACCGACAATTCCGTCTCAGGGTGATAGAGGTATAGATTAATGATTCCTGAAACAGAAATTCAACAGGAGGCGAAAAGTGTATGTCCAGGTTAGCCTGCGCCACATGCTTAGGCTGATCCAGGTTGATACTTTATGCAGAGTCAACAATGTTGGTTTTCTCGCGGGACGGCTCAAATGATCTTAAAACCAGACCTAAATAGCAGTAGAACAATTTTAAAGTTTTGTCATTTTTAACCCATCGTTTTACGCTTCCATGGGGCCATGTTTTCAAACCAAATTAATATGACTTAAACTGTTTTTATAGCTTGACTAAGCTGATGTAAATTTCTACTAAATTACCTTGAAATCAGACAAGCAGATTCAAATGACACAGCAATCAGAAAATTCTAAATTTATAGAATTACTTCTTCAAACAAATTTAAAGACCCATCAAAGAAACAACCCAGTGAACTTTGATTAAAATTGACCCTATGATTTAACCCTTTCCCTCATATAGACGCTTTTTGACGCCTCTGCAGCAGATGGCTTTTTGAAAACATAGTGACAAAAGAAGAAATTGGTCAAAACAAGCAATTTCTCCTTTTGCCACGATATTTTCCACTTTTTGTCATAGGTTATCCATTCAATTATGAAGATTTTCTATGTTTTGACAAAATACGTTCAAAGTCGTCTGCTGCAGAATTGTCGTATGAGGGAAAGGGTTAAGAGATGTTCGCTTTAGAAATTGTTGAAGATGCACATCAGACAGTGAGGGTAAACAAAATTCACCTTGAGCAGTTTGAGCTCAAGTTAGGTAATATTGTGTAAATGAAGGGATCATCATTTGTAACACAGATGTTTACTTCAGTATTAAGAAACTTACCTCCATCTCTGCTGCTCTCAGTTGACCAAAGAATACTTTTCTGAACAGTTTACCCATTAAAATTACCATCACAAAAGCTTGAACATAAAGAACCTGAAATACAAAAAGTTGTAACATAATTTATTATTATAATATCTTCATTCCTTCTCTTATTTTGATTTCAGATATGTATTTTACCATTTTCAAAGTACATGATATATATTATACATACAGGTAAATGGAGTATTGCAAGCAAAACAATATTTATTTATTTATTGGGGTTTTACGCCGCTTTCAACAATTTTTCAGTTATATCACGGCGAGCAAGCAAAACAAAAGTCCCCTACTGGACGAGGACAGCACATTGTGTATTGAATCTGCATTTTTGGACACATCATCTTGTTAGGGAGAATAATTGTGTGAAGTAATATCAAAATCCATTCAATTATGCGGAAGATACAGCCCGGACACAAAATTGAAGAAGGCTAATGTTTGAGCCCAAACTGTGACCTTGACCTTGAAAGTAGGTGGCTGGGTGATAATCATGACACATCATTTTTTTATGGAGAATTGTGTCAAGTTATATCAAAATCCATTCAAGCATGTGGAAGATACAGTCCGGACACAAAATTTTGGACGGAATGACGGACGGACAAACTGTGACCTTGGGAGTAGGTGGCTGGGTCTAACAAGAACTCTTTACAATAGCACTTTGTTATTTCCTTAGATTGAATGATATAGGAGTTGAACGCAAAATACTGCACACTTAGTTTGGGGTCAACCGATATACTTAAATTTGTAACAAATTATTTCCCTTAATTATGCACATCTGCTATCTGGGTAGTTCCTGTTTAGTCCTGGTTAACAATGGATTTTAGCCGTTATTCTTTATGCAACTAACACAGAGACATGTCATATCAAAATCAAATAAAGGTCTCTGCTTAACAATGAAAAATATATTGAGAGTCCTATTCTAAAATCAAAGCAGAAATAAAATCCCATGCTATCTACATTTTCTGGTTAATACTAAAAACTAAATAATGGAGGCATGCTTGCCTTGCCTTGTTTTAAATAATCTATTAAAACTTTTTAAATTGACAGATTTGTTAGGTCCATCTAGCACAGCTTAATCAATAAGTACAGCTGTTGCAAAAGAACTGAACATAATTATTTTACAACAGGAGACAACCTCCATTGTGTAGAGTCTTTGCATCGGTTGCTGGAGGTTGTGGGTTCAATCCAAAGTAATGGGTTTCCCTCCTTAACAGTCAGGCTTGATGGTTAGCATTACGACTGACTCGCTTGTGTCGAGATAAATGGACGAGTAGTACTGATAACTTACACAGAAAACCAGGTGATATAACTACAATACTATCAAAAACAACGTTAAATATCATATACACAAACTAATCATTTTCATGATAGGGTTTCACTACGCATAGGGGAAAAATTAAATGCAATGCTTTTGAACTTATTTTGAGTCTGCAACATTTTGAAGGAGTGAGTTTCAGAGGTGTCAAAGGACCACTGTTATGAGGTATTTATGAGACACAAATTAAAAAAGTAATTATAAGTTATCTTTATAAAAAAATAAAAAATACAAGAAACCGCTGAAGACGGTAAGGCCGGCAATTTGACCTTGAAAATCGACAAACCAAGGTCAAGGTCAAAGTAACCATAGAAATCAATAGAACTTGTTACTAAATTTCAAGTTTGTAACCCTTTCCAGTGCTGAGATTTTGCCTCAACCTGGAATTTTAACCAAAATGTTGACGGAAAGACAGACATACAGACAGACATCGCAAATCTATAGACCGGAATTGCTAGAGCAATACGCCCAAAAAAGTGATTCTTAGAGCGAGAATCGAACCAGGGTCTCTCTTTTTTTTTTATTTGAAGTCATTCATTGCAGATATTGTAACAAGACTTTATTAATAGGGACTGATTCCAGGTTAGATTTCAGTGAGTGTCTTCGGAATTCGCCTTCTATAGCAATTGGCTCTAAAAAGCCCCTTGCTAAAAGAAAAGAAATATTCATGATGGAGTTCGAATTTTAAATCTCGATGAATATCGTCTACCAAAAAATGGATAATAAGGAAATATGACATGATGTTTTCGTTTGATTTTCTTCTGGATAAAAAGCGTTTGTTTTTAGAGATGTTAAACTTGTAATTAAGAATGGATAACAAATGAAAATAAATATGGAAAAGGAGCCATTAGGGTAGATTACCTATCAGCGTTGCATCCAGGTAAATAAATATGGAAAAGGAGCCATTAGTGTAGATTATCTATCCGTGTTGCATCCAGGTAGTCTCAATAATTCCATGTTGCATTCAAGGATGCGTACAGTCAAAATGTAATATTGAATTAATCAATTACAAGTATAGAAACCTGGACTAGCTTCCAAGATGCTATTATCCATCATACAAAGTTACATATATTACAAGTATCAAGTTAAGAATCGGTTACAAAACAGCCAATTTCTTTTCAGGTACGAATCAGCCAATTTATTTTTGGGTACGAAACAGCAGATATATTTTTGAGTATGAAACAGCCAATTATTTTATTTATTTATTTTTTACTTTTTTTAATTTATTTATTTGATTTATCTACTCGTTCATAAGCTTCACAGCAATGAAAGTTGTTATTTGAACTGGACAATATATTTTTTAATTCTTTAGAAATGTCTAAACAACTGAAATGGTCGACAAATCAGTCACGTATACGGCAGCAAGTCAGGAAATGTACGTGGTTCTGAAGGTTCATATTAAGAACAAGAGTACCGCAAACGGTACATAATACGCCCGTCAGGAACTTCTTTGTAAGTTTCCTCTTTGTTTTGATATATTGTTTGTTTGTAAAAAGTTAATAAAGTCGTTCAGGAATAAGTTGTTAGAGAATAATAGGAAACTATGAAAAATGCATAACTCATGCAGAAATTGACAAATATTCTAAGTCCAAAAAGGGGCATAACTCATTCAAAAATTGACGAAATTCAAGGAAATATGAACTTGATCTGTGACACTTGATTACAAAGCCATATACATAATTTCAGCTGAATACATCAAAGCATGTAGAAAAAAAGTGCGGAAAACAAATATTCTAAGTCCAAAAAGGGGCACAACTCATTCAAAAATTGACGAAATCCCAGGAAATGTGAACTTGATCTGTGACACATGATTACAAAGCCATATACAAAATGTCAGGTCAATAGCTCAAAGTATGTAGGATAAAAGTGCGGAAAACCAATATTCTAAGTCCAAAAAGGGGCATAACTCATTCAAAAATTGACGAAATTCGAGGAAATGTGAACTTGATCTGTGACACTTGATTACAAAGCCATATACATAATTTCAGCTGAATACATCAAAGCATGTAGAAAAAAAGTGCGGAAAACAAATATTCTAAGTCCAAAAAGGGGCATAACTCATTCAAAAATTGACGAAATCCCAGGAAATGTGAACTTGATCTGTGACACATGATAACAAAGCCATATACAAAATTTCAGGTCAATAGGTCAAAGTATGTAGGAAAAAAGTGCGGAAAACCAATATTCTAAGTCCAAAAAGGGGCATAACTCATTCAAAATTGACAAAATTCGAGGAAATGTAAACTTGATCTGTGAGACTTGATTACAAAGCCATATACATGATTTCAGCTCAATACAACAAAGCATGTAGAAAAAAAGTGCGGAAAACAAATATTCTAAGTCCAAAAAGGGGCATAACTCATTCAAAAATTGACGAAATCCCAGGAAATATGAACTTGATCTGTGACACATGATTACAAAGTCATATACAAAATTTCAGCTCAATAGCTCAAAGTATGTAAGAAACAAGAAACCGCTAAAGACGGTAAGGCCGGATTGTCGGCAATTTGACCTTGAAAATCGACAAACCAAGGTCAAGGTCAAAGTAACCCTAGAAATCAATGGAACTTGTTACTTTTTACTTTCAGGCAAAGTTTCAAGTTTGTAACCCTTTCCAGTCCTGAGATTTTGCCTCAACCTGAAACTTTAACCAAAATGTTGACAGACAGACATCCGGACAGACGGACATCGCCAATCTATAGACCGGAATTGCTAGAGCAATCCGGCCAAAAATAATAAAATAATAAATAATAAAATATAAATAATATAAAACTATAAAACTGTTGAAAGCAAATTAAAACACAAGTCCATATAACTATAAAACTGTTGAAAGCAAATTAAAACGCAACTTGCCGTGATATAACTATAAAACTGTTGAAAGCTGAGTAAAACGCAATTTGCTGTGATATAACTATATAACTGTTGAAAGCAAATTAAAACGCAACTTGCCGTGATATAACTATAAAACTGTTGAAAGCTGAGTAAAACGCAATTTGCTGTGATATAACTATATAACTGTTGAAAGCAAATTAAAACGCAGTTTGAAGTGATATAACTATAAAACTGTTGAAAGCAAATTAATACGCAAGTTGTCGTGATATAACTATAAAACAGTTGAAATCAAATTAAAACGAAAGTTGCCATGATATAACTATAAAACTGTTGAAAGCAAATTAAAACACAAGTTGATATAACTATAAAACTGTTGAAAGCAAATTAAAACGCAAGTTGCTGTGATGTAACTTTAACCAAAATGTTGACGGACAGACAGACAGACAGACGGGCAATAGGAACGTGAAGGTCAAGAGTTATCATGGAAATCAAAAGAACATGTTAGTGGCTACACACAGACCAATTTTCAAGTTTGTAGCTGTTTCCATGTCCGAGATTTTGCTTCAACCAGAAACTTTAACCAAAATGTTGACGGACAGACAGACAGACAGACAGACAGACAGGCAATAGCAACGTGAAGGTCAAGAGTTATCATGGAAATCAAAAGAACATGTTAGTGGCTACACACATACCAATTTTCAAGTTTGTAGCTGTTTCCATGTCCGAGATTTTGCTTCAACCAGAAACTTTAACCAAAATGTTGACGGACAGACAGACAGACAGACAGACAGACGGGCAATAGGAAGGTGAAGGTGAAGAGTTATCATGGAAATCAAAAGAACATGTTAGTGGCTACACACATACCAATTTTCAAGTTTGTAGCTGTTTCCATGTCCGAGATTTTGCTTCAACCAGAAACTTTAACCAAAATGTTGACGGACAGACAGACAGACGGGCAATAGTAAGGTGAAGGTGAAGAGTTATCATGGAAATCAAAAGAACATGTTAGTGGCTACACACAGACCAATTTTCAAGTTTGTAGCTCTTTCCATGTCTGAGATTTTGCTTAACCAGAAACTTTAACCATTTTGCCTAACCTAAAACTTTAACCAAAATGTTGACGGACAGACAGACAGACAGACAGACAGACGGACAGACGGACATCGCCAATCTATAGACCGGAATTGCTTAAGCAATCCGGCCAAAAAGTGCGGAAAACCCGAACGGACGGACGGACGGACGGACATGACGATACCATAATACGTACCGTTTTTAAGAAACGGTCGTATAAAAACATATATAATATATCAACACGTTTCTGATGATTTAATTCAATAGAATTCAACCTCATTTTTATCAGAAAAAAATACAGAGAATACCAGATTTGTTTATATATCCTCTAAAAATAACACAATTGATTCCTGAATGACATAATCAATTTATTGTGCTCGATCTTATGTCAAGTTGTCATTCTACCTGAAGAGGTGTTTGAAGAGGTGTCATTCCTTAAACTAACTTTACCTTCATATAATGAGCCAAAGATATACTATATGTCTCTGAGTGTCAAGTTGTATTAATATGTTTATATGTCATTAATATATATACGGAATATTACGTTGCGGGAGCGATAAAAGGGTTTGTATTGCACTACAAGTAGCGTGGAAAAATCGATATCTTACGAGACCGAAGGTCGAGTAAGATATGGATTTTCCCACGCTACGAGTCGTGCAATACGAACACATTTATCGCTCCCGCAACGTAATATTCCTTTTATTACATACCTACGATCTATGAAGAGAGAAAAAACTAACAAATATACAGATTAAATCTATTTTTAATTGGGGATACAATTTTGTAATCTTGAAATGAAAAAATGAATGGCGGGTGAATATTTAATACAATACTTAGGCCACGCCCTTAAAAACCCTGCTAATACGTAAGTCCCGCCCAATAACATTATCAAATTAAATTTCCATTGTTTTGTGGGAGAAAATGACAACATCATCTTTACTTGCGGGGTTTTATTAAATTTGACGCTAGGTTTTCGATACATACAATAAAAACACTTTTCCTAAATAGTACTGTTTGTCTGCATATTTTACTACGTAGCGCAGATTCAAAATGGGAACCTCGCTGAAAGTAGTCCGCGCACTATCCGACATCATAATCTTGTATTTACACCGCATGTAGATACGGAATTTCAATCTGTCGTGGTGTATTTGCGCATGTCAATCTGCATGTATTTCCACCGGAAAATGTACAGGCATGTAATAAATAGACTTATTTCAAATATACTTTTTATAAAGATTTAAAAAAAACCAATGGAAACCTTAATCAGGGGTTTCATTTTGTTTAAGAGTAGCAGGATATATAAGATCATTGGAAAAAGTTGTATTCGTCAAGGGAACCAGACAATTCACTAGTGAAAGTGACATATGCACTTTACTAGTCTAGTCTAGATTTCTTTACAAGGAATGCGATTTTTTATTTTGACTGTTCGCATCCTATATGCAATGTAATATGTAACGGCAATATATTGAGACTATTTACTAGTACTACATAGAAAGACATTGCATATTCTCATTTTTCATTTTTGTTATTATTCTGCATATGCGAGGTCTTTCTTGTTTGGTCATATTTTCTTTAGCAAATTCCAGACCATGAATTTGGTCCGAACTCTTGGCGCCGTTTCAAGGGTCGAATCTCGCGTATACATGCAATGTATGTCACACCAAAATACATGCATGGGACAAAATTTAACGATTTATTTATTGTAAAAAAAACACAAAGGATCTTACTGATGTTTTTATCCCTAATTAAACCATCTCTTAGCTGCTTGACCTACATTAATCACAGTTTGTTGATTTTATTTAAAACATAAAGAAAATTGGGCGATGTCTTTTTGTGGTTTTTTTACCAATTTTGTAAGTTTATTAAACCGAGTGTTGGCGAATGTAAAACGTCGTTGTGAATTGGATTTTCATATATTGAAGTCGTAAGCTGCTTAATATTTAGGCTCAATTAAAATGTTAAATATGGTTTATTTTTAAATCGTTGCAATAGCTGTCAAGTATGTAAACGTCACAACAACGTTGATCTAGTCGGTTTAATAAATGCATTTGATAAAAGAAATGTTGGACAGTGTTTAGACTCGGTTGGCCAATAAATGACAGATGATAAAACGAGCAACCGAAAGTCGAAATTATTTGGGCTAGCATACCCACTTTACCAGACAGGAAGTCCATGTTAGGAAGGTTTCTTACCGCCATGCTCGGATTCGACTTGGTAATGAAGACAACCGACGGGTAAAACTGCTGCTTTTGATAATAGGCATTGCCTACCACCATCGTCGATAAGGCAAAACTGCCACATGTTATTAAAATTGTCCGTAATTCGTTCATGTCTTCTTGCTATCAAAATTGACAGATATCAACTTCCGGACATCCTACAAAATCTATATTTAAACCTAATTCTTTGTGTCTCATGTTCATTGGATCGTTTGCTTTCAAAGTACCCAAAGTATCACTCTCTCTTTCTAACGTGGAAAACACCTCACTTGAAAGTACGAACGTTTCTCACTTTGTTACTGAAAACTCCTCACTTTGTAGGTTTAATCAGAGACATGTATACAATGTTTTTATATGTCTCAGGTTTAATAACCCAATTTGCGAGCATATTAAAAGACTGGACATTGATTTAAAGGCATATGCTACAGTTGTTTCACCACCAATCATAGAATTTCTTTATTCTTTGTATTTTATTAGTACATACAATAACTGGTTGAAATGATAAAAAAAAATATTAATAATCGATCTAAAAAAAAATATTGGCCTTTCAGTGATATGACCAATTTCATCATAGGCACAAATATAGGCATTTTGGCCGAAAACCTAAAACACACACAAAAAAAAAAATGAAAACTACAAATCATATTAAAGTTCAAAAATAACTTTATATATAGAATGTTAATCAATATGAAAAAGGAATTTTTGAGAAAAATATGAAAAAGAATACATTAAGCTGTTTTTCAAGGTCGAAATGGTGTCACATTTTACCCCCGATCATAGAAATTTTCTTTTCTACATAATAGAATTTTCTGTAAACATCGTTCACTTTAATAAAAAATGCAAAAAAAAATATAGGTCACCATACTCCTTTTAGAGCAAAGGGACTTTTTCCTTGCGTTTTCTTAGAAATACAGCAGTTTTGCTTAAAAAACAGGCCGTGCTTCAAGGAAAAGGACGATTTACCAGAAAAGGAATACGGTGACCTATCTTTTTGTTTGCATTTTTTATTAAAGTGAACCATGTTCAGTGTTTATGGATAATTACAGAAAATTCTATTATGTAGAATGGAAAATTTCTTGATTTTTTTTATGAATTTAGCTTTTTCAGGGGTAAAATGTGGCACCATTTTGACCTTGAAAAACAGCTTAATATATTTTTTTCATATATTTCTCACAAATTCTCTTTTCATATTGATTTAAATTCTATATATAAAGTTATATATGAACTTATCTATGATTTGTAGTTTTCATTTATTTTTGTTTGTTTTTCGGCCAAAATGCCTATATTTGTGCCTTTGATGAAATTGGTCATGTCATTGACAGACGAATATTTTTTTTTTTTAATTCGTTAACATATTTTTTCTTTCTTATTTCAACTAGTTATTGTATGTACTAACAAACTACAAAGAAATAGAATTTCTATGATTGGTATTTTTTTTGATAAATAACTGTAAAATACGCCTTTAAATATTTCAGAAATACTTTTAATAACATTATTAACATTATATCGCCATTGTTCCGTTTTTCTCTGATCTTTCGCTCTATATTTGTTTTTCTAATCTGCAATGTTTTACGATAAAAATTATTGCATTTATTTATTGAGATTTTGAACAGTTGCCTTTACGTTTTATTTAAAAATCGTCTGTTACATATTAGTTGTACCAGAAGTTGTACATATAAACACACATGTCTCTGTCTCTGGTTGTACCAGAAACGTAGATAGTCTTATTTACGTTCCTTATTTTTTGTTGTACGTGGTAAAGTGTTAAAAGAAGAGGACTATAGGCTATTTTTGTCGAAAATTCGATAATTAAAGAGTAGTAATGATATAAAGTGTTTTACTGACTTTCTTCCCTTTGGAAGACCTTCTATACAAAGTTATAGGCTAATGGTTCTAGATTCTTAGTAGAGTGTCACCTACAACACATGTTTGCCAAATTATTTTCAAATTGTGCCGAATACTTGTGTACACGAAGATTTTGAAGGTTTTTACTACATACATGTATACAAGTACAAAGAAAGGCTGAAAAATGCAGCCCAAAAAAAAGTTGCGCGGTGGAGCAAAGCAGTCTTTAGAAGAAATATACTTTATTCGATTGCTTAATTATGCCATATAGGGACGCATATTGACACATGTGCAGTAGACGTCTTTTTTAAACATTGTGGCAAAAGGAGAAATGTCTCATGATGAACAATTTCTTCTTTTGCTGCAATGGTTTCAACTTTATTTAATTATTATACTATCATTTATTGAAATTTAAATATAGATCTATTTGCATAGATGTTTAAAATATCGTCTGTTGCCGAGTTAATTAATACATGTTGTTGTACTTAAATTATTGAAGTTGATGAAATATTAAACAAATGCGAGGCATTTAAAACATCGGGAGCCAAGTAAAACGAAATCATAAATTACTATTTTCTACGAAGTTGTGAATGTTCTTCAATAGGAGACGGACAGACAAAACATGAAGAAACAATCAGAATAGATCACCTTGAGCCTTCCGTTCAGGTGATTAGAAAGATAACCACATCATGTAAAACGTTAACATATCGTGGACAGTTTCTATTTACAGAAGTGTATTTTTATAATATACTTCAAAACATTGTGACAAATGAAGAAATTGAGAATCAATTAAGAGTCTACATGTGGAAAATGGGGTCAAATTATAATTTATCGTAACATTACAAGAATTAAACATAAAATAACATTTAAACACATTTATTAAAAACAGCATTTCTACTTGTGTCATTTTCATCGTATTCGTGATGTTCATCGTAGATATATATTTGGTAAATTTGTCAAAGCACTAAAAGTGCTGCCAGCAGGGAATACATGTTGTGTCAATCGGGCTATAACAGGGTTTAAATCCAAATTTGGCGTCCCTTAACATGTCATTTTTCACTGTCCAATCTTAATTAAAGCCTATTAATCAAACAACAGTGAAAATATTAGAAAAACAGCTTATCAGTGATATGCCCTGAAAATACTAGGATCAGATGAGTCACCCTTGCTGTATATTGGTACAATAAGAAATTAATACCAACGTTTGGGAAATATTCCTGTTTGTAATATATAGTTAGATAATAGTTCAATAGAGCTAACTGTTAAGTCCACATTCTCTTTCAGATATCCATATAATACATGTGAGCAGGTTTTATTACTATTTAACTGTTTACATGCACCGCGAATCTCACTTTGAGTAATGTGTTTATCTAATTCTTCAAAAGTGCTATTGATTTGTTAATTATTGAAATTTGATAATAAATCAGTTTCTTCTTATTATGTTGTGCTCCATGTCCAGATGACAAGTCGTCTTTAAAGTGAGTGAAAAGGGTTCCTGTAGAAACACTTTCCCATTTACATAATAATGATTTCTTATTAAATAATTTTCAAAAATCTCGAGGCCGACATCGTCGCATTACATTCATTTTATTTGTTAAGTCAATATTATACTACAATACTAAATATTTGTATTTTTTTCGAACTCTAACTAACTTCTGCCGGGCCATGTTTGATCTGGTCCTATTATTTGCTTTCTTTTAATGATAATTTAAAGATATCCCGCTTAATCATGCAAATATCACCAAACCAAGAATGATTGTTTCCCTTATAAATCTAATAATTGATTGTTTTTAGACATTTAGTGTTCAAAATATCCATATCCACATTAATTTAAAAAATCAGGAAACTTTATAACTAAAATATCAGTAGCTTTTGAGTTCGAACCCTTCCTTTAACGTTTGATCATGGTCAGAAATTCCATACGTAATGTCAAGTAAAAACTCCTTTCGCATTTCATCCCATTTAAGATATGAAATATCCTCTAATTTGTAATCTTGTTTGTGTATCGCAGCCTCGATAAAACATTTTAACTCTTACGTAATACATTACCAGGGACTACTAATAGTCCCAGATAATATAGTCTGCTTCCTTACAACAGATAGCAGTGGCAAGTTTTCAGCCAGCCCGAGAGTGACGTCATTCTTGTATATCGTCATAAAATCCTTTTCCGTCACCCAGCTGGTTCAGCCAATGTGCCATCTGACTTCTTAAGCAGGAACGCACCCGAGTGTAAGGAACCAGTTGTGAAGTTTGCTCATTCATTTATCACACAGACGAGTCAGTAGATCTTACCATACAGGTAGAACACGTCATGAACAAGTTGTCACGTCTGCCCTTCATAACTAGGTCGTCATGGTTACAGATTCAGCCTGAATGTCCGAACGTCAAACACACGCTCATCTCAAACAAGATACAAGTCCATCGAAAACACTTACCAACATTTAAGATGTAAATAAGTTGCCACTCTTGCGAAGGACAATTAAACTGTGGTGAAGCGAAGTGACCCCCTTTTACTCTCTTGTGAACTTCATATTAGGTTAGACAATTTAACTAAACACCAACTTTAATTTGTCATGAAACTGCACTTTATTTCTCTTGACTTACATAGTGCCATTACACAATTAACTAGACAGTGTTATTGATGTGCCTAATCACGCACATTCCAGCACTGTGCCTCCGAACAAACTAGTGAGGACCCACAGACATCAAGGTTTTCACACATTTTTAAAATCAAATTAGAAACTATCGTCGTGGTGCGTCAGACAATTACAAGTTATACAAAACCGATGAAAGAAGGGACACAACCCTTGAAGCATTAGTGTGTGTGTGTGTGTGTGTGTGTGTGTGTGTATGTGTGCGAGTTACATCCCTCAGACGGTCCCCGCAGCTATTAGTCGTGCCTGCGCCTGGGTTTTTTTAGCGCTTCAGAAGGACAATTCTTTATGGAAGTAAAACATCGTATTTTAGATCGCGTGTCTTTAAAAAGTAAACATAAATCCTTTTGCAGAGAAAGCTACTCAGGTATTAGAAAATAAACTACTACGCTACGAGACCGGAGAAGTTAAACATTGCCATTGCTTTTGCTAAATTAAAATCACGTTTACGAAACAATCAGGTCTTTCTGCTATGTACACAAAAGTCGCAATTCACACATGACCAGCTTCCCATATCTGACAACACGAATTCAGAAATTCCATTCATTCACACACAGCGAAAGGTCCAAGTCTAAACATCAACGCCGCGACAGGCCACAAGACAGTGCATTTGTTCTCTGACAAAAGCAAGTTGAAAACGCGTAATAGGTGTTTAGTGGCGTCATGTGATGGAGAGTTGTGTTTTGTTGAAAATTTCTTAGATAATCAGTTGCTTGCTTCTTGTTATAAAGTAACAAAGTGAGTGTTTTCGCGTTCCTAGTAATTTAGTGATGTGCATTCCGAGCATTCATTGGTGCTTCAGATCTGCATTGCCAGTGTTTTGACAAAAGTAGGTCTAGTCATAATATCTGTGAGCCTCAAGCGCCAGTTTCGATTCCATCAACGTTGTTCTCACTAAATACTCCCCAACAAGAGCCTGACTATATTCCGATCTTACTGTAATTGGTGAACCGGAACCACCGTCACCTTCACCATATTCCGATCTGATTGTAATTGGTGAACCGGAACCACCATCACCTCCCCCATCTTACTGTTATTGGTGAACCGGAACCACCGTCGCCTACCTCATATCCCGATCTTACTGTAATTGGTGAACCGGAACCACAATCACCTCCCCCATCTTACTGTACTTGGTGAAACGGAACCACCGTCACCTTCCTCATATCCGATCTTACAGTAATTGGTGAACCGGAATCACCGTCACCTCCCCCATCTTACTGCGATTGGTGAATCGGCACCACCATCACCTCCCCCATCTTACTGTAATTGGTGAACCGGAACCACCATCCCCTCCCCTATCTTACTGCGATTGGTGAATCGGCACCACCATCCCCTCCCCTATCTTACTGTAATTGGTGAACCGGAACCACCATCACCTCCCCCATCTTACTGTAATTGGTGAACCGGAACCAACATCACATTCACCATATCCCGATCTTACTGTAATTGGTGAACCGGAACCACCATCACCTCCCAAATCTTACTGTAATTGGTGAACCGGAACCACCATCACCTCCCAAATCTTACTGTAATTGGTGAACCGGAACCACCATCACCTCCCCCCATCTTACTGTAATTGGTGAACCGGAACCACTGTCACCTTCCCCCATCTTACTGTAATTGGTGAACCGGAACCACCGTCACCTTCCCCCATCTTACTGTAATTGGTGAACCGGAACCACCATCACCTCCCAAATCTTACTGTAATTGGTGAACCGGAACCACCATCACCTCCCCCCATCTTACTGTAATTGGTGAACCGGAACCACCGTCACCTTCCCCCATCTTACTGTAATTGGTGAACCGGAACCACCGTCACCTTCCCCCATCTTACTGTAATTGGTGAACCGGAACCATCGTCACCTTCCCCATCTTACTGTAATTGGTGAACCGGAACCACCGTCACCTTCCCCATCTTACTGTAATTGGTGAACCGGAACCACCGTCACCTTCCCCATCTTACTGTAATTGGTGAACCGGAACCTCCGTCACCTACCTCATATCCCCCATCTTACTGTAATTGGTGAACCGGAACCACCGTCACCTTCCCCCATCTTACTGTAATTGGTGAACCGGAACCACCGTCACCTTCCCCCATCTTACTGTAATTGGTGAACCGGAACCACCGTCACCTTCCCCATCTTACTGTAATTGGTGAACCGGAACCTCCGTCACCTACCTCATATCCCCATCTTACTGTAATTGGTGAACCGGAACCACCGTCACCTTCCCCCATCTTACTGTAATTAGTGAACCGGAACCTCCGTCACCTACTTCATATCCCCATCTTACTGTAATTGGTGAACCAGAATCACCATAACCTCCCTCATCTTACTGTAATTGGTGAACCGGAACCACGGTCACCTACCTCATATTACGATCTTACTGTAAATGGTGAACCGGAACCACCATCACCGTCACCATATCCTGTTTTAAACACATTTTAGTTAGGTCACGGGAAACAATAACACAGGGCTATCTTGACTAACGATGTCTGCTTGCCAGAGAAATGGCCTGATTGGCCCAGAGCTCCAGCGCCAATTGGCCTGGCAGCCATGATCTATCGAATGACAAACTCTGCATATAACTGAATTATTGTTGGAAACGGCAGACACCCGTCAATCGATATATCTGGACGAACCAGCGCCAGTGCCCTGGGCGAATTCTCCACTAAGCACAACATCCGGGCACCATTGGTGCAGATACTACGGGCAATGACGACCCACACCTGTTTGCCGTACAGCATGTAAACATTGTAGAAAGAAGGAAGAAAGAACAGTAGCATACCTATTGACACGGTTTTTCTATCGTCCCCCCCATCGACACGTCACACTTTCTCCCTCTCCTCTTAGCCGCAGTTGTTCCAGTTGAATCATGACATATAGACAGAGAATCGTTCGAGTTATTAACTGGTTTAAACACATTTTAGTTAGGTCACAGGAAACAACAACACAGGGCTATCATGGACTGACGATGTCTGCTTGCCAGAGAAATGGCCTGATTGGCCCAGAGCTCTAGCGCCAATTGGCCTGGCAGCCATGATCTATCGAATGACAAACTCTGCATATAACTGAATTATTGTTGAAAACGGCAGACACCCGTCAATCGATATATCTGGACGAACCAGCGCTAGTGCCCTGGACGAATTCTCCACTAATCACAACATCCGGGCACCATTGGTACAGATACTACGGGCAATGACGACCCACACCTGTTTGCCGTACAACATGTAAACATTGTAGAAAGAAGGAAGAAAGAACAGTAGCTAGCATACCTATTGACACGGTTTTTCTATCGTCCCCCCCATCGACACGTCACACTTTCTCCCTCTCTTCTTAGCCGTCGTTGTTCCAGTTGAATCATGAAATATAGACAGAGAATCGTTCGAGTTATTAACTGGTTTAAACACATTTTAGTTACGTCACGGGAAACAACAACACAGGGCTATCTGGACTGACGGTGTCTGCTTGCCAGAGAAATGGCCAGATTGGCCCAGAGCTCTAGCGCCAATTGGCCTGGCAGCCATGATCTATCGAATGACAAACTCTGCATATAACTGAATTATTGTTGAAAACGGCAGACAGCCGTCAATCGATATATCTGGACGAACCAGCGCCAGTCCCCTGGGCGAATTCTCCACTAATCACAACATCCGGGCACCATTGGTACAGATACTCCGGGCAATGACGACCCACACCTGATTGCCGTACAACATGTATAAAACTGTGGAAAGAAGCAAGACGAACAGTAAAAGTGTAGCATACCTATTGACACGGGTTTTCTATCGACACGCAACACTTTCTCCCTCTCCTCTTAGCCGTCGTTGTTCCAGTTGAATCATGAAAGATAGACAGAGAATCGTTCGAGTTATTAACTGTTTTAAAAACATTTTAGTTACGTCACGGGAAACAACAACACAGGGCTATCTGGACTGACGGTGTCTACTTGCCCGAGAAATGGCCAGATTGGCCCAGAGCTCTAGCAGTAGACGACATGAACTTACAGTTTGTTGAGTATCAATGTACATGTATAAACATTCATTTAGTAGAAAGTACATCAGTGTGATACTTAAAATGTTTGCACATGTACGTATTCGACATTTGTTCCATCTCCCAAATGTTCAAAAGTAGCCCGATTCATTCTTGGGGGGCATCCAATTGTAGTAGAAACTCTCCTCTGTCCAACAATACCATCGGTTTGGCTTAGATCACTTTATTCAAGAAAACGACAGGGCCCATTCGTATATTTTGACATACCATACCGGTCTCACTCTAGTACTAATTAACTTTAGTGCATTACAATTCGCGTTCAAAACACCCTAGCCCTATGTCAATTGCATGACATCACCCGGAAAGCTATTACTACCGTTGTTCAAGTCTTTGATATGACGCGACCGTTTTATATTTCACAGTGTTGTTATTAAGCAACGGTCGACAGTACAGACCAGATCAGACAGTGCAGATGCGCTAGCTGATCTTATTCTACAACGGTAGCATTTAATGTTCGCAGATCTACTTAAATTTATTGAAAATGGTCTTAATCACCATTCAAACAAACACGCATCGTTATAGCCTCGGGAGAACTCAACTCAACTCAACTCAATTCTTTTGATTTAGGCAAGTCGGCACATAAGTACCATTGGCTATTTACAAGTATATACACGTGAGGAATATGGATTAATGACGTAACATTCATTTACATGATTTAAATACACAAATACAAAAAACAGATTATAATATGCCAGAGAAGTACTATTATGTTTAGTTAACCAAGAACTCAGGTAGAAAAGGTAGGATGAATCAACTGTAACTGATGCGAATTGCGGGTAAACATTGTAATTGGTTCTTCTCAGTGTGGAGCGCTCGTCTCTGCTAAAAGCTTTGGGATAGTTTAACCCTTCCCAAATAAAACAAATCTTCAGCAGATGACTTCTTATGTCTCTAAACTGGTTTTATTCTATTTTCACCAGAAGCGTAGATAGGTTTTATACACATGTACGTCTATGGCAAGCCAATTGTCCAATAATTACGTGAACCCAGGTTCACGTTCGAAAAACTAGGATTAACGATCGATAAACTAGGTTTTTCGAACGTAAAACCAGGTTTATCGAATACTAACTTATATTTTCGAGCGAAAACATAGGATAACGGGCGTAAACCATAGTTTACGCTCGTGAACCCATGTTCACGCTCGATAAACTAGGTTTCTCGATTGAACTAAGAATTTCGGTCGTTATCCTAAGTTCACGAGCGTGAACCTATGTTTACGGGCGTGAATCTGGGTTCATGAGCGTGAACCATAGTTTACGAACGTGAACCTAGGTTCACGGTCGTAAAGATAGGTTCACGTTCGTAAACTATGGTTCTCGCTCGTAAACATAGGTTCACGGTCGTAAACCTAGGTTCACGCCCGAAATTCATAGTTGATTTGATAATCCTAGTTTATCGACCGTAAACCATGGTTTACGTTTGATAAACTAGGTTTCTCGATTGAACTACGAATTTCGGTCGTTATCCTATGTTTACGTACGTGAACCGGGGTTCACGAGCGTGAACCTATGTTTACGAGCGTGAACCATAGTTTACGAACGTGAACTTATGTTTACGACCGTGAACTTGGGTTTACGAGCGTGAACCTACGTTTACGAGCGTGAACTATGGTTTACGACGTTATCCTATGTTTTCGCTCGAAAGTATAGGTTAACATGGTTTTACGTTCGAAAAACCTAGTTTATCGATCGTTAATCCTAGTTTTTCGACCGTAAACCTTGGTTCACGTAATTATTGGACAATTGGCTTGCCATATACGTCCCTGTCGAATCATAAACCACAATGTAATATATTTAGTATTTCAAATTAAAAACGACTTACCAGATGGGCGTCATTTTATTTTAGCTACATGTATAACTGTATGTCTTCACAGCTTAACCGTTGAGAAATAATGAGAGAATAATGGGTCACACATTGTAATACATTAATACGGTTTTTACATCACACTATTATAACAGTTCAGCCCAAAGCAATATCGCCCGGATTAGCCACCAACACATACACTGATTTAATAACGGTTAATTACCGATACAAAGTGCCTCACCGATAGAGGTGTTAAATTATAATACAACAGAATAAACTTATAACAAGAAGAAACTCAATACAAAACTATCACGTTATATATTAACGTCATTATATCTATATCATAGCTGATCACATGTTTACTCTTATAACCATATAACCAAGAAGTTCAGCACACACTATAATCTAGTAAAATAGGGCTCAATGTATAAAAGAATGTTTACAGGTCTATTAATAAACCGTTACATCCTCTCCAGGGTCGGTTTCAGTCAAATAAGGGTAGTCCTATGACATCCTTTATTCTTCATGAAAGTGTAAGAACCAGGCGAGGCTTCTTTTCTTGAAAAAGGCCGAATAAGTAACCAGTTTTTGAATAAGTAACAGGTCATTTGAAATGTATCAATGCGTCTCTCTCATCTTCTACAACAACAACAACAACATCAACAACAGTGTTTTTGGAAAAATCAACATATGCATTACCTTACTTTAAACCTATTGTATTCAATATAGTAGGCTCACAAACAACAATACAAACAATAAGTGCGAAAATGATTAAACCGAAAGCTAAAAGCTTATACAGTTCCTCTACATTACCTTAGATAAAATCTGATTAAGTAACAAATAAGGAACAAGGAACATATAACCAACTTTACATTTGAATAAGGAACAAGGAACAAGTAACCAACTTCACATTCGAATAAGGAAAGAAGAACAGGGAACGGCCGAATAAATAACAGGTTTTTGAATAAGTAACAGGTGATTTAATATGTACCAGTATCTTACTTTCATCATTTACAACGACAATAACCTCAAGATTGTTATTGGCAACATAAACAAATGCATTTTGAATGATATTTGGGACAGCAATGGCTTCTTTTCTTGAACGCGGCCGAATAAGTAACAGATTATTTAAAATGTACCAATGGGTCTCTGTCAGCATCTACAACAACAACAGCATCAACAATGTGATTTTCAACATCAACATATGCAGTTTCAATGATGTTTTGGATAGAAAAGGCTCCCTTTCGTGAACACGGCCGAATAAGTAACAAGTATTTTGAATGAGTAACAGGTGATATCCGGAGGTTTTTATTTACAGATTTTATAAAAATATATGACAATTTAAACCAAAATAAACTGTTTTAATAACCAAAAATAGACGAATTATGTTTTTATTCACATTTATCGAATTACAAATTTCTAGTCCCAAACAAATACCACATGGCTTACTTCCCTTGAATTTGGCTGCACTAGAGTAACTCCCCTTTGAATTGTGACGTCATAGGTCGTCTCGAGATTAGTTTGTAAAGAAGGTGAATGTAAACGACAGGAAAACATGGATTTTTTGGTAGACAGTGATCAATCAAACATTTAAATTAACGAATCTGGACCTATAATACACTATTTGTATGAACCATTTAAACAATTTGCCTCTGAAGATCCAAGAAGCGCCGGAGAAAGCGAGTCTTAGTTCGATGTAGACATCGGGGATAAAAATTCCAGACGTTTCAATAGTGTAAGATTTTTATTTTCTGATGCATATTATGCTCGAACATTATAAGTGAAGGATTTATACAAAAGTTATTAGATTTTATGTGTAAAGTTATTAGACGACGAGTATGTGCTGCTGCTGTGTTTTAAATTACAATTAATGACGACGACTGTAAACACAAATAAAAAAGGCCGGCCGAAGGATTTTTTATTTAATGTAAGGTCTTTCATATATGTTATATCGAGACATCATAAAAGGCGTTAATCATAATGTTAATTTGTAAAATATATTTCTGTCCCTAAGGCTATTTTTGCCTACTGCCAGCAAGAAAAATGTAGTAATATGTTCCTTTCCCGTATGATTCTCGATCCGAACACATTTGAAATCGTGTACGCGACGGTGTAAAACAAGTCTGTGTTCATGAAGTTGTAATGATTGATTATAGTTTTAAACGTTCACAGAGGCAAAATGCTGTAAAATATCAAATATGAGACAGCAAATCACAGGGTTAACACAACATGATGGGTTCATTGTCTCAATGTGCATATTTTAGATATTGCTTATTTTGATCACGTTCTGGAATCTGGACCCTTGGAGGAGAATGCATGAGTAAGATGTTTTTCAAATAAGATATTCTGTTACTTACATATTCTTATAAATATGAATGCTATGGTTTCAATTTCTGTCAACTCAATTCATAACATGGGTCTTTAATGACGTTCCACAATGTGACTCTTTATTCTTTGACCTATTTATAAGTCTGTGTCAGCAACATTTGTGTTAACATTGTTTCCGACGTTTGAAAAAAACTCAATTCGAAAAGAGAAATTCGTCTTCCACCAAAGGACTTACCGTCTTTGTGGAAAAACATCAAGTTATCTAGAAATACTGTTGTGTGTGATGTGAGCAAGATAGGAACCACGTGGGTAGGTTTGTCTGGCCGCCGTGATTTGTGATTTGATTTGTATGACAACGGGCTGAAAACGACGTTGACCCAAACCTATCTTATTGGAGAATAGCATACTGATAAATTTACTGTTTAAATTATTTATCAAGTGTTATTTTTACTGTTGTTCTGTCTTTAACAAACCTCTACGCATGCACTAAAAGGAACAATTGTTTCGATGTTAGGTAAAAATATACTAATAATAGTTTTCGCTTGAATTCAACAAAACAGCTCATTTCAATCGAATAATAGCAATTCGTGAAAATGTCACTTTCTTAGCTCTCTCGGATAACATATTTTTCGATATAACATTCGTGAAAATGTCAATTTTGTTGCGTTCTCGGTTAAAATATATTTCGATGTTTCATTGCGATTTGTTAAAATTTATCTTTTGGTGCGTTCTAGGTTAAAATATATGTTGATGTTAAGCCCTTCGTGAAAATGTTAAATGTGGTGTTCTTTCGGTTAAAGTATAGTTCTAGGTTACAAATACATACAAATACAAAATACAAATATTGTATTCAGTAATGTACGGCCTCCGGCACTTTATACATAATTTACATAATAAATTCATTGGAGTGACATCATAAACTTTTTGAAGATATTCAAATATAGAAATAATTAGTAGACGACACATACCTTATGATTTAATTAGAGACCTGTTCATCTAAAAGTAAAAGTCTACATGCACGCATAAGCCATCGAAGAAGATGTCAGTTATTCTCTCTAGGTTAAATCATATTTCGATGTTACATAGCCCTTCGTGACAATGTCACTTGTGGTTTTCTCTCAGTTAAAAGATATTTCGATTTCACAAAGCGATTTCCTGAAAATGTCACTTGTGGAGTTCTCTCGGTTACAATAAATTTCGATGTTACATATAGCCATTTGCAGAAATATCTCTAGCGGTATTCTTAGGGTTAAAATATAGTTCGATGTTACAAAGACATTCGTAAAAATGTCACTTTTGATGAGTTCTCGGGTAAAATATATTTCGATATTACATAGCTATTCGTGAAAATGTCACTTTTTGTGAGTTCTATTATATATATGAAGCCACTTTTGATCATTTAACTTTTGGCGAGTTCTCGATTCAAATAAATTTCGATGTTACATAGCCATTTGCGTAATTCTTTCGGTTTAATTGTATTTCAGTGTTATATACAGACATAAACAATTATCGTTCATCTTTTATATATTGAAAAATTTGAAAAAGCGTTACATTATAATTATTAAGCTACCAAAGACAAAAATAAAATGCCTTTTCAAACTATACAGATTCATGTGGGACAGTTCGTAACGAACTGTCTCTCCTGAAATCTGCATTGTTTGCCACTTATACATCACATTTTACCAAACCTCCTATTGGACGAAACATGGAGTGGTCCAATTTTCAACATTTTCAACTTTGTGAAGTTCGAACGGAAAGAGATAAGCAAGTTTTAGTCTAGTTAAGATATTTAGTAGAAGAGGGGGTAGATTAATATCGCTGTACAAAGAGCGTTCACAACCAGGAACACATAGTACCTAGACCTACCATAGTAACATCTCTTGGTGGCAAATTTATTATTTATGTTGATAAAAGCAAGATCAAATACGATACTATTGGAAGGACTACATAAGTGAGGTACTGATTGTAGTTCAGGGAATTATCTAAACATAGTATGTGTTATTTCTAAGGATGTCAGCGATTAATCGGTTAACTGTATGTTATTCGATTATCCGTTAGTAATATGAGTAACCAAGCATCGGAGAAATATATAAAATATAGACACAGTTGTGTTTCAGCTTTTGTTCTTTTCAATTTGTCACATCTAACTGACCAGAGACTAATTATTCACACCTCGATAAAGGTCATCCCTAGTAAGTTTATACCAACGCAAATGTATCTGCAGCCGCCATTGAGCCCCTTAGTCCCGTGATGAGCCTCGCATTTGTAAACCATTTTCAAGCTACATGAGATCTGCAGCAGACGGATGACCTTGAAAACATCTTGGCAAAACTGGGAACTTTCTTTAAATGAAAGATCATTTAATGAAAACAGTTGAAAACATTGTTGCAAATTGAGAAAAAATATATTTCTCCTTTTGCCACAATGTTTTCATACGTCATCAAAAATGGTCTGTATGTGGGAAATGGTTAATCACGAACTGTGACCGTGAATGTGATTTCTGTACGCCATCTATGCTTATATTAGTCTTAAGTTACATGCTATTAATACTTTATCGGGTCAGGCAAACATCAATAATGGCGTCACCTTTGGACATTGTTTAGCAAGAAAAATGGTAACTATACAATCTGTTTGTGGGCCTTTCAATCTCCGAAATTGTTGGCTTCCTTATTGATGTGTCGTTTTCAAACGTCAAGTTGTGTTGGCCCGCTGTGGAGTTTACGAAAATCAATTGCAATTTTACTTATTCTCTACATATGCGATAGTGAGATTTCAGAGGAGGTCAACAATTATGTCGTCATCGTTGGTTCATGGCAGACCTACTTATTTACTATAAGTAAGTAAATTGTTTATTACCGTGACATGTGTTATATACATCAATAAATGAAACATTAAAGAAAAGGAGAACACCTGGCCCCATGGGCCTATATGTCACAATCATTATACATAAATTAGTTGATACGATAATATGGCATTGTCATACAATAAGCTATCACATACTTTATGGTAAATGTTAAATAACTTGTTGCACTTTTACACACGACTATATAACCTGCTTCTCCTAAGAGCATAAGCTTTTACTAAGAATTTTGCAGTTTTCCTAATGCACTCATTTAAAAGGTACTTTAATTTTTCGAGGGGCGTTTTTGAGCTTAATGTATTTCGGCTATTTTCAATCAAGGTTATCACTTCAATTAATGCATTACGTGCAATAACACTGTCCATAAAGTTGCATTGTATTTTGTAAAGTTTGTATTTCGGTCCGTTAGCAGAGTGAGCGTCATCATAACTGTTTATGTTGTCATGCCCTGTTTATCCGTTTATTTTGAACTGGCCCAGTAACAGTGAGTGGTAATATATTTGCGATAGTAACATTTAAAGGGAGATCGAAGGTAAACAACCTGAACCAAGAAGAAAGGGAGATCAACATTTAGGTCGCCATTGTTGGTTCATGCCAGATGTACTAACTTACTATAGTACGGCGAGTGCCAGACTATGCTTATATATGTATCAGATCCATTCAGAAAAATAATTACGGGTTTGTTGTAGCCAAACTCTGTCATACTTACTTTAACTTGGACAGAGATTTGCATTTATGCTTTGTTTATGTTTCCCCGAGCAATTAACGTTATTTATATACTTGATACAGATATTTTCGATATATTGGAAGATAAGATATCTAAATACTCTGCGAAGGGTGATTTCTGTATTATTGGAGACCTAAACGCTCGCTGTGGGACAAGAAAAGATTATTTGGAAGACCATTCTGTATTAGATCATTATTTTGAAAACATCGATTCTTGTTCGTTGCCAAATGAGAATGTCGAGAGGAACAGTTCAGATAAGACCGTGAACAGTAATTGGATTAAACTACAGTTATGTAAAAGAAGCAGTCTAAAAATAGTAAACGGGCGAGTCAGAGATGACGCGACCGATGGCCTCCACAGCGGGTTCTAGTTTAATTGATTATGCTCTTTTTCCATGTGACTTATTTCCATGTAGAATTATTTTTTTGTACTTGATTTGCAAGCTTGCTCTTCACATACGCCTATCCAAATATCTCTTTCAGTCTACCCTTTTTCAGATGAAACTATGGGACATATACATAATGACTCGGGTTCTCAAGAGAAAATAACCTGGAAAAGCGAACGTGCAGATGAATATCGCAATTTAATTTTCTTCAGAATCAAGTACTATTAACTAGTTAATTTATCTGATAACTAACGAACATATTAATTTAGATTCTGGCATTGACAAATTGTTGACGATTTTCCATAAATGCGCATTCCCTGTTTTCGGTAGAAAATTACCCTCAGGCCCTTGTATTTATAAACAAAACTGAGCGTAAATTTCACAGTGCGTGGTTAAACGGTGAATTTGAGACAGCCCGTCGTGAACTGATATTATCGAATCGGGCTTATAAAACTTGCAGATCCCTACAGAATAGGCTCAGAAAAAATATCGTTTGTCCAAAAAGCGTGCAAAGTTCAAGTATAGAGATGATCAGATACGAACCTTTCGTAATTTGGCTTGTGAAAGTCCTCAGAAGTTTTGGAGTGAAGTACGACAACTTAGAACAAAAAGTAAACAGTGTGAAATAGATAGTATAACTATGTTTGATCATTTACAACGATCTTTTCGTCCGATAATGTTTTCACCACTGAGGAAACTGAGTGCTTTTGAACGATGATAACTTTGATACGAATAGTGTTTTTGAACTTGATACAGATTTCACGGTTGATGCAGACTGCTTTTAGTTGTCTTAAAGCGGGAAAAGTGGAATGTCGACAATTTATTGCCAAAAATGTTTTTAGAATGTAAAACTATACTAACTCTTTCAGCGCCGAATTGTTTAAAATGGACTCTTTCATGTTCAAAATCGGGCGTCTCCATTTCTAGTGTAATAAAAGTTTGGACTATTTTGACAACTAGAAGGCAAACAATGCTGACTTCAGGTGAGACAGTTCGTTACGAGCTGACTCACCTGAATCAGTTTTGTTTGCTAATACCTCAATATTGCCTTTGGCGCTGAAAGAGTTAAGTCATAACTTGTGCAAATTGTTCAACTACATGTACAATAACATTAGGGATAATTGTTCCAGTTCCAAAAAAAAAGGATTTAAACAATTATAGAGGAATAACTTTAACTAATATTTTCTCTTAGATATTTTCCATTATGTTAGATAACCGATTGCGCAAATGGGCCTTAAGTCATAATGTGCTTAACGATTGTCAATTTTGTTTCCGATAAAAGCGCAGTACTACAGACTTCATTTTCATTCTTATCTCGATTGTTAATAAAGTTATTAAGCACGAGAAGAAAACGTTATATTCCGCTTTTGTTGATTTTAAGGAGGCTTTCGACCTTGTTTAAAGAAACGGTATCGGAAAAAACTGCTTAATCAAGGTGCCTCGAGCAAGATAGATAAAATGCTACGAGCAATGTAGTGTATGAACGAGTGGTGGAATTGAAATTGCCCAATAGTTATATATCTCATACAGATGATAAATCATTACGCATTAAGTGGAAAAGTGTCAATGCCTCGCAAATATAACCTTTTGAGCAATATTTGAATGAGCAATTAATGGATAGCTCGATGCAATTTGACATGCTTATTAATAAGGATAATTGTAAAACTATCATTACTGATATGTATGACAAGTTATATAACCTGATACAATGTATCTCATCATCTGTATTTACTGTATCAAAGTATAGAAAGTATCTAAAACCATTTTGGAATGCTGAACTGAAAAACCTACATTATAACATGCGTGTGAAGAGACGTGAATGGGCGAACAATGGGAAACTTAGAGATCTAGAAAAGTGTCTGTATAATGAATATAAGGAGGCAAAGCGAATATTCAGACATAAACATAGATTTTATGCCGAAAATTATCTTTGCTCCCTTAATGATGACTTAGATAAAGCAGCGGACTTAGATCCGGGCACATTTTGGAGACTATACGGTAATAGAACGAGAAAAGGAGGTACACAAGCATATCAGGGAGCTATGAAATTCAACAATCACTCGTATCGAAATCCGTGGGAAATTGCTAAACAATGTGGTGTGTTTTTCAGTAATAGTTATACTTTTAGATCCGATCCGGATTCGGCCGATAATTCTTTCATCGAAAAAATAGACGAAAATGTGTCACATATTAAATTTTTCACAGCTTTTCTAATGCCTGTCGATTAAACATTGATGACATCACAAAAGCCGTCTCTACACTGAGCAAAAATAAAGCATGTTCACATGATTGTATTTATAATGAACATGTTATATATGGGGGTAAAGTGCTTCACTCTTTTTTGCTGAAACTGTACAATTACATGTTTAAATTTTCCTATATTCCTAAAAAAATGAAACTTGGTCTTAATGTTACACTGTTTAAAGGTGGAAAAAATAGGAAGGATGACCCAAACAATTATAGAGCTATTACTCTGTCGTCTGCTATTTTAAAACTATACGAGGCCTTAATTTTAGATGTTGTCAAATCAGACATCAATGTCACCTTAAACCCTTTACAGTTTGGATTTCAAAAGGGTGTGAGCTGTACAATGAAATCCTTCTTACTGAAAGAATGTATCTGCCATGCAAGTAAAAATGGAAGCAAACTGTATGCCTGCTTCTTAGATATTAACAAGATGTGTTTGTGAAACACTGATGCCCCCGAATGGCAACATCTAGGTCAAAGGTCAAGGTCGCAAGGTCAAACATTTTGGTACTGACAGAAAGGTCATGTCACAAGGAATACACATGTGAAATATGGTAGCCGTACCTGTTAGGGTTCAAAAGTAGTGGTCAATGTTAAAGGTTTTTTCGACAGACAGACAAAGACATCTAGGTCAAAGGTCAAGGTCGCAAGGTTAAAAATGTTGGTACTGACAGAAAGGTCATGTCACAAGAAATACACATGTGAAATATGGTAGCCGTACCTGTTATGGTTCAAAAGAAGTGGTCAAGGTTAAAGTTTTTTTCGACAGACAGACAAAGACATCTAGGTAAAAGGTCAAAGGTCAAGGTCGCAGGTCAAACAATTTGGTACTGACAGAAAGGTCATGTCACAAGGAATACACATGTGAAATATGGTAGCCGTACCTGTTATGGTTCAAAAGTAGTGGTCAAGGTTAAAGTTTTTTTCGGCAGACAGACAGACAGACAGACAGGCTAAAAACTAGATGCCAACCGAATCGGAGATTCCGGGGGCATAAAAAAGCATTTGATAAGGTTTGGCACATTATTATGTTCATGTAACTCCTTTGTAATTTGGAGGAAATAAAGATATGAATGAATGTATGTGTTCGTTATAACGGTAGTTAATCGGACGTCAAACAAGGCGAGCCGTTGTCGCCATTTGTGTTCATTTTATTTATAAATGACATGTACGACAATCTTGTAGTACAAGAAAATGTTTATCCTGTTATTTGCAAACGATACTGTATTGCTATCTTATACCAGTGATGGATAACAGAGCTTATTAAACCAACTGAATAACTATTGTGTAAAATGGGGCATTACAGTTAACACCGATACAACAGTTGTAATGGTTTTTAAACAAGGACTATACCCGGAAAATGTTAGTCTTTATTATAATAACGAAATTGTAAACAATGTAACTAGATTTCCTACTAGAAAGGCGACACCTTAAGGGTTTCGCGGAATAGAATGAGTGGAGAGAAGAAGAATTGCATCCGAACTCCCAAACGACCAGACAAAATGCTGAATATATTATTTCGATTCTAAAACGTAACAATTGATGACACTCAAGTATTTTGAAACACCAAAATTATCTCCGTAAGTCTAAAAGATAAATATAACATATAAATTTAAGACAATGGGTCTCATCGGGGCACTTAAACCAATTGTTCAAGTATTTGCATTGTCAATGGCCAACATTGCTCCGAAATTGGCGTATTTGGGAAAAATAAAATAAATTCCCATAAATTATGGGATAGAAAACAAGTCTGTTTGTCAATATGTTTTTTTTTTTTTGTTATAATAATCTGGCTGGAGAAATAACATTATTTTACATTGTGCAACTCAAGTCTGTGTGTCAGGTTCGCCATTCGGATTCGAACCGAAATCACTAAAAGTGTGTTTACCATTACACCATAAGGATGCACCCCAACACAACGGACCCTGTGCACAAGAGTTATCAAAAGGAAAGTCTTCACATACAGTCAAACTATCAATTAAAGAAAACTTTATTATTTTTATTATTCTGACCTCAAGTTTATGTATTCAAGATTGCTATCCCTCAAAAAGCAGTTTTAACCCTTTCCCTCAAATGACAATTCTGCAGCAGACGACTTTGAACATATTTTGTCAAAAAATGGAAAATCTCTCTAATTGAATGGATAACCCATGACTAAAAGTAGAAAACATTGTGGCAATAGGAGAAATTGCAGAAAGCGTCTATATGAGGGAAAGGGTTAAACATTTATGCTCATTGCACAATTAAATCATTGAAAAGGCTAAAAGTTAGCCTAAGTTTTAAGAACCACTAGATGACTTTATAGTTCATGTATTTGAGGTTGTTGTAGTTGCAAATAACGTTAACACATTTATGCTCATCATCATGTCCCAAAATGCACAATTTTCATGAACTGGACTTTAAGTGTAATAAAGTTCAAGGAAGCCTAAGATAACTTCACATTCAATGTGTTCACCAGTTTTACAGCATGTACATGTAAATGTCAATTGTTTATTGCTAGTGATTCCTATGAGAGGTGACATTCTAACATATTCTGTTAGGGGATAATTGCATACCCTAGTGCCAACAACTGTGAATGGTCATCATTGCAAATTGACGGACTAACATCTGATGTCAGTGAGTCCTGTTGGGCCTGACCGTAGTCTTTCGGCACACACTTCACACAACTGGTGTGTTGACTTGTTACGTTGAGGCTCAAAAAATGGTTGTAACTTAGCTGGTTATAAAAGAGTGAACCAATTTGACAGCAACCATAGGTTAGGTAGTGACTGATCACCACTTCCTGACCCGCCATCTGCTGGAGGATGTACTAGGCATAGGTGGAGCTTTCGCTGATGATGTCTATGTTTGGCAATTAGCGGTATATAATCAAAACCCCATGTTGAAACTGTGTTTTTCTATGGTGTCTATTTCTGAAAGTAAACAACAGTTATTATGTATATTTAACATTAACATTAATGGTTTTGTTCTAATTATAATTCAATGACATTGGACTCGAAAACAATGCAGCCAAACATGTGTTTCATTAGAAATAATCTTCTTTTTTTTCCCGCAATGTTTTCAATTATGTTTAAAAACCACAATTGTTGACATCAATTTGTGTTGCTAAATATGTCAAGTGAACATGGTTATCATGTAAAAAGTTTCACATTTCTTCTATTGGATTTCAATTCTACTTCAAAAATGCGCACACTTTCTATGCAGTATTCAGACGGCTATCTCGAAATCAATATTTACGAGTGGATAATGATATCGATTAAATAAACCAATAAATTATTGTGTTCATCTACATGTGTATATGATTGGGTTTTGGCAATTTTGAAAAACAAAACTAAAGAACTTTTATATCATATATATACATTTTGTAAATTTTAAAATGGGAAATTTCGAATCAAAGAAGGACATACATGATACAATTAAGCTGACACCAGGTAATTATATAATTACATTCGTCCTTTTTCACACAACAAACCTGCTGCAGACGACTCTTAAATCAGACAAAACTATGGATTTGTTCCCAATGAAAGTCTTATATTGTACAGATTTGAAAATATTGCACCATAAAGAGAACTGGCTCGTACTGATAAATCTTTCTTCTTTTAACAGTCTGCTGTAGATATGCGTCAAAATGGTGCTGCAAAATGTAAAAGGGCTTTTGTAAATAACATTCTTTTTTAATGTTTACTCCATATACAAATAAGGAAACTAAACCCCGCCCACTATCGGCCATGTTTTTCAACAGATCAAAATATTTGAACAATCTTGATAGAGGGTCACCCAAGGAACATTTGTGCAAAATTATTGTCAAATCGGGCAAGTACTTTTGGACAAGAAGATGTTTACAGTTTTTCGTTAACATTGCCATGGCAACCTGAGTTCAGCATGGAATTCAATTCTTTGAATAACTATGAAAGGGGACCACCCTAGGAACATCCATGTTTATCAAAATTAACTTAGCGGTTTAGGAGATGTCGTTTGATGCAAAATGCTGACGGACAACGATCGGTCACAATAGCTCACCATGAGCACCTGGGTCAGGTGAGCTAATATTAATTATAATAGTAATCAATCGAGTGAAAAAGTAAGTTCACTGAAGTCACTGAAGATAAAATTAGTTGGGAAGGGTTTTATAAGTTTTAAAGCAATGCATCAAGTAAATACTAGGATATCGACACTTAATGTAGTTGCATGCAAAGCTTTAGCCAAAGGACAATGTGCATTTACCATCAAAAACGGCCCATCTTCCGAATACGATGAAATTTGCACATTGTATTTCCCTTTTTAATATTGCCATAAATAACATCAATATCACGCTTATTGTTGTCATGGCAACACTTTCTCCTCAAAAACTAGGAAATTAAGAAAAATACATGAGATTCTTCCTGGCAACATTTTCTTTTATTTTAACAACAATAAATACTACCTGTTTACACTACTGAAGATTTCATTTATAAATGTATGAAAGAAAAAACAATAAACACATGTTACTATGGAAAAATGCCCTTGTTTTAACATGTGAACTATTAATTATTTGCCTTTTTACAAGTAATGAATTAACTTTGTGAAAATGAACTATTATGAATGACAGACAATCTGTATGTATATATTCATGAATTAATACATTGACATGTATTCTGTATTCAATCACAGTTGGAATTGAACTTGGACTGTTGCCATAGAAACAATGCATTATCAATGTCTATAAAAACAAAGCGAATAGTTCACACTGAAATGTTATATTAACTTCAACAACAATAAAAAGAACTTTGAACATATTTCTATGAATTCTATTCACAAATATATGAAAGATAAAGTAATCAACACATGTTACTATGGAAACAAGCCATTATAATAGAATATCAAAAACCATTAATTTAGTTATTTTCAAGCATTTTATATATTATGTGATAAGTACCTTAAATAAGTATTCTGCATTTGTATAACTCTTTTAAATACAAGCATTACAATTGTGTTCTCTTCATTTCAGTTGCTATAGCAAGAAAACTAATTATATATATATATATATCAGATCAATCTTACAATCACTTGAAGATGGGTTAACAACATGAAGGCTAACCCGGACAGACACTTTTCGCCTACTGTGGATTTTACATTTCATGAATCATGACACTCCATCTGAGACTGAATGTGTGAGCCCGGATTAGCCTGCACTGATACTGATGAGTAGAATGAACCATGCACTTCTAATCCTTTCTCACACATTTTGATGTATAGGCAGCAGTCTTTTGAAAAACATTGTTGTAAAAGTAGATATTGCTAAAAACAAGCAATTTCTCCTTTTGCCACAATTCCTTCATCACTATTAAAAAAGAAAATCATTTCCCAGTTTTGTCTATAATGCTGTAGATTTGTTGAATGTAGGAAAGGGTAAAGGCCAAAGGAAATGACAACCAATTAGACAAGAGCTGTCAGAGGACAGCATGCTCGACTCTTTCGTGCATGCCAATGAAACAAAGCTATTTTGGGTGGTGCAGAAAACATAAGTTATTACTTTATCATACTATTTATAGGCAATTGATTGATTGATTGATTGATTAGGCTTTAACGCCGTTTTCAACAATTTCTCAGTTATATCACGGCGGCCAGTTCACCTACTCATGCATTTCCTGATTTTCTCACACCAGTACACCACACAACAATCTTCCCAAGCAACTGGCTGCTTTTCCACATAGACTTAGCCCATTGGTGGAAGACGAATGACGCATGTCTATTTGACTTTTGTCAATCGTCGGAAAGAAAGTTGGCCGAGCCGGGATTCAAACTATATATAAGCAAAGTACTTTATAAGTCGTTAAAGGGTCCTAATTCTTACAAGAACCTTCACTGAATTACGCACAGTCTTGGCTGCTGGCTGCCGGTGGAGGTATTGATGGTAAAAAGATATTGTAAGTGTTTAAGCTATATCCCTAATGGTTTTGCAATACATAGGGGTGGTACGAAAAACTGAACCAAAATTCTAAGTGGAAAAAGGGTCATAATTCTTTTAAAAACATAGACAGAGTTATGCACTCTTGTCTGTTGATGGATGTAATGATGGTGAATAAGTGTTGTAAGTTTCAAAGCAATATCTGTAATGGTTTTGAAAAAGAAAGTGAATTGGTACAAAAAACTTAACCAAAAGTCAGTCAAAAAGGGCCATAATTCTTACAAAAACCTTGACAGAGTTATGTACTCTTGTCTGTTGATTGAAGTTATGATGGTTCAGGTTTGTAATCGGTAAATAATTCCCCGCGAATTCATCAGATTAAGCTTATATTTAACTTTAAAATATAGCCAAGATTTTAAATCCATGAAATTATGATGACAGGTACAACAAATAATCAACATGCTCTTTATAAAGTACTTCAGATAAAACGATTCCATAATTTACGGAACTACATTTGTGACAAGTCAAACTAACGTTTCCTATAATTTCTGTCGTTTTCCTTTTGGTTATTTATTCATCATTTGCGTTACGCTAATAGAATCATATTACAGGAATTTGGATTTGTAACTTCCGTATTACGATTCATTTCAAATGATATGGTAGAAGTTCTATTTCTGTTAACAGTTTAAACAATCTTGCACGAACACATATGTACGGGCAAATATTCTTGACAATGATCATTTACAGAGCTGGTCATCTTTAGCTGCTTCACCTAGTTAACTATTATGTGATAAATCTTAATGTCGGCGGATAGACACGATTTTTGGAACGTCAACAGGAATGAATGTTATTTTTGTGAGTGTTGATAAATAAAGACATTTATCATATACCTGTACATTTTCTTGTGCAAATACATGCAGATTGTCATACGCAGTTCGGACACGACAAAGTAAAATTCCGTATCAGTGAAAATAAAGGATTGTGACGTCAGACGGTGCGCGGACTACTTTCAGCGAGGTTCCCGTTTTGAATTTGCGCTACGTAGTAACTTATGCAGAGCACCAGTACTATTTAGGAAAATCGTTTGGAAAACCTAGCGTCAAATTTAATAAAACCCGCAAATAAAAATTGTGTTGTTATAATTTCTCCCGTAAAACAATGTAAATTGAATTTGATGATGTTATTGGGAGGGACCAACGTATTAGAATACTTTCTAGGGGCGTGGCCTAGTATTGTAGTAAATATTCATCTTTTCATTTCACGATTACAAAATTGTTTTCCCAATAAAAAATAAATTGAATCTGTATATTTGGTACTTTTTTCGCTCTTCATAGATTGTAGGTGTATAATAAAAGAATTTTACGTATTTATTATATGCCTGTATATTTCCGGCGCAAATACATGCAGATTGTCATGCGCATCCGTATCTCACCTGGTGAAAAATACAGGAGTGTGACTGTCAGACAGTGCGCGGACTATTTACAGGGAAGGTCCCGTTTTGAATATGCGCTACGTAGTAAAATATGCAGACAAACAGTACTATTAAGGAAAATCGTTTCTATTTTATGTATCGAAAACCTAGCGTCAAATTTAATAAAACCCGCAAATAAAGATTGTGTTGTCATTTTCTCCCATAAAACAATGGAAATTTAATTTGATGATGTTATTGGGCGGGACCTACGTATTAGAATACTTTCTAGGGGCGTGGCCTAAGTATTCAACCGCCATTCTCTTTTCACATTTCACGATTACAATTGAATCTGTATATCTGTTACTTTTTTCGCTCTTCATAGATTGTAGGTATATAATAAAGAAATATTATGTATATATAAATTAACGCCTGACACTGAATATGATTTAAGTTATTTTTTTTTTTCGAAATAAACCGTATGTTCGCCGATATTCGGTTATTCCATCCTACCGTGGGGGCGGGCAACTGTAGTTAAGTCATTTTGACGTCGCCGATTTAATAGAATAGAATAGATTTCTATGACATGTACACACTTTAAAAATCTTCTTGTACAAAATTACTTACCCGATTGGCACAAATGTTCTTTGGGTGACCCTCTACCAAGAATATTCAAATTATTCCGATCCGTTAAAAATCATGGTCACTAAGGCTTTGTTTGCCTTAGTATAACATAGCAAGGCTGCAGAAGTGATATTTATACCTATACCCCGTTCCCATAACATATGTATAAGTGAAAGCAGGAATGTAGAAGAGTTAGTTCTAGATTCCTGGTGAAAGCAAGATTTACTTGTCAAATAGTACAGGCCTGATTCAAAAATAATTCGCAAACGCCGTGTAGTCATCTCAGTCTTTTGATTCTACTTTGGAAAGTTCGTGTTTTACTGTTACAGTTGATTTTTTTGCATTTGAAAATACCAACCAATTACAGACATTTTCTTATGATGCCAGATGAAACCTTCCTGCCAAAGTTGGATGTTCCCATAATGTTTCTGCACAGAATGTAGTATGCTTGTCAGAATCGACGGAACTGCCGAAGTAGTTAGAATAGCTTGAACTGGTCAAAACAGCTGGAATAGCTAAAACTCCCGACTGGTCAAAACACCTTGAATAGCTAGAATGCGGCTGGTTAATACAGCTGGAATAGAAGGAACTCCGTCTGGTCCGACTAAGTTCGCGCACATCGATATAAGACACATATTCGTGTTTAGTTAGAAGCTATATCTCTTGCTCTTCTTAGTATATGCAGACAGTGGTGTGAATTCACAGAATGATCGAGTCTTTACTGTTTGGAGATGTAACAAAAAGGATATTTACCCGGCTCAAACATTTGTCAACAGCAATTGATAACTATGTTCACGTGTGAAAAAATCAATAGTCTGCAATGAGATCATGCTCTCCAAATGTATTTTTTGTGACAGCATGAGAAACTGGAATAGGCTGGTACAAAGAGGTAAGCCCAATTGATATACATGTGAAAGCCAATGCATCATAATGTTTGCTTCATGATTTCAAACGTAACCAAACTGATGGAAACCGAAATCATACTCGGCTATATGATCATGGTGATATATATTGAATGCCAGTTATCCCGACACCTAGTCAACCCGTCACCTTTTCGGTTAATCCGACACCCGATATAAATTTCATGTGTGAAATTCGGTCAACCCGACACCTCCCTATATTTTGCCGTATACATGAAGAATTATTGAAACTGTATTTCCTGATCTTTGACTCAAATAATTACACACGATGTTGGGCCAATATGGACAAGTGTTGTTGTTGTTGTTGATACCATAATAAACAATTCGGGCCTAGAATATGTTGTACCCTATATGATGTTAGAATCAGAACAGAAAATTATGTATATAACACCTCATGGACAAACTTCGTTTAAAATGTAGTATTGTTATACCTTGATCAATTATAATAGTTTCCGACTTTGAAATTGACACAGATTAAGTGTAATTGGTTGTCTAATTAGTTGTTGATTATGTAGTTTGTATTCTCGTTTAAATATAATTAAAATGTGCTTTTTTACATTAATAAATTGTGTCCTTTAATAAACGGTGTTTGCTTGTTTATTTATCCCCTTAAAATATCTACCTTTGATATATTGACGACAAAGTGGATTTCCTGATAGATCTTAATAATTAGTTTGCATGTTGATTTTTGAGTAATAAGCAAGCTTGTATATATATCACTAACAAGAACTAGGCTACCATTCTGAAAGAGTTGTAGCCCGTTATATAAGTTATATCAATAGTTATATAAAATTAAATGTGCTTGTGAAATATTACTTATTGTTCATTTTAAAACTATTCGTGCAATGGCAGATAATTGTGTACATTGTGGTTTAGAGGTGCGTACACGTCAGCATGCAATATCTTGCGATGTCTGCAATAGCTGGCAACACAGAATTTGTGAAACGGGTAAGTACACTTTTTTTAAATAAATTGTCCTGCACTCTGTGCTTGTTATTTCATGTATCTTCAAAGACTCAAAGTTCTCAAAACAGTATGTTTTCCTAACCGATTTCAAATAATGGTAGAAATCGTTAAGGCTCCTTTTAGTTTTCAGAGAATCAGTATATCACATTTCATGTATCTTCAAAGACTTTTCAAAACAGTATGTTTTCCTAACCGATTTCAAATAATGGTAGAAATCGTTAAGGCTCCTTTTAGTTTTCAGAGAATCAGTATATCACATTTCATGTATCTTCAAAGACTTTTCAAAACGGGAATCGGTATATCACATACAGTCAATTCTTAGAAGAAAGGTAGAAATCGTTAATAATTAACGAATGCTCCTTTTCTCCAAGAATTATATATTTTTCTCTAAGTTTTCAACTCATCAATATCACGGGAATCAGTATATCACATATAGGCAATTCTTAGAAGAAAGGTAGAAATCGTTAATAATTAACGAATGCTCCTTTTCTCCAAGAATTATACATTTTTCTCTAAGTGTTCAACTCATCAATATCACGGGAATCGGTATATCACATACAGTCAATTCTTAGAAGAAAGGTAGAAATCGTTAATAATTAACGAATGCTCCTTTTCTCCAAGAATTATACAGTTTTCTCTAAGTTTTCAACTCATCAATATCACGGGAATCAGTATATCACATACAGTCAATTCTTAGAAGAAAGGTAGAAATCGTTAATAATTAATAATCTTTATTGCTGACATTTTCAGAAAGAGACAGCGTATACGAGGGTTTGGAGATGTTCCGTGAGGAACAGCCGAATGGTTTGTCCAGCCACTGTTTCCGAAAAAGCCGGCAAATTCAGTCCCAACTCGTGTGAACATTGTCATCCGCCGCAATCCGCCAATAACCAAGTTATGAAAATATTAGCTAAGGTAATTATAACTTATGTATGTCTTATGAATACGTGTTCTTCTATAAGATAAATAAAACGTATGTTCGTCGAATAAATTATCGTTTTCGTCAAAAAAACGAACAAATACTTTTTCCTTATACAGGGCAAAGGCATGAGCGAAGAAGACCTCTACTCATCAGCCCGCTCAGTGATGGATAGAGCAAAACAAGGCATGACACACATCTGTACAACTGATCCAGTATTAGAAAAACATATTATCCGGACCCTGAATAGGCAGACGCGGCGACCTGAGGAGCCAACTGATATGAGTTTTGAAGTAAGTTACAACATTTGTTTACTCTTAAATATTGACGGGTCACGTGGATTTACTATTAATGCTTATAACTGTGTACAGTTACTTGTTGACGAGTATATGTTTAGTAGAAATTTAGTCAGTGTGTAGATAAACTATATTCTTCAATACTTTATAGATATGCCATGACGCCATCCCAAACAACTTTTTTCGGAAGGACGTCATAGTTAAAGACCGACGACATTTGATATTCGCTACAGACATCCAACTGGAACTTTTGAAGACAGCCCAACATTGGTATTTCGATGGGACCTTTAAGGTATATCACCACCATCTCTTTTTCATCTGTCTGTCTGTCTCTCTCTCTCACACCCACTATCCCTCTCTCCCCCTCTTAAATGTATATAACGATGTTGTTTGTTTTTTAAATGATTGCTAAATTTATATTGAAACTTGTTACAGGTGGTACGAAAACCATTCACGCAACTTGCGTCAATCAACGTCTTCATCAGAAGGGGCCAGAGTATGAAGCAAGTGCCAGTTGTATTCTTCCTAATGAGTGGTCAGTCTACAGAAGACTACGTCCGCTGTTTACAGGTAATTATAAAAATATTTATATCACTTTTTTTCTAATAGTAACATTAAACAATACTGGGTATAATGTATTTGAATATATGGTGTTGTATATAAGGATAAACAAATGTTCAACTTCTTTATAATCTGCCTAATTTGTTTCATATAGGCTACACTACGTCTTGTTGACAGAGAGGTGGAAGTTCAGAGCTTCAGGGTGGATTTCGAGCGCGCTTTTTGGAAAGCCTTACGTTTGGTGTTTCCAGGCTGTACCATCAAGGGCTGTAGTTTTCACTGGGGACAGGCTGTGTGGAGGAAAATCCAGGTATATACTTAACTTTACTTAAATTGTATGGGGGAATTATGGACGGTCTACTTAACATGTTTAAATTAATTACACAATTTCTGTCATTAACATGTATAACATGTTTTATATACACAATTGCTGTAATAAAACATATCTTTAATATTTTTAATTTTGTTTGCTATAGGAGATGGGGTTGGCATGCGAATACCGCACTCACGAGGGGTCATACTGTTTCCTGCGACGGTTGATGTGTCTACCTTTTCTGCCAGCCAACCACATAAAGCCCACCTTTGACGCCATGAGGGACTTCTGTCCAGACCATATAGAGCCTTTGATGGATTACGTTAATAGGATATGGGTGTCATCCAACCTGTGGCCCGTGGAGAGCTGGTCTATATGGACAGTCCATCAGAACCAACAACGACTTAGAAGGTGATCATCTTTTGCTACAGCGTTTTGTTAAAAATAAATTTATTAAACTCATGGATCAAAAATGTTTACAAAATACATATTAATTTCATATACGACTTAGAAGGTGATCATCTTTTGCTACAGCGTTTTGTTAAAAATAAATTTATTAAACTCATGGATAAAAAATGTTTACAAAATACATATTAATTTCATATATTATACATAAACATAAGATGTCGTGGATTTTAACAAGTACTTCTTTTTTACAGGCTGGCACAACAAACTTAACCAAAAGGCAGGATCAGGGCCGCCGTTTTACGTGCTGCTTACTATGTTGCACAGAGAGAGTGAACAAATTTCAGAATACGTGAGACTAGTAAACGAGGCCAAGTTGACCCGGCGACAAAGAAAGAATAGTAAAGCAGCCGAGGCAAGGATATTTACCCTTTGGGACAGATTTATCACTGTATGTCAAATAGTTTGGAGGGAAACAAATATGTCCGATAGAAGCATATCATTTGAACAAGTTAGGTAGAGGGCAGACAAAGGAACAATTGCGTGAATTTATTTTGAAATTGAGCCGATGGTTGAGGATAATATCCACCATGTTAAGCTCTGGAAGCCATCTGGGGCCGAGGAGAGGAACAGTTTGAACAACAATGGTAGAGGGCCATTTATGGCACATTTGTGAGAATTTATTTTTAAATTGAACCATTGTTTTTTGAGATATTGTTAATTTTTTTAATATTTCTTACTCTGGTGTCAATCATGTACATTGAAGCGGAACAGTTTGATCCAATATTTTAACAAATAGGGAACAATTTGGTGAATTTATTTGAAATAGGTGGTGGTTTTAATAATCTTGGCAGAGGTTCACCCTAGCAACTCTGTGTGATTGAAATCGAGCTGAAAGCTTGTTTTGCAATCAATGCAAACCATGAGCATCACCGACAATACAAATGCCCTCGCAGTGTAATTTTGCAGATGTATTATAATCTCTGTGACCGTAACATTTGACCTACTGCAGTGAACCACAAAACTGTACCAGTTTATATTATGCCACTGATCTTATGTATGAAGAATGAATTTCTTCCAAATGAAAGTGCTACAGTAATGACATTGTTTCAGACAGACATACAATAGTCACCGTGACCTTGACCTTTAACCCCTGGATATTGCTGGATTCAGAAGCTGATTCAGTGGAATTTCTCCCCATTCTGATGCCACAGCTATCTAAGTTAAACATAGAATTAAACTTGATATTGGTTAAGTGGTTTAGACGGAGATGTCGTTTGAAGCTAAAAGTTCATTTTACCCCTTTTTTGATGCCGACTCTGGTGGCTATGTTTTTTTTACCAATAAATATGGCTTAAACAAATTATGTTTATTTTTAAGGAACATTTCTTTCTACTAAATTATCTTGAAAGCAGACAAGCATTTTTTATTTGAATGGAATTTTAAAAATTGTCATTTGGCCACTTTTCTGATGCAGTCCCATGTGTTTCAACTAATCAATATGGCTTTATCACTTTTTGTAGAGGGTCACCAGAGGAACATTTCCACCAAATTACCTTGCAATCAAACAAGCAGATTCAGAGGAGAAGAGTTATTAAGTTTGGGCATTCCCTCCCACTTTCTGATGCCACATCAACCTAAGTTCTAAATATAATTTAAATCTTTAAACAAGTTTTGAATATTCCTGTGAAATTATTTTGAAAATGAACCAGTAGTTTGAGAGAAGAATATTTCTTGAAGCACAACGAATGATCACAAGAGATCAGCTTGAGCCTACAACTCTGATGATCTAAGAATGGAAGCTAGCCCCATTCTCTGGTTGCCATGTTTATAAACCAATCAATATGATTGAGCAAATTTTAGATAGGGTCATCAAATGTTCTTTTGAAATCAGAGCCGCACTTTAAGAGGAGAAGTTTTGTCATTTTTACCAATTTTCTGATGATTCTCAGGGACCTTGTTTTCCGACCAATCAAATTGGCATGAGAGTAAGCAGAAGTTTATTTCTAACAAATTACCTTAATTAAAATCAGACAAGAAGTACTTCCAGGCGGAAATTTGTCAATTTAACCCTTTTCAATCAATCAACAACTTAAACAAATTATGAAGGAAGGAATATTTCAGCTACATTATCTTGGAATCATACAAGCACTTAAAAGTATTTTTTTTTTTTATCATCTAAACCCTTTTCTGATGCTGCCTTGCTTCCATTTTTTTTAACCAATAAATATGGCTTGAATGTTTTTGGTGGAGGGTCCTTTTGTAGAGTAACATTTCTGCGAAATTATCTTGGAATCAGAAAAGTTTTTTGGGCACTTTCCCCACATTCTGAATCTGCAGCTAGAAAAAGTTGTTCTTATATTATAAACCTTTGAACGTTTTGAAAGAGGACCACCAAATGTCATGTTAAGTTAAACTGAAACCGTGTGATTTAGGAGGTTGTTTCAAGCTTAAAGTTAACAACAAAGAGAGATTAATCCCAAAAGATCACCGAAGGAATATTTCTACAAAATTATTTGAAAATCTGCCAACCAGTTTGGGAGGAGAAGAATTTTAAAGTTTTTTTCGTTTCGGTGCCATTGAAACCAGAATTCTGCATGGATCGCAAAAAATTGAAGGAATTCTTGTGAGGTCTTTGAGAGGATGCTTTCTGTGAAGTTTCATCCCAATTGACCCACTGGTTACTGAGGAGAAGATGTTGACGGACGATGCATGCCAGACAAAAGGCGATCACAATAACTCACCTTGATCACTTTGTGCTCAAGTGAGCTAAAAATGAAAAGCAATGATAGAAACAAGGGGGCCATGATGGCCCTGGATCGCTCACTTGATTTTATTATTTTTCACATGAGCCATATAAAGGTGAACTAAAAAGTTGAAAACAATGTGGAACAAGAGCACCCCCTTCGGATGCTTGATGCTCATCTGATTTTATCCTACTACGCTTTACTTATTTTAGGTAAAAAATATTAAAGTTCTTAAAGAATTTTTAAGTATTATAATAGCCTCACACAACTACTCATATATCATCCTCGGTACCCGGGCTATTCATAAAATATATGATACCCTGCATGCAACACGATTTCCGCCGTAACTACACTGTAATTTTCGTATCGCATGAGGTTTGTGTTAGGCGGCCAATCTTGCAGCTGCATTTCACCTCATAAACTAGAGATTGCTTTTTTGAAAAAGTGCCCGTCTCCCCATTTGTGTGGTTGTAGGGGAGGAAAAGAAATGTCAAAATCAATAGGGGTCATCTACAAGTTAGGACCAACCTGCACACCCAAGTATGAAGTTACCGGGCATAAGCGTTTTTGAGTTATGAGTAAAAACGATTTTTCAGCTGAAGGTTACCGTGACCTTGACCTTTGACCTTGCGATCTCAAAATCAATAGGGGTCATCTACTATTTAGGACCAACCTGCACACTAAGTATGAGTTATTTAGTAAAAAGAATTTGTTCAGGTGAATGTTACTGTGACCTTGACCTTTGACCTTGTGACCTCAAAATCAAACAAAATTAATAGGGGTCATCTACTGGTTAGGACCAATGTGCGAAACCAAGTATGAAGTTCCTCGACATAATCATTCTGTAGTTATTGAGCGGAAACCATTTTTCAGCTGAAGGTTACCATGACCTTGACCTTTGACCTAGTGACCTCAAAATCAATAGGGGTCATCTGCTTGTGGTGACCAACCTGCACACCAAGTATTAACTTTCATGGCCAAAGCCAATAAGCAAAAACCATTTTTCAACTCATTGTCACTGTGTCCTTTCAGCTCAAGGTCACTGTGACCTTGACTTTAGATGTACTGACCTCAAAATCAGTAGGGGTCTTCTACTGGGCATGTCAAACCTTCATACCAAGTAAGGAGTTATTCGGCCCAAGCGTTCTTCAGTTATTGAGCGGAAACCATTTTTTACCTCACAAGGTCACCATGACCTTGACTTTTGACCTTCTGACATCAAAATCAGTAAGGGTCATGACCAACCTGCATACCAAGTACGAAGTTCCTACGCCCAAGTGTTCTTCAGTTATTGAGCAGAAACAAGTGTGATGGACGTGACCTTGACCACTGTGACCTTGACCTTTGACCTAGTGATCTCAAAATCAATAAAAGTCATTTGCTGGTAGTGACCAACGTGCACACCAAGTTTGAAGTTCCTGGGCCCAAACAAAAACAATTTTTCAGCTCAATGTCACTGTGATCTTTCAGCTCAAGGTCACTGTGACCTTGACTTTAGACGTACTGACCTTTTAAATAGGGTCATCAAATGTTCTTTTGAAATCAGAGCCGCACTTTAAGAGGAGAAGTTTTGTCATTTTTACCAATTTTCTGATGATTCTCAGGGACCTTGTTTTCCGACCAATCAAATTGGCATGAGAGTAAGCAGAAGTTTATTTCTAACAAATTACCTTAATTAAAATCAGACAAGAAGTACTTCCAGGCGGAAATTTGTCAATTTAACCCTTTTCAATCAATCAACAACTTAAACAAATTATGAAGGAAGGAATATTTCAGCTACATTATCTTGGAATCATACAAGCACTTAAAAGTATTTTTTTTTTTTATCATCTAAACCCTTTTCTGATGCTGCCTTGCTTCCATTTTTTTTAACCAATAAATATGGCTTGAATGTTTTTGGTGGAGGGTCCTTTTGTAGAGTAACATTTCTGCGAAATTATCTTGGAATCAGAAAAGTTTTTTGGGCACTTTCCCCACATTCTGAATCTACACCAAGTTTGAAGTTCCTGGGCCCAAACAAAAACAATTTTTCAGCTCAATGTCACTGTGATCTTTCAGCTCAAGGTCACTGTGACCTTGACTTTAGACGTACTGACCTCAAAATCAATAGGGGTCTTCTACTGGGCATGGCCAACCTGCATACCAAGTATGGAGTTCCTCGGCCCAAGCGTTGTTCAGTTATTGAGAGGAAACAAGTGTGACAGACGGAAGGACGGAACGGGCAAAAACAATATGTCAACCCCATGTATGGGCGAGACATAATTATTCATGAGTACAACATTTTTACAGCCAATTTGCCGAGGGTATCATATATGTTATGAATAGCATTGGTACAGAGGATGCTCATATGTGATAAGACAGATCTTCAAGTCGGAAAAATGGTTGTCACAATCTGTCAAGATCATAAGCCGATTAGTGACCAATCACTATATATTTGGCAAATTTATCGATTTTATCAAGAAACAGGAGGTCCAATATCGCTCCACTGCCATTAGGCAAAAGTTAAATCTCCAAACAGACCCGCCCCCTGGTGGCCATGATTTTTTACCAATCACCATGGCTTGAAGAGATCTCGTAGAGTGTCACCCAAGGAACATTTCTGCTAAATTATTTGAAAATCAGTCAAATAGTTTGGGAGGAGAAGATTTTTAAAGTTTTCACTGAAGCCAATATAAGTGTGGTGGTACAACCAAGGTGTGACGCCAACGCCGAGGCGAGTTAGGATAGCTTGTCTTTTCTTCGAAAAGTCTAGCTGAAAATGAAAAAAAATAAAGATGATAATGAATACTGGAAAGGAATATTATATTCTTGCAACCTACTCAAGTCAAAACCGCACTGCTGGGGTGCACAGATTGCTATTTTTATGCTCCGCCAAAAGGGACCATTTTCTTCAAGAAGATCCTAAGTGGCATCATTTGAACAATCTTTGTAGAAGACCAAAAACAATGCTACACATCAAACATCTAAGCAATAGGCCATTCAGTTTCAGACAAGAACATTTTCAAAGGTTTTCCCTATAGATATCTTTTGTAAAACAGGTTACCCCCAGGGCGGGGCCAATTTTGGTGAGCTAAAAATAGGGCAAATATCAAATTTATCTTGTTTACATTTTATTGTTTACACTATAATGCTGTCTGTAAACATAATATATGAAAGATGATCTAACTAAACTTTGCTTGAATTTAATGTCAAGTGATAGCAGTTTCTAGGGTCTTCATTGCATCAAGATCTTGTGAGGTGTTCGGGTGTTTTGGGCGCTAGAAGTTGTTCACTATCCTTATCGCATCAAGATCGTGTAAGGTGTTCAGGTGTTTTTGGCGCTAGAAGTCGTTCACTGTCCTCATAAGACTTTTTATGAACCTCCATGTGGAACTTAATTAACATCTCTGTTAGTAAAACCTTCATGATGTAATCTAAGTACTGAAATGAAATGTAGTAACTTAATTAACATCTATGTTAGTAACAACTTCATGATATTATCTAGTACTGAAATGAAATGTAGTATCATATTATACCTAAGGTTATTGTAAAACTTTTCACATTCAAAGTATCTGTAGAAAAGATGAGAAAAGATGAGAAAATCTAGTCAAAGCATGTTACTCGAGGGTAAACCTAGTCTCCTCTAGTGAAAACGGTATGGGACTAATACAGTATAAATACAGTTTGAAATTATCTTTAAAGAAACAAATCTCTAACATCTTTTTGTCAAATTAATATGACATGAGGAAACTGATAGTTCTGTTTCAGATAAGAAGATTTTCAAATATTTTCTTATATCTCTCTACTTAAAACATGTGACCCAAAGAGGTGGGACCAATTTTGACCGACGCATAATTTGAACAAGAGGACAACTAGACAAAGCTTCATACCAAATATCTAAGCTATCTAAGGGTTACGGTTTCAAACACAAATATAAAATAGGTGAAGCCAAGGGGTGGGCCAAATTTGATCCCAGGGGCATAATTTGATCAATCTTGGCAGAGAACCACAAGACAATGTCACACATCAAAAATCTAAGCTCTAGGCCTTTCTGTTTCAGACAAGAAGTTCAATATATAACTCTATATAAAACAGGTGATCCCTGGGCGGTACCAATTTAGAACCCGGGGGCATAATTTGAAGAATCTTGGTAGAGGACCACTAGACATTAGACAATGCTACATATCAACAATCTAAGTTCTAGGCCTTCAAGTTTCAGATAAGAAGACTTTCAAAGTTTTTTCCTATATTATCTCTTTGTAAAACAGGTAAACCCTCGGGTCTGGGTCAATTTTAGCCTCAACATTGGAACATGATTGGTAGAGGACCTTTCAGTTTCAGACTAGTTTCTGTTGCTCTGACAACCCCAACCAGAGTTCTAAATGGATTTCATTTCTTTGAACAATTTTGAAAGGGCACCAACCAAGAAACATTCCTGTGGAGTTTCATCAAATATGGCCAAGTGATTTAGGAAACATTGTTTAAAAACTGGTTACGTCGCACAATCAACAACGCACACAGACAAAAGGCAATAACAATAGCTCACTTTGTGCACAGGTGAGCATTAAAGGAGATATTGCTTGTTTTCAGCAATTTCTTCTGATGTCACATTGTTTTCAAAAGTTGTCTGCTGCAGAAGCACCAGAAAGCATCTATATGTGAGAAAGTTTTAATACTATAATTAACTAGATGGTTGTTTTTGTCACAAAACATATGTTTCCACCATTGCATTACTGATTGTAATACTGAAACCTTGACCTTGAACCAAAGTGGTTGTAACATGCCCTCTGTACATCCTCTCAGTATGGTTAACATTTGTGGTTAATTATTCTGAAATCCTTTAAACGCTTTAAAAGTTATTGAACGGACACACAATATAGTCATATCACTTTTGACCGGTAATTGTGACCCTGACCTTGAACAAAATTGGTTGTAATATGCGCTCTTCATATCATCTGAGTATAATTAACATTTGTGGTGAATTATTTCAAAACCTTCAAACGGTTCAAGTTATTGAATGGAGACAAAATATAGTCATATGTCCTTTGACCTGTAATTACAACCTTGACCTTGAACCAAAGTGGTTGTAACATGGTGAAAATTTGTGGCGAGTTATTTCAAAATCCTTCAAAAAGATCAAAAGTTATAGTGGACATCTTTGAAGACATTAGGGAAAAAATTTGAAAACTCTTTGTAAATGAAAGTATAATCATTGATAGAGTTGAAAAGATTTTGGCAAAAATAGAATTGCTCATTATTACCAATTTCACCACAAATGACTGTAAATTAAATTGTTTGCAAATTATGGTAACAAAAGACTATATTTAAATTTACATTTAGTTTTATAAAAGTATATGTATATAATCTTAGATTGAGGGGATTTTGAGTACCACACCTTTTTTGACTACCCTGTTAAATCCATTGAGGGGGTTTGAGTAGGCCTACTATGCCATTTTTTTACCAAGGGGATTTTGAAGTACACTCGCTAGATAATATGTTTGTATTTTGGGGTTACATATAATATATTTATCACAATGAATTGAAAAGCAAAAACGCAATCAGAATTATTTGATTGGAAAGTGAATGCAAATGTTTTCAATTTCATGATGTTTTTAACTTTATCTCTGATATCTTCCTATAAATCTTCAAACTATACCTAATATAATCTTTAGTTACCTTATGATGTTTCTTGCAGAAAATGGAGATCAAGCATTCCATGACAATATCAATTTGTTCATCACTGTATGGTCCCAATCTAGAGTTGTGATTTAGATCTCCTGAAATAAACATTCAATTTCATCCCTTTATTTAAAAGCAGAGAACTGAGTCTGCTACATTGTATCAACATTTTCAATTATGCAGAGTAATTCACTAATTCATTGATAATTGTTGAAGACATTGATTCGACTAGCTCTATTTATTCTAATCACCAAATTGTACCTTTTTAAATAGTAAATGACATCGTCTTTCCAGCTTAAACCCTTGGTATTACATGCGATGAATTGTCACAAGTTGAACAAGTATGTCCAGTAATTCAATAATTCAATGATGCTTGTTTAAGGTAGTCAAGAAGCTCTAGTTCACCCATTTTTGTCTTTTCAAATTCATATTTGGAAGAGTCCTTACTCTTACATGTGACATACTGTATTTCAGTCAATTGAGTCAAATCATTGGAAAAGCCACTGTAGGAATGATAGCATGGACACAACCACTGTAGGAATAATAGCATGGACATAACCACTGTAGGTATGATAGCATGGACATAACCACTGTAGGAATGATAGCATGGACATAACCACTGTAGGTATGATAGCATGGACATAACCACTGTAGGAATAATAGCATGGACATAACCACTGTAGGAATAATAGCATGGACATAACCACTGTAGGAATAATAGCATGGACATAAATAACCACTGTAGGAATAATAGCAGACAAAACCACTGTAGGAATGATAGCATGGACATAACCACTGTAGGAATGATAGCATGGACATAACCACTGTAGGAATGATAGCATGGACATAACCACTGTAGGAATGATTTGACCTCTAATTGCAACCGTGACCTTGAACCAATGTGGTTGTAACATGCGTTCTGCACATCGTCTCAAACGGTTCACAAGTTATTGAGCCTACACGAAATATAGTCATATGATGTTTGACCTCTTATTGCAAGCAACCTTGACCTTGAACCAAAGTGGTTGTAACATGAACTCTGCACATCGTCTCGGTATGGTGAACATTTGTGGTGATTTATTTATAAAATCATTCAATAGGTTAAAAAATGATTGAGCTTAAACAAAATATAGTCATATGACCTTTGACCTCTAATTGTGACCTTGACCTTAGTTCAAAGTGGTTGTAACATGCAATATGCACATCGTCTCAGTATGGTGAACATTTGTGGTGAAGTACTTCAAAATCCTTCAAGCAGTTCAAAAAAGTTATTAAGCAACACAATATAGTCATATGACCTTTGACCTCTAATTGCGATCCTGACATGGAACCAAAGTGAGTGTGACATGTTGTCTGGAAATCGTCTGTGTGCTAATCAAGGGACATCACTCTTAGATATCAATTCACCATTGGTCTATATCACTCTTTTACTGAACTCTGGGTTAAATGTGGACACATGGTTAAGTATGGTGAACATTTGTGGTGATTTATTTCTAGTTCCTTCAAGCGGTTCAAAAGTTATGGAGCTGACAAGAAATATAGTAATTTGACCCCTTATCGCAACCTTGACCTTGAAACAATGTGCTCTGCACATCGTCTTAGTATAGTGAACATTTGTGGCGAGTTATTCCAAAATCTTTTAAAAGGTTCATAAATTATGGAGCAGATTCGAAATATAGTCAAAAAACCTTGACCTTGAACCAAAGAGGTTGTAATATGCGCTCTGAAATTGTCTCAGTATGGTAAACCTTGTTAAGTTACCAATACTTCTGGTCCATTTATCTTGAGACCAGTGAATCAGTTGTAATGCTAACACCATAGTCCTCAGAGCCAAAGAGGGAAAGCCAGAGTTGCTTTACACAATATTCAATGTCTTTACTATCTTATCAAATCATGAAAATATTTACCATACATTTATTTCACACCCTTTTACACCCTTGAAATTATAACTTGTTACTTTTTTAGGGAAGAGGGCCATGGTGGGCGACCTAGCCCTGTATGATAAGTGTTCATAAATATTACATAAATTTGACATGAAGACCCAGTTTCTGACCCAAAATAACCAATATTGAAGTAAGCCTTGATATCATAAAGACACACATTCTGGCTATTTGTAATCATTAAGCTAAAAAATGCTGCCTCTAGTCTCAACAAGATATTAATTAAATTTTAGCTAGTGACCTAGTTTTTGACCCAGCATGACATATATTTGAACTTTAGCCTAGATATCACCAAGACAATCATTCTGACAGGGTTTCTGCATGCTCAAGTAAAACATCCGACCTCTAGAGTGACCACAAGATTTTTCATTAATTTGGTTAAGTGACCCATTTTTTTACCATCAAGACAAACATTCTGGAGACAAACATATGCCCTCTAAAGTCCACAAGATTTCTTAAATTTGACCTCGTGACCTAGCTTTGACCCATATTTGAACTTAGCCAAGATATAATTGACACACAAATTCTGCCAAATGTTCAACCAGCTCATGTCAAAATGTGACCTCTAGAGTGTCCACATGAATTTACTAAAATGTTGTCTACATGATTTTACATAATGTTGTCTCTTGAGTGTCCACATGATTTAACTAAAATGTGGCCTCTAGAGTACTTAAAATTGGCCTCTAGAGTGTCCACATGATTTTTACTAAAATGCGGCCTTGTAACCTAGTCTTTCACACAATATGACCTATATTCGAACTTAACCTAGATATCATCGAAACAAATAATCTGGAAAGGTTTGAAGATGATTAGATGAAAACTGTGGCCTTTACATGTTGTTGGTAACAGAAGGATGGATGGACAAATGATGGCATCATAAAGGGTGATCAATAATAAACTTTTTGCTCGACTTACTCCTGCAGTTTCCGCCTTTTTTGTATGCATCATGCCTCTCACACTTGACCTTCCCTTTAAAAATGTCAAGTAGGTATCTTTCATTTTGCCTGATCAAAAATCTTATCTGTTCTTCGTTCAGGTTTTCTACACCACTGAAATAAACAGTTATCCCTTTCACTCATACGACAATTCTGCAGCAGACGACTTTGAACATATATTGTCAACAAATAGAAAATCTCTATAATTGAATGGATAACCTATGACTAAAAGTGGAAAACATTGTGGCAAAAGGAGAAATTGCTTGTTTTGGGCAATTTCTTATTTTGTCACTATGTTTTCAAAGTTGGAAACTGTCTATATGAGTGAAAGGGTTATCATATAATTATGATCTTCTGCAGAATTTAACCTACAGATAATTGTGACTATATATATTAAATAAACCATTGAAATTGCCAATTTCAGACAACTTCGAAATCATCTAGACAAAAATAGATGAAAACTCTATTTAATGAAAGTTTAATATTGAAAAGAGCTGAAAGCATAGTCCCAAAAGGAGAAATTGCTTGTTCTACTATTTTTAAATTATCAAAGTATTTGGTATGATCCGGCTGGGGATCGAACCATGCAACTGAGACGGATGCTGAACCACTACACCACCAAGGCAGTATACAGATTGTTGAACTAGCCCCTTAGATATGACTGAATGTTGTAGAAATCTAAATTTAGTTCAGACGAATTAAAATATTTTACAACAACAGGGCCATGATGATGGCTCACCCGAGTAATGTCAACAATATAGTCAATCACAATAACTCATTTTGCAATCAGGTAAGCTAACACAAGTGTGATAAGATTTTCCTTCACTTTAGCCAAGTGACCTATTTGTTGACCGCACATGACCCATCTTTATTTTTAGCCTAGATATCATCAAAATACACATTCTGACAAGGTTTCAACATGCTCATTGAAGTTCTAAATATGGCTTCCAGAGTGTAAACAAGATGTTCCTTCAATTTGGCCTAGTAACCTTGACCTGACATGACCCATATTCAAACTTGGCCTAGATATCATCAAGACAAACATGCTGACAAAGTTTAATGCTGAATAAGCAAAAAAAATGCAGTCTCTAGATATTTAACCCTTTCCCTCATATAGACGCTTTCTGACGCCTCTGCAGCAGACGGCTTTTTGAAAACATAGTGACAAAAGAAGAAATTGCACAAAATGTGCAATTTCTTCTTTTGCAACAATGTTTTCCACTTTTTGTCATAGGTTATCCATTCAATTATGGAGATTTTCTATTTTTTGACAAAATATGTTCAAAGTTGTCTGCTGCAGAATTGCCGTATGAGGGAAAGGGTTAACAAGATTTTCCTCAAATTGGGCCTGGTGACTTAAATTGTAACTGAACATGACCTATATTAGAACCTACGCTAGATATCATCAATTTTAAGGGCTCACTTTTTTACAGGCCATGACCTACACCACCAAGGCAGTATAGGCAGCGATCAATCTAGCCTTACTATACAAGGGAAGCATTTAAAAACAAGAGGGCGATGATGGCCCTGGCTCGCTCACCTGATTTAATATAACTTGGTAAATGGTAATCCAAGGAACACCAGTTATTTCAAAATCAGGCCTATACTATTGACTGGAACTTTTTCAAAGTTTTCACTATATATTCATAAAAGGAAATCAAGCCCAACTCCCTGGCAGCCATGTTTTTCAACAGATCGGAATAGTTTGAACAATCTTTATAGAGGGTCACCCAAGGAACATCTGTGCATCTTTTTTTTTCAAATTAATATGACATAAGGAAACTTATAGGTCTGTTTAAAAAGATTTCAAAGTTTTTCCTATATTCGTATATGTAAAACAGGTGACCACCAGGGCGTGGCCAATTTTGACCAGGGCATAATTTGAACAGTCTTGGAAGTGGACCACATGACAATGCTACACACCAAATATCTAATCTCTAGGCCTTTTGGATTCAGCAAAAAGATTTTCAAAGTTTTTTCTTATAAAACTTAATGTAAAAGAGGTGATCCAAATGGGCATAATTTGAACAATTTTGGTAGAGGACCACAAGACAATGCTACAAACCAAACATCTAAACTCTAGACATTTCGGTTTCGGACAAGAAGATTTACCAAGTTTAGACTAACTAATGTAGGTGCTGGATAGTGAGTGATCACAAAAATGATCACAAAAGCTCAACCCACACTTTGTGCTAAAATAATTCTTTTGGTTGCCATGGTAACCAGAGTTTCTGCATGGAATTAATTTCTTTGAACAACTTTGAAAGAGGATCAGCCAAAGATCATTCCTACTATGTTTGATCAATACAGTGATTTAGTAGAAGATGTCATTTTAAGAAATTGTTGACGAAGGACATCAGGCCATCACAATAGCTCACCATGAGCACTTTGTGCTCAGGAGAGCTAATAAGGGCACAAGCTTAAAATATTACAAAACTAAACCTTTTTCAGCTTATTAATGCTTGATGCTTCAGATGCTATCTAATCAGTCTATACAGTGTCATACAAAAAATAGGTGTAACTTGTTAACTCACATTAACTGTAACTAGAACTATCACTGAATGTGATCAATACCCCCGAACGTCGCCCTGATAGGAAAGGTAGTGGACTTTTTGAGTAGCCCCACCTTAAATTCCAACTTGTAGTTTTAAAGATAATCTTTTGACAAGAACAAGAGGACCATGATGGTCCTATATCGCTCACCAGATTTAATCAAACTTAAAAAGTTTTCAGTGTTCTTTCCCCTATATATGAGTCTATGAAAAACAAGTGACCCCTGGGGAGGAGTCATTTTTGATCCCAGGGCTATAATTTGAACAATCTTGGTAAAGGTCTACTAGATCATGCTACATACCAAATATCAAAGGCCTGGGGCCTCTACTTTTAGACAAGAAGATTTTTTAAGTTTTTTCTCTATATGAGTCTATGTAAAACAATAGACCCCAGGGGAGGGTTTATTTTGACCCCAGGGCTATAGTTTGAACAATCTTGGTAAAGATCCACTAGATGATGCTACATACCCATTATCAAAGGCCTGGGCTCTCTACTTTTAGACAAGAAGATTTATTAAGTTTTTCCCCTATATGAGTCTATGTAAAACAAGTGACCCCTGGGGAGGGGTCATCTTTGACCCCAAGGCTATAATTTGAACAATCTTGGTAGAGGTTCACTAGATGATGCTACATACCAAATATCAAAGGCATGGGCCTTCTACTTTTAGACAAGAAGATTTTTAAAGTTTTTCCCCTATATGAGTCTATGTTAAACAAGTGACCCCCGGGGAGGGGTCATTTTTGACCCCAGGGCTATAATTTGAACAATCTTGATAGAGGTTCACTAGATGATGCTACATACCAAATATCAAAGGCATGGGCCTTCTACTTTTAGACAAGAAGATTTTTAAAGTCTTTCCCCTATATGAGTCTATGTTAAACAAGTGACCCCCGGGGAGGGGTCATTTTTGACCCCAGGGCTATAATTTGAACAATCTTGGTAGAGGTTCACTAGATGATACTACATACCAAATATCAAAGGCATGGGCCTTCTACTTTTAGACAAGAAGATTTTTTAAGTTTTTCCCCTATATGAGTCTATGTTAAACAAGTGACCCCCGGGGAGGGGTCATTTTTGACCCCAGGGCTATAATTTGAACAATCTTGGTAGAGGTTCACTAGATGATGCTACATACCAAATATAAAAAGGCATGGGCCTTCTACTTTCAGACAAGAAGATTTTTTAAGTTTTGGTTAATTTCCCCTTTTTTGTTGCCGTGGCAGCCAAAGTTCTGCATGGAATAGAATATTTTGAACAAGTTTGAAAAAGATCCACCGAAGGAACGTTCCTGTAAAATTATTTTGAATTTGGTTAATTGGTGTAGGAGGAGAAGTCGTTTGTAGGAAAATGTGAATGGACGGACGACGACGACGATGGACGACGATGGACGACGACCAGTGAGCGATCACAAAAGCTCACCTTGCACTTCGTGCATTGGTGAGCTAAAAAATGGAATTTCCAAATTTTGTAATTTTGCCCCTTTTCTGATGCCTCCTGACTGCCATGTTTTTCAACCAAACAGTATGCCTTGAACAATCTTTGTAGAGGGTCACCTAAAGAACATTTCTACTAAACTATATAGGAATCTGACATGCAGATTCAGAGGAGAAGATTTTTAAAGTTTGGACATTTTGCCCCCTTTCTGATGCCGCAGCAACCAAAGTTTGAACAATTTTGAAAGATGGCCACCAAAGGAACATTCCTGTGAAGTTTGGATGAAATAAGTCCTGTGGTTCAGGAGGAGATGATGTTTAAAGCTAAAAGTTAACAACGGACAGACAAAAAGTGATCAGAACAACTCACCTTGAGCCTTTGGCTCTAGGTGATCTAAATATGCCGAGACAACGTCACAAGCAACTGAAAATTCGCCAATTAGCTTTACGACATACACATAAAGAAAGTCAAATTGCCCACCGTAAAGGTGCTCTCTGTAATGTTAAGTATTTTAAGCCAATGAAAACACAGCAAATTATTAACTTTGGTTAGTACTTTGGTTAGTAAGCACAGAGCGCCAATGCGAGCATCTTTTAATAGATATTGGATTTTCCGTACTTGCAAATGTCTGTATCGCCAAGTGCGAGGCTAAACAAACCCAGACAGGATGAACTATAAAGGTATGATATCACTTTTATGTAGCATTTTAATTATACATCACTTATGTTTTCAACTGGACCAGTCAGATACGGATGTTGCTGGACCAAACCAGCTGTTCACTAGACGATGTTGTTTGGTCCTAGGTTAATGTCGAGGGGTCAATGGCACAGTGGCACGTTCTAGATTGAACACTGTATGCGCATCCCGGATAGTTGAACTAAAAATACTTTGAACAGTTCTAGACTGCCTAGGTGATGAAATATATAACATTATGAAGTAAACATTTACACTGATGCAACAACTTTTTATATTAACATTATGAAGTAAACATTTACACTTTTGCAGCAACATTTTATACCAACCTTAGGCATTGAATTTCCTTCAGCAGTTCTGTGTTAGCTTCGTTCTGGATCAGTGGAAAATCAGACAGCTCTTGATTCAATTCAATCTCTAATTTAGGAATGTCCCCATATACTTGTCTAGGCTCCTTTAAGTCACTATTGCCAATGTTTTCATTCTTGTTTTTATTCATGGTGAAAACATTCAATTTAGTCTGGCTTTTTGTTTGGCTCTCGGAGAAAAAATCTTTTGAAATTTCCAACTTTTTACACTTCTTTTTCCTATCAGTTAAACTTGCAAATTTATTATCTTGCTTCAATGCTATATTCTGTCTCTTTTGTTCAGGTAAACTGGTAAATTTATCATCTTGCTTCAATGCAATATTCTGTCTCTTTTGATCTGGTAAACTGGCAAATTTATCATCTTGCTTCAATGCAATATTCTGTCTCTTTTGATCTGGTAAACTATCATCCGAGTCAGAATCAAAACATTTTGGAAACTTTCTTTTATATCTGAATCTTTTCAGAAAATTTCCATGTGCAAGCTTCTTACTATCACAATCAGCTATAGTTGTTGCACCACTTGGTATCATTGATTCATTGTTGTTCTCTTTTTCTAGAATATCAACTTGATGTTTTCCCAATTTACTATCGAAACCAGGATGACCTTGTTGAGGCTGCTTTTTACTTTCAACGACATTCAATATGTCTTTTAGAGTATCACTATCGAAATAAGATAATCTTTTCTTACCTACCATAGAACAAAAACTTGCAGATGGCAATCTATCACTGTCAGAAGAGTCTGTTTGACTATCTTCTGGTGAGGAAAACATCAGATTTTCTTCAATTCCAGGCATTTCTTTAATCACATTCAGTGTACTAGTTCTAACAAGATCACCTTCTTTTATCCCATAACACTCTTGTTCCATGGCCCTATTTTCTAACAATACTTTAATGGAATGACCAGACATGTCTTCGCTAGCTGAAACATCAGATGAATGTGGTCTATCTACTGTATGACATTGTTTTTGGTCTGTATGTGCAGTAACATCTGGTGTTCCTAATTCCACCACTTTCTTTCCAATTGACTTATCTTGTGCTTCACTTTTTGATATCAAATGTATCTGTTCTTGATGCAGCATTTTTTTATCATACTGAACAATAGATTCAGTTTCAGTTTTTAAAGAATCATAACATTCGTTGTGTTTAACAGCAATGGGTTGCTTGTGCTTTTTCTGTCCTTCGACATGCCCTCTCTGTAAACTGTATGAAAGAGAAGATACTTTTTAGAATGAACCCTTTCCCACTTGTAGACGCTTTTAGATGCCTCTGCAGCAGACGATATTTGAATACATTGTGGCAAATGCAGAAATTGCTCATGATGAGCAATTTCTCCATTTACCACAATGTTTTCAACTCTATTTAATAATTAAACAGTCATTAATGGAAATTTTTCACATTTTTGATAAGATGTTTTCAAAGTCGTCTGCTGCAGATTTCTTGTATGTGGGAAAGGGAGAAGGACCTGTGATTGATTTCAGGATGTACTTGTATATATCTATTTCATTTATTTACTATGCACTTTATCATCTAGTCTGAAAACATTAGGAGAACAAGAGGACCATGATGGTCCTATATCGCTCACCTGATTTAATCAAACTTAAAAAGTTTTCAGTGTTCTTTCCCCTATATGAGTCTATGAAAAACAAGTGACCCCCGGGGAGGGGTAATTTTTGACCCCAGGGCTATAATTTGAACACTCTTGGTAGAGGTCCACTAGATGATGCTACATACCAAATATCTTTTAGACAAGAAGATTTTTAAAGTTTTTTCCCTATCTATGTAAAACAAGTGACCCCCGGGGAGGTGTCAGTTTTTACCCAATGGCTATAATTTGAACAATCTTGGTAGAGGTCCACTAGATGATGCTACATACCAAGTATCAAAGGCAAGGGCCCTCTTCTTTTAGACAAGAAGATTTTTAAAGTTTAAAGCTGGTGCCAGACAATATACATATGTATGAGAAATTCAAGGGGCCATAACTCATTTAAAAACTAGAAAGGTTGTTTTTATGAAAAAACATATGTCTCCCCATTGCAGTTTGTCAATGACTATTAAAATATTGAACAAGGGGAGATAACTTTGCAACGAAGTAGCCCAGAGTTATAATTCTTGCAAGGTGCACAACTTCACATTGCCATCTATCTATATTCCAAGTTTCAATAAATTCCTTTAAGTACTTTCTTAGTTCTGCTCTGGAGAAAGTTTACACTATTAAAATATTGAACAAGGGGAGATAAATCATAATTATTGCAAGGTGCACAACTTCACATTGCCATCTATCTAAATTCCAAGTTTCAATAAATTCCTTCAAGTAGTTTCTGAGTTCTGCTCTGGACAAAGTTTACACTATTAAAATATTGAACAAGGGGGAGATAACTCATAATTATTGCAAGGTGCACAACTTCACATTGCCATCTATCTATGTTTCAAGTTTCAATAAATTCCTTCAAGTAGTTTCTGAGTTCTGCTCTGGACAAAGTTTACACTATTAAAATATTGAACAAGGGGGAGATAACTCATAATTATTGCAAGGTGCACAACTTCACATTGCCATCTATCTATATTCCAAGTTTCAATAAATTCCTTCAAGTAGTTTCTGAGTTCTGCTCTGGACAAAGTTTTCACAATTAAAATATTGAACAAGGGGGAGATAACTCATAATTATTGCAAGGTGCACAACTTCACATTGCCATCTATCTATGTTCCAAGTTTCAATAAATTCCTTCAAGTAGTTTCTGAGTTCTGCTCTGGACAAAGTTTACACTATTAAAATATTGAACAAGGGCAGATAACTTTGCAACAAAGTGGCCCAGAGTTATAATTCTTGCAAGGTGCACAACTTCACATTGCCATCTATCTATGTTCCAAGTTTCAATCAATTACTTCAAGTAGTTTCCGAGTTCTGCTCTGGACAAACAAAAGTTAAGAAGAAGAAGAATAATAATAACAAGTACTGATTGTGATTGCAAGCAAGTCACATATATCCCCAAAACCGGCAAATTGTCGCCACGGGATAAAATTTCGATACCGGGAATGAACTCGACACACCTATATTTACTTGAAAACCAAATTTCATCGAAATCAGAGCATTTTTAGTTTTCGGGAGGCCATTTTGAAAGTGGTGGGCGGCAATAAAATTTCAGATACTTGAAAAGTAAATTTCATCAAAATCGAATAAGTTTTAAGTTTTGGCGGCCATTTTGAATAAAAAATGGCCGCCGCGGGGATAAATTTTCGATACCAAAAATGAACTCGCCAGAACTATATCTACTTGAAAACCAAATTTCATCGAAATCGGAGCATTTTTAAGTTTTAGCGGCCATTTTGAATAAAAAATGGCGACCGCGGGATAAAATTTCAATAACGGAAATGAACTCGCCACACCTATATCTACTTTAAAACCATATTTCATCAAAATCAGAGAAGTTTTAAGTTTTGGTGGCCATTTTGAATAAAAAATGCCCGTCACGGGGGATAAATTTTCGATACCGAATATGAACTCGCCACAACTATATCTACTTGAAAACCAAATTTCATCAAAATCGGAGCATTTTTAAGTTTTGGCGGCCATTTTGAATAAAAAAATGGCCACCGCGGGATAAAATTTCAATATCGGAAATGAACTCGCCACACCTATATCTACTTGAAAACCAAATTTCATCGAAATCGGAGCATTTTTAGGTTTTGGCGGCCATTTTGAATAAAAAATGGCCGCCACGGGATAAAATTTCGATACCGGAAATGAAGTCGCCACATAAAAATCTATTTATCAAATCAAATTGCGATGAAATCGGACAATGTTCAAGTTTCCCGCCCTTTTGGCGGCCATATTGAAAACCGCACGCGAGAATAAAATTTCGATACCGGACTTGAACTCGAAACATCTATATCTACCTTTAAACCAAATTTCATCGAAATCCGAGCACTTTGCGTTTTTTTTAGGTTTCGCCCCGTCGACTGCCATTTTGAAATGGCGACCATTTTAAAATTTCCGAAACACACATGCACATCTGCGAGTGGTGGCCTATGTCTGTGCAAAGTTTCATTAAGATCGGGTGAAGCATCTCCGAGAAAAACTCCGGACAAAGGTAAATGGAAAGAAAAATAAGAAAAAAAAAAATAATAATAATAATAATAATAATAATAATAATAAGAAACGGTGCAAAAACAATATATCCCCAAACTTTGTTTTGGGGATATAATAAGAAGAATAAGAATAACTACAAATACAGCATGTCCCCCCTTTCGGAGAAGGGGAGACATAATAACTCCAGTGCAACACGCCCAGAATATGTTTTAAGTCTTTTCTCTATATGAGTCTATGTAAAACAATAGACCCCAGGGGAGGGGTCATTTTGACCCCATAACTATAATTTGAACACCCCAGGGGAGGGGTCATTTTGACCCCATAACTATAATTTGAACAATCTTGGTAGAGGCCCACTAGATGATGCTACATACCAAATATCAAAGGCATGGGCCTTCTACTTTAAGACAAGAACATTTTTTAAGCTTTGGTTAATTTCCCCTTTTTTGTTACCGTGGCAACCAAAGTTCTGCATGGAATAGAATTCTTTGAACAAGTTTGAAAGAGATCCACCCAAGGAACATTCCTGTTAAATTATTTTGAATTTGGTTAATTGGTTTAGGAGAAGTCGTTTGTAGGAAAACGTGAACGGATGGACGACGACAGACTACGGACGGTGAGCGATCACAAAAGCTCACCTTGCACTTCGTGCATAGGTGAGATAAAAAATGAACAAGAGGGCTGTGATGGCCCTGGATCGGTCACCTAAGTTATGTTATGTGATTTATCATGCCAAGCACAATAATTCATGTTGCAGTCAGGTAAGCTAATACAAAAAGGACAAGTATAGCTCCACTGCCCCACAAAAGAAATGTTTTATGTACCAGTTTTTTATAAGAACAATTTCTAAGCTTTTCCCTATATATTTCTATATCAAACAGGTGACCCCCTAGGTCAGGGCCAATTTTTAACCAAGAAGCATAATTCTAACAGTCATGGTAGAGAACCATAAGGCAATGCTACAAACACAATATCTAAGCTCAAGGCCTTTCGGTTTCAGCCAAGAAGATTTTCAAAGCTTTTGCCTATATATCGCTATATAAAACAGGAGACCCCTGAGGCTGGGTCAATTTTGACCCCAGGGGCATAATTTGAATAATCTTGTTAGAAGACCACTAGACAATGCTACACACCAAAATATCTAAGCTCTAGGATTTGGTTTCAGACAAGAAGATTTTGATTTTGATTTTTCTTCCTTTTGGTTGCTATAGCAACCAGAGTTCTGCATGGAATTAATTTTTTAAGCAATTCTGCAGTCAAGGATCATTCCTACCAAGTTAAGTTAAAATCCATACAGTGATTTAGGATGAGATGTCATTTAAAGAAATTGTTGACGATGGACGTCAGGACATGTTGATGATAGACTTAAGGCCATCACAATAGGTCACCATGAGTAAAAATTTAAAATATCATAATGCCAGTCAATTTTGTTGGTAGAAGTCATCTTTGTTTTCAAAATCAGAAAAATACCTCGGAGTGAATTATTTTCAAGAATGACTCTATAGAGTTGAACTGTCAATGGTTGCCATATGTTTTGGCAACTCAATAAATGTGTTATGTCTTACCAGTTAACATACCAGTATGTTTAAAAATAAAATAAACAAGAGGGCCACCACCATGATGGCCCTGGAATCGCTCACCTGATTTTTTTTTTTCACTTTAGCTATATAAGCCCCGCCCCCTGGCAGCCATAGTTTTCGACCAATCAACTTAATTGGCTTGAAGGAATCTGATAGAGGGTCACCCTAGGAACATTTCTACAAAATTATTTGAAAATCTGCCAGACACTTTCGGAGAAGATTTTTTAAGTTTTCACTATAGCCATATAATGCAATATAGCCCTGCCCACTGGCGGCCATGTTTTTCAACCAATCAACATGGCTTGAAGGAATCGGATAGTGGGTCACTTAAGGAACATTTCTACAAAATTATTTGAAAATCTGCTGGACACTTTCGAAGAAGAAGATTTTTTAAGTTTTCACTATAGTTATATAAGGCAAAATAGCCCCGCCCCTCCTGGCGGCCATGTTTTTCGACCATTCAACATGGCTTGAAGGAATCTGATAGAGGGTCATCCAAGGAACATTTCTACAAAATTATTTGAAAATCTGCCAACCAGTTTGGGAGAAAAAGAATTTTGAAGTTTTTTTCATTTCGATGCCATGGAAACCAGAATTCTGCATGGATCCCCAAAATTTGAAGGAAATCTGGTGAGGTCATTGAGAGGATGCTTTCAGTGAAGTTTCATCCCAATTGACCCACCGGTTACTGAGGAGAAGAAGTTGACGGACGACGGACATAAGGCGATCACAATAACTCACCTTGAGCACTTCGTGCACAGGTGAGCTAAAAAACTACATACATGTCTTTAATCTTTCGCCTCTTCCCCTCACCAGATTGGGCTTCACAGGGTTCAATAAAGTCGGCCATCAACATACAATCATCTGACTGAGTGTCACCAACTGTTGATGTGTCCTTGGAAGTTGTACTCTGGGTTTGAGAGCACTGTGGTGTGGACACCCTCTGGAAGTAGCTACTGATGCTGACACCGTTACCCGCTGAATGCTTCACATCACTTAAACGTCTCAATAACTGATTTTGAAATAAAGACATCAATTATTTTTGTCATGAATACATTAACTACCATCCTCAATTAAGTCTTGTAATTTTGAAATTCATAGATACCTGTATTATTTATGGGGGAGACAAAATCTATTTCACACATGTTTGAGCTTCATATTTGAGCCATAGTAGAGGTTCTTGAATACCACACAACATTACAATTAGGCATATAATTGCAATAACTGTCAATTACGTTAACAAGAGCAATCGTCGAAGTTATAAATCCCCTAGCAGGGTAATTTTCTACAGATGTATTATACTGCAACTTAAACCTACTTAAAGGAATCGTGAACCCATCCAAGATCTCTTGACACTGTACCTGTGTATGAAAGTGCTAGAGTGATGACATTGTTTTATATGTACATATTATAGTAACTGTGACCTTGACCTTTGACAGTAAAAGGCGAACCTGTCCATGGTCTCTTGACACTGAACCAGTGTATGAAGTATGAAAGATTTCTGTCCACATATGAAAGACGTAGAACAATGACGTCATATCTTATATAAGTATTATACTTTTATAGTCATTGACATTAAATTCGAACCAATCTAAGCTCTATTGACACTGAACCTGTGTATGAAGTATGAAGGAATTCTGTCCACAAATGAAAGTGCTAAAGCAATGACATCATTTTTTACAGACATATATTATAGTCACTGCATGTGACCTTGACCTTTGACCTAGGTCAATAAAAAAAAAACTCATACAAGAGGCAATGCTTGTGAACATATATGTTAAGTCATATCAGATTAGAAATGAAGTCACTAGAGAGATGACATTGTTGGGACACTAATATAATCAGTGTCCTTTACCTTTAACCTTTGACCTATTTCAGTGAAATGCAAACTGTACAAAAAGCAATGGTTAGGGCTTTCATTAAGCAGACGTGGGAGAAGTATACTTAAAATAAACAAGAGGGCCATGATGGCCCTGGATCGCTCACCTTAATTATATAATGTACTGTTATGCAAAACACATCAAGACAATTATTCTGAATGCAACCTCAAGTGTTAACAAGATTTTCCTTCATTTGGCCTAGTGATCTATAAATTATTTTTCCTGATATGACCCATATTCCAACATGGACTAGATATCATCAAAACAACATTCTGATAAATTTTCAACTTGCTCAAAGTAAAAATGCGGCCTCCGGAGTTTGAACAATATTTTCCTTTATTTACCTTGTTTCTGACCCCCATATGACCCATATTCGAACTTGAACTAGATGTCATTTAGACAAACATTCTGACCAAATTTCAAGATGCTTAAGCAAAAAATGCGGCATCCAAAGTGTTAACAAGATTTTCCTTCAGTTTGGCCTAGTGACCTAGTTTTTGACCCAGCATGACCCATATTCGAACTTGGCCTAAATATCATTCAGCTAAACATTCTGACCAAATTTCAAGCTGCTGTAGCAAAACATGCGGCTTCTACAGAGTTAACAAGATTTTCCTTCAATTTGGCCTAGTGACCTAGTTTCTGACCCAATATGACCCATATTTAAACTTGACCTACATATCATCAAGACAGACATTCTGATAAAGTTTCAGCATGCTCAAGTTGAAAATGTGGCTTCTACAGTGTTAACAAGATTTCCCTTTCATTTGGCCTAGTGACCTAGTTTTTGACCCGGCATGACCCATATTCAAACTTGGCCTAGATATCATTCAGCTCAACATTCTGACTAAATTTCAAGCTGCTGAAGCAAAAAATGCAGCTTCTACAGTGTTAACAAGATTTCCCTTCAATTTGGCCTAGTGACCTAGTTTTTGACCTGGCATGACCCATATTCAAACTTGGCCTAGATATTTTAAAGACAAACATTCTGACAAAATTTCAAACTGCTGAAGCAAAAATTGCGGCCTCTGGAGTGTTAACAAGATTTTCCTTCAATTTGACCCGACATGACCCCTGTTCCAACTTGAACTACATATCATCAAGACAAATATTATGATAAAGTTTCAACATGCTCAAGTTGAAAATGTGGCCTCCAGAGTATTAACAAGATTTTGCTTCAATTTGACCTAGTGACCTCGTTTTTGACCTCATATGGCCCAGTTTCGAACTTGTCCAAGATTTGATGGAGATGAATGTTCTGATACACTTTCATGAAGATTGGATGCAAAATGTAGCCTTTAGAGTGTTAACAAGCTGAAATGTTAACGACGCACGACGGACGGACGCCGGACAAAATGTGATCCCAATAGCTCACCTTGCACTTCGTGCATAGGTGAGCTAAAAAATCTGACAATGTCCGAAAAGAAAGTACTTGACTTTTTGCATACATCCTGATTTTTTTAGAAATGACCGTAATTTACACATGGGCCTTTTTTTCCCAAAATAACCTTGAGATAAAAAGGTGAAAGTTGACCCGTGGTTACTCAAAATAATCGATAATTAATGTGCATTCCATAACAAGCTTGGCTGAAATCTTATCATCTTATGTCAAAGTTGTGTAAACAAGTTACCATGAAAACCCATTAGGTTGAAGGGATTGATAATGGAAAGTGTATTTCAATCTTCAGGACTTAACGTTGTATATTCAGGGTGTACTTTATCCTCCCATAAACTGAGCGCCGCATTTTCGGCCACACGTTTCTCCTTTGATACACCGGATGACGACATATCGAGGTCGAAAAAAAAAACAAGAGGCCCAAGTGGGCCAGTATCGCACCACTGCCATTAGGCAAAAATTCAATCTCAAAACAGCCCCGTGCCCTTTCGGCCATGTTTTTCGAACATTTCTACAAAATGAATTGAAAATCGGCATAACACTTTCGGAGAAGATTTTTTTAAGTTTTCACTATAGCCATATAAGGAAATATAGCCCAGCCCCCTGATGGCCTTAGTTTTCAACCAATCAACATGGCTTGAAGGAACCTGATAGAGGGTCACCCAAGGAACATTTCTACAAAATTATTTGAAAATCGGCCAGACACTTTCGGAGGAGAATTTTTTTTAAGTTTTCACAATAGACATATTAGGTAAAATAGCCCCTCCCCTTGCGGTCATGTTTTTCGACCAATCAACTTAGTTTGAAGGAATCTGAAAGAGGGTCACCCAAGGAACATTTCTACAAAATTATTTGAAAATCGGCCTTACACTTTTGGAGGAGAAGATTCTTTAAGTTTTAACAATTTTTTTCTTTGGGTTGCCATGGAAACACAAAATTGAAGGAACTTAGTAGAAGACATTGAGAGGATGCTTTCTATGAAGTTTCATCCCAATTGGCCAAGTGGTTAGGGAGGAGAAGTCGTTTGAAGCAAAAAGTTGACGCACGCACAGCGGACAATTCGCCATGACATAAGCTCGACTGGCTTGCATCCAGTGGAGTTCAATAGCGGGAAGATATTTAACCCATCATTGTTTTTAAATGCTTTATGACTGTGATGTGTAATTTGAGTTAATTTGGATTACTGTACTTAAGTATTAAGAGTTTTCACCATGAGCGTCAATTATAATTTCCATATTGAGTTACAGCAAAATAGTAAACAGGCAGTTTCCCCTTTTATCACAATATTTTCAACATTGATTTTGAATGAGCGATTTCTTTTCCCAAAATCGTTTTAGATCATCATAAAAATTAATTATTCCATTATTCACAATTGATACTTTTCCTCCATAGTTTAAGATGTGACAAATCAATTTTTTCGACTGCGATAAGTCATCATCTATCATATCAAAGGGGAAAAGTGCGCCCCGAAAACACGGCGTTAGGTCATGAAGAGGTAATATTCTTTTCTACAAATGTTTTAAAATTAGATAGAACATTTAAGGCTAAAGTTTAACCCTTTCCCACATATAGAAACATTTTAATGCCTCTGCAGCAGACGACTTTTGAAAAGATTTGTAACAAGCAAATTCATGAAATTTATATCCCCCGCTTGCAGGAAAATGTTGAGGTTAGGTTTAAACATGTCAGTAGACTTTTTATTGAACATGTATTACAGGGTAAATTAAACGAACTTGGCCTAGGTTGTTACCAAGTTTGTGGCAGTTATTGCACGGAAACAGCAAGAAACAACTTTTTTTGTTAAATAAGGGGCCATAACTCCACCGAATAAAGTCCGCCGAAAGTGACGATCAAATTAGGCCTAGCCTTTAAGGCATTTAACCTTGTTACAAAGTTTGAACAAAAAAACGGTTCACATTTGTGGCAGTTATTGCACGGAAACAGCAAGAAACGACATTTTTTGTTAAATAAGGGGCCATAACTCCACTAAATAAAGTCCGCCGAAAGTGACGATCGAACTTGGCCTAGCCTTTAAGGCATTTAACCTTGTAACCAATTTTGAAAAAAAAACGGTTCACATTTGTGGCAGTTATTGCACGGAAACAGCAAGAAACAACATTTTTTGTTAAATAAGGGGCCATAACTCCACCGAATAAAGTTCGCCGAAAGTGACGATCGAACTTGGCCTAGCCCTTAAGGTATTTAACCTTGTTACCAAGTTTGAAAAAAAAAAAATCACATTTGTGGCAGTTATTGCACGGAAACAGCAAGAAACAACATTTTTTGTTGAATAAGGGTCCATAACTCCACCGAATAAAGTCCCCCGAAAGTGACGATCAAACTTGGCCTAGCCCTTAAGGCATTTAACCTTGTTACCAAGTTTGAAAAAATAAATATTCACATTTGTGGCAGTTATTGCACGGAAACAGCATGAAACGACATTTTTTGTTAAATAAGGGGCCATAACTCCACCGAATAAAGTCCGCCGAAAGTGATATTCGAACTTGGCCTAGCCCTTAAGGCATTTAACGTTGTTACCAAGTTTGAAAAAAAAAGGTTCACATTTGTGGCAGTTATTGCACGGAAACAGCAAGAAACGACATTTTTTGTTAAATAAGGGGCCACAACTCCACCGAATAAAGTCCGCCGAAAGTGATATTCGAACTTGGCCTAGCCCTTAAGGCATTTAACGTTGTTACCAAGTTTGAAAAAAAAAGGTTCACATTTGTGGCAGTTATTGCACGGAAACAGCAAGAAACGACATTTTTTGTTAAATAAGGGGCCATAACTCCACCAAATAAAGTCCGCCGAAAGTGACGATCGAACTTGGCCTAGCCCTTAAGGCATTTAACGTTGTTACCAAGTTTGAAAAAAAAAGGTTCACATTTGTGGCAGTTATTGCACGGAAACGGCAAGAAACAACATATTTTGTTAAATAAGGGGCCATAACTCCACCAAATAAAGTCCGCCGAAAATGATATTCGAACTTGGCCTAGCCCTTAAGGCATTTAACGTTGTTACCAAGTTTGAAAAAAAAAGGTTCACATTTGTGGCAGTTATTGCACGGAAACGGCAAGAAACAACATATTTTGTTAAATAAGGGGCCATAACTCCACCAAATAAAGTCCGCCGAAAGTGATATTCGAACTTGGCCTAGCCGTTAAGGCATTTAACCTTGTTACCAAGTTTGAAAAGAAACGGTTCACATTTGCGGCAGTTATTGCACGGAAACGAAGTGTGACGGACGGACAGACGGACAGACGGACGGACAGACGGACAAACCGAAATTAATAACCCCCCTTTTTTTCTTCGAAAAAGCGGGGGATAATAAAAGAAGTAATTGCTTAAGCTAGCAATTTCTAATTTTGCCACAATGTTTTCACCTTTTTCAGTAATTACACCATTATTTATGGAGATTTTCTATGTTTCTGTCTAGATGTTATCAAAGTCTTCTGCTGCAGATTTGCTGTATGTGGGAAAGGGTAAGTGCCTCACATCAAATAATCAAATAACATTGCTGATACTATGGTACCTGTGAAATTCCTTTTGGGCTACCAGCAACTAAAAGTTGTACATACACCACCAGTTTTTCTGAAACCACCTTCAGTGAACTTATTTCCGTATCTACAATAGAGGGTTACTTCAAATAAACTCAAACCGATAATCAGGAAAGACGCCAATAGAAATAAGTTTCAGCTAAGCAAGCGCTACTCAGTATCAGTAAATCAGTATCTTTAATTTCCTAATCAAATCATTCAAAGCTTTGTAAAGTTTCTGCTTCATTTCTGCCCGGACTACACAAATAGCCTTGCATGGATACTGTCAAATAAAATGTACACTTGCATTAGGCTATTGAAAGTATGATAAACATGAGGGCCATGATGGCCCTAGATCGCTCACCTTAATTATACAATGTACTGCAATGCAAAACACATCAAGACAATTATTCTGAATGCAACCTCCACAGTGTTAACAATATTTTCCTTCATTTGGTCTAGTGATCTATATTTGTTTTACCTGATATGACCCATATTCCAACATGGACTAGATATCATCAAGACAACATTCTGACAAAGTTTCAACTTGCTCAAAGTAAAAAATGCAGCCTCCAGAGTTTGAACAATATTTTCCTTTATTGACCTTGTTTCTGACCCAATATAACCCATATTCTAACTTGACCTAGACATTTTAAAGACAAACATTCTGACAAAATTTCAAACTTCTGAAGCAAAAATTGCAGCCTCTAGAGTGTTAACAAGATTTTCCTTCAATTTGACCTTGCGACCTACTTTTTGACCCAACATGACCCATGTTAGAACTTGACTTACATATAATCAAGACAAACATTCTGATAAAGTTTCATCATGCTCAAGTTAACAAGAGGGCCATGATGGCCCTGGATCGCTCACCTTAATTATACAATGTACTGCAATGCAAAACACATCAAAACAATTATTCTGAATGCAACTTCCACAGTGTTAACAAGATTTTCCTTCATTTGGCCTAGTGATCTATATTTTTTTTACCTGATATGACCCATATTCCAACATGTACTAGATATCATCAAGACAACATTCTGACAAATTGTCAACTTGCTCTTGAAAAGTAAAAATGCGGCCTCCGGAGTTTGAACAATATTTTCCTTTATTGACCTTGTTTCTGAACCAATATGACCCATATTCGAACTTGACCTAGATATAATTCAGACAAACATTCTGACCAAATTTCAAGCTGCTGAAGCAAAAAATGCGGCATCCAAAGTGTTAACAAGATTTTCCTTCAATTTGGCTTAGTGACCTAGTTTTTGACCCTACATGATCCATATTCGAACTTGGCTTAGATATCATTTAGATAAACATTCTCATTAAATGTCAAGCTGCTATAGCAAAAAATGCGTCTTCTACAGAGTTAAGAAGATGTTCCATCAATTTGACCTAGTGACCTAGTTTCTGACCCAATATGACCCATATTCAAACTTGACCTAGATATCTTTAAGACAAACATTCTGACAAAATTTCAAACTTCTGAAGCAAAACATGCGGCCTCTAGAGTGTTAACAAGATTTTCCTTCAATTTGACCTAGTGACCTATTTTTTGACCCAACATGACCCTTGATCGAACTTGACTTACATATCATCAACAAAAACATTCTGATAAAGTTTCATCATGCTCAAGTTAAAAATGCAGTATCAAGAGTGTTAACAAGATTACCCTTCAATTTGGCCTAATGACCTAGTTTTTAACCTGGCATGACCCATATTAGAACTTAGCCTAGATATCATTTAGACAAACATTCTGACCAAATTTCAAGCTGCTTAAGCAAAAAATGTGGCATCCAAAGTGTTAACGAGATTGTCCTTCAATTTGGCCTAGTGACCTAGTTTTTGACCCCGCATGACTTCAAACTTGGCTTAGATATCATTTAGCTCAACATTCTAACCAAATTTCAAGCTGCTGAAGCAAAACATGCGGCTTCTACAGAGTTAACAAGATTTTCCCTCAATTTGGCCTAGTGACCTAGTTTCTGACCCAATATGACCCATATTCGAACTTGACTTTGATATTTTTAAGACAAACATTCTGACAAAATTTTAAACTGCTGAAGCAAAACTTGCGGCCTCTGGAGTGTTAACAAGATTTTCCTTCAATTTGACCTAGTGACCTACTTTTTGACCCGACATGACCCATGTTCGAACTTGACCTACATATAATCAAGATAAACATTCTGATAAAGTTTCAACATGGTCAAGTTGAAAATGCGGCCTCCAGAGTGTTAACAAGATTTCGCTTCAATTTGACCTAGTGACCTCGTTTTTGACCTCATATGGCCCAGTTTCGAACTTGTCCAAGATTTGATGGAGATGAATGTTCTGATGCACTTTCATGAAGATTGGATGCAAAATGTAGCCTGTAGAGTGTTAACAAGCTGAAATGTTGACGATGCAGGTACAGTTCTTATCGAGGAGTTGGGCAATTGTTCTAGATCGGCTGAATTTTGATTATTTTTTTCCGTATTAATGCTTGTCGACGCGTTATCTTTCAAGAAAAAAAAATCAGCGATTGTCGAAATTGATTTCGGTCCGACATTTTGAAAGGGTTTAATCTGGGTTCTTAAAAGACGCCCTACGATTGGCTGGTATGTAATTAGCCAGCCAATCAAATCGAGTTTTACATTTTTCCATGATCATTAGACGATTTACATGTAGTACACAATAATGCATTATAACTGCTATAAAGCGCGTACATGACTCGACAAAACACTTTGTTTATTATGAAGCAAAATGCGTCTACTGCACATGATATTTGTCAGTTGGCTTCGAGGAGATTAGCTCCAGCGATGTCATATTTTTGAGAAAAAATGTCGGCCCTTTTGTCCCTAAAATAGAATTTTAGTCGGCAGTTTTGTCTTACTGAATAATATTTGTTCGGCCATCTGAATTTTTTATCGGCGAATCGCCGATGCCCGACGCCAATCTGAATCACTGATAGATATCATCATGCTTCAGTCACAAGATGTTAGTAAGTTTTGGCCTAGTGACCATGTTCTTGACCTGCCATGACCCATATTTACACTTAGCATAGATAATTATCATCATGCTTCAGTCACAAGATGTTAGTAAGTTTTGGCCTAGTGACCATGTTTTTGACCTGACATGACCCATATTTACACTTAGCATAGATATCAGCATGTGACCAAGTTTCATCATTGGTGTGTCAAAGACTAGGCTTCTAGTGTGTCTATCACCTTATTTCATTAATTTAGTCTAATGACCTAGTCATGTTTCATAAACCAATAATACATCTGAAATACATCTGAAACATTTCAGAACAATACGAGCAGGGGTTGACATTGGATAATAGATCATTTGGTGATATGAACGGAACACACATTTTCCATAGTCTATTAATAAACTTATTCTTAATAAGTCCAAGGCCATAACTGTGCACACAAACACTGTTAAAGTCCTATACAATTTCATGACTGAAACTCAAATACTTTTAGAGAAATGTGTGACATTAATTTTGTGACAGACAGACTTAACCCTTTCCCTAAGACAATTTTGAATATATTTTGTAAAAAAATAGAAAATCTCTATAATTGAATGGATAACCTATGACTAAAAGTGGAAAACAATTTGGCAAAAGGAGAAATTGCTTGTTTTGAACAATTTCTTCTTGTGTCACTATGTTTTCAAAAAGCTGTCTGCTGCAGAGGCTTCCCACAACAGTTTTAAAAGGTCTGCTGCTAAAAACAACAATCTGCATCTATATCAGGTAAAGGGTAAACCAAATATATATCATCAAAATCTTGACAGACATTATTTTAGGGGATAACACTGACCAGTCGAGTAGTTTCCTAGCTGCATTACATCACTTGAATACAAACAGGTTTGATTTTTAGGTTTGTTCTTGAAAGCATATCCTATTCTCACACTAGTTCCTGAAAAACATAAACAAGAAGATCATGATGGTCCAATATCGCTCAGCTCAGATTTCCTGATGTATTTGAGTAAAAATGTAGCATCAATATCGCTCAGCTCAGATTTCCTGATGTATTTGAGTAAGAATGTAGCATCAATATCGCTCAGCTCAGATTTCCTGATGTATTTGAGTAAGAATATAGCAGCAATATTGTGCAGCAGATCATTACAATTTGAACAATTTGTAATTTTCAGATTTTACTATGTTAACCCTTTCCCTCGTATAGACGCTTTCTAACGCCTCTACAGCAGACGGCTTTTTGAAAACATAGTGACAAAAGAAGATATTGCTCAAAACAAGAAATTTCTCCTGTTGCCACACTGTTTTCCACTTTTACTCATAGGTTATCCATTCAATTAATTTACAGAGATTTTCTATTTCTTGACAAAATATGTTCAAAGTCGTTTGATGCAGAATTGTTGTATGAGGGAAAGGGTAAACTGTGGAAGTCATTCTCTGCAGTGGGAGCAGAACCGTTTGAAAATTTTAAAAACAAGGGCACCTTCAGGATCATTTGCGTGAAATAATTTTGAAATAGGGTAAGTGGTTTAGGAAGAGATATCCTTAAAATATTTGTCTATTGTAGCTCTGGTGATCAGAGAGGAACACTTTGGTAGAGGGATACTCAAGAAATTTGCAGGACCCGCGCTGTCGTTCACCAATTGCGCAAAAATTAAAAAAGAAATTGCCAAAGTTTTTTTCAATTTGCGAAAATGAATGGCGATAACTTTTCCTGGTCTCACGGTTTGTCTTTAAAGCCAGGGGTCACACTGGCTCAAAATTTTCTTGAGCCACATTTTTTTGGATAATTTTTGGGACAGCCATCAACCCTTTTTAAATCGGGAGTTCAAATTTACCAATGACAAACTTGTAGGTATTGAAAAAAACAACAAGTAAATACATGAATCTATAAATGTTATATTTTATTACAGATCATCATGATGAAGATCATATCAACAACATAATTTGAAAATTGTTAACCAATCAATAAACTATATTATATGTATTTATAACACAATAAAATAAAAGCACATTTGAATTTTTTTTGGAAAAAATGTCTAAAATAATTTTTGACTATTTACAGCAGTGATATTTCAATACATAAACAATTATTATACATGTATGTTTCTTTTCCCTGCTGAATGCAAAGTGCATTTAATGATGCTACCATTGTGTTCGCCAAGTTGTTCTTGGCTGCAAAGTAAACATTTTGCAGTGACTGAAACCTCACTTTTGTTGACTGCATGTTTTCTTGCTGTAACCATACATGTAGAAGTGCGTCTTCAGTGTTCCTGTGTTCTACAAATTTAAATATACAAATAACAAGTTGTTCTTGGCTGCAAAGTAAACATTTTGCAGTGACTGAAACCTCACTTTTGTTGACTGCATGTTTTCTTGCTGTAACCATACATGTAGAAGTGCGTCTTCAGTGTTCCTGTGTTCTACAAATTTAAATATACAAATAATTATAATACTATTCTTAGGTAGGAAAAAAACATCACAATTTCCGACCTATTCCCTTTGCCACAATGTTTTATACATGCTGCTTGTTGTATTTAAACATATTTTAAAAATTATCGGCAAATCGTCGCACGGAAAAACTTTAAAAATTCGGCAAGTACATCTCAGCCACGCTTTTAACAATACTCATAAATAAATATGATTTGAAGATTTGAAGAACAAATGATGAATTATAGAAATATGTAATCACCTTTACACTTCGAATGTTTAGTCACGGCGTCTTTTTTCATGATCCTACAGCCATACATACATGTACGAAGCTTTGATATTTTGCCTTGATATAAATATCACAGAACATTGATTTATTTTCAGAATCATAACGTAGCCATGAATTTTCTGCTTTCCATTTATGCTGAAAGACTCTAGTTGGTGATTTACTGATTTTTTTTTTTTTTTATCAAAGTAACATGAGAATCATCCTCGAGCGGACGCTTAGACGAAGCCATTTTTGCGAGTGTTTAATAACCACATATACTTTGACTTTTTATAGGTAAAAGAAATTGTTTTTAACGATTAAATAATTGCGTAAAAACAAAAGAAAATATATGCGAAAAACTTACCAATTTAATAATCCAACATTAAAGAACAGCGCGAAACAAATCAACACAAATTTTAATTATTAAAGACATTTCACCGCGCGCGAAACTAATCAACACTAATTATAATTATTTAAGCGTTCCACCGTGCTACAATCAACTCGCGATTAAATAATTAAATATCATTCATCTTGCCTCTGAACATCTTTAACCGATTGCATAAATCGCTAATCTATTCTCCTTAGGCTACAATTTACACGCGACAAACATTTTGAGGGCTTCATGCAAGACGGTTGTAACTACAACGTGTTCCAGATGAAATTACAACCGTTTGCATACAACCATCGAGTTGAAGTCTACCCGTGGTAGATTGTGTACACAGTCAGTGACTATTGATTTTTTAAACCGACACGCGATGAATGTAGGATTTTTATAGCTATATAGGTAAAAGATATTTCTCGTTGGGAATTTTTGGAAATTTGATCGGGTAAAAGGGCTAAAACGGGACTTGAGCCAATGCCGTATTTGTCTGAGCCACTTTGAGCCAAATGGCGAACGACAGCGTGAGCCCTGAAAGCGATAAACAATGTTTCACAATCTTACAAGCTATAACGGCTAAAGCTACAACAAGTTCCTCTTTGGTCCTTAGCAAATTGATGTGCCCTTTTCCTTTAATCCGAGTACCTATAGTTGCAGTTTATGAAACTTCAATGCAAATACACAAGGTGTCATTTCTTTTTGATTGTGGGTAATCCGATAATTGAAGAGTGGCATATTGATAAATACTAATTAAGACCCACAGTTAAACCGTTTAATTAGTTACACACAAACAATTTCACATCTAAATAAGCGAATTAAAAAGAATGAGTTTGTCAGCCTCATTCTGAACACCGACATGAGAAAGGTATAACACAGGAGCTATAACATGAATTCTGGACATCAATGAGGGACGATGATTTATTCCAATATCTCACCTGAACGCTTCAAGCCTTCTTGCTCAGATGGGTTGCATGTAATCAGCAGAAAATAGAGTATAAATTTAGGCAAATTGACTAAGAAGTTTTTCAATAATATTCAAAACACAATACTTAGGGCAATTTGCGATTATAATTTTTTTTTGTATATATAAGACACCCATGATGGACCTTGGTCCCCCAAGCAACATTCTTTAGAATTCTCCCCAAAAAGTTGAAAGTGGTTTCTGAAGTTAAGATATGGAAGATGGCTTTTTAGTCATTCTCACAAATTTTGAAAAGGACCCTAAACATGATTTGAATAATCAAATAGAAAGTTTTCCTTTGAACATTTCATGATTAGTATAAAGGTTTTCCTTTGAACATTTCATGATTGGTATAAAAGTTTTCCTTTGAACATTTCATAATTGGTATACAATTTTCTGAGATTTTCATATTTTTTTTTTATCACAGGCACATAGGGAGGGCAAAACAGTCAAATTCCTGTTTGTCTTTTGAGAAGTCAAATCAAATGAAGCCTCCATTTTCTATCTTATTTTCACTATTGTGTGCTACAGGGTATCAATCGCCTGTACAGTGCTAAATGTGTTATCATTTTAGAGACATCTTTGCAGAGTGCAGTTACAGTAACTGAATCTTAAGGGGCGAGTGTTGCTTACTCCCTCATACACAAAACTTGTGAAAACAATGTGAGAAAAGAAAAACATCACGATAAACAATTTCTCTTTTTCTGATAAATTTCATCAAATTTATAGTTCCATTTTTAAACATATATTACAATAGTTTTCTCTGCTGACTTTAACCCTTTTTACACATACAACAAATCTGCAGCAGTCAACTTTAAAACTATCTTGGCAAAAATATGAAAAATCTTTATATATGAAAAACAATTTTATAGTGTTGAAAATATTGTGACAAAAGGAGAAATTGCTCAGAAATTGAGCTGTCTTTTTTTGCCACAAAGTTTTCAAAATGTGTCTGCTGCCGAGGCGATCAGAAACCGTCAGTTTATTGGAAGAGGTTAAAACAGGCATTGTGTAAGATTAAACAGGTAAACAATTGCAACGTAAACAAACCTGTCAGAATGCCAGAAGAATCTTTACTGCCTTTCTGTTGCTCTGCCTTTTTGTGAATATGTTCCACTCTTGCTACAATTTTTTCTCGTAATAACTGGATTATCTCCTGAAATTTAAATAGAACTGATACTTTATCCATCATTTACAATACAGTCAAACCTGTCTTATGCAGCCAGCCAAGGGAAAGGGCCAAATTGGCTGCTTAAGACAGGTGGCTTCCTACTACAGGGTCATCAATTTTCACCCAGATTAGCGAAGTATTTTTGTATATTGGTATAAAGAACACACACATTCATGTTAAGCTCAACTGTAAACATGATTGCACATATTCTTTTTTTATGTATGTGATACTATGTATACATACACTTATATTTGGAGGGATTAAATGATTTAACACAATAACAGCTAAGCTTTGTTTGGTTTGAGTCGGAAAAATGGCGATTATGTAGAACACAATAACAGCTTTGTTTGGTTTGTTTACGGCCAATTAAGAAAGTTTAAACTAAAAGAAACTTATTTTAAATTGAAAGATATATTATAATTATTTGATTTAATTGGTTTTTAGTACTTTAAATAAATATTAATTCTGTGGCCGTAATGACATTTTTATATGCCAAAATCAATATTTTACGGTAAAATTTGTTCATTTGGTGGCCGTTTTAGGAGGTTTTTACTGCATTTGGGACCAAAAATGTTGGCCGCTGGCCGCGTCGACCAGGTGACCGCCTCTTGCAGTTAAATTATATAGTATATTTCGACGGGAGGGTCTGAAACTGGCCGCTTAAGGCAGGTGGCTGCTTATAACAGGTGACCGTTATCACAGGTTTGACTGTATTTAGAATTAACAACTTTGCGGGGCCTCACTTTGAGTGATAACAAGGCTTTCATTCAATTTGATTGTGTGACCTAGTTTTTGAACACCCATAACCCAGTTTCAAACTTGATAAACTTTCATTAGGATTGGATTAGCATTGTTGCCTGTAGAGTGTTAACCCTTTCCCTCATATAGACACTTTCTGATGCCTCTGCTGTAGACAGCTTTTTGAAAACATAGTGAAAAAAAAAAATGCTCAAAACAAGTAATATCTCCTTTTGCCACAATGTTTTCCACTTTTAGTCATAGGTTATCCATTCAATTATAGAGATTTTCTATTTTTTCACAAAATATGTCTGCTGAAGAATTGTCGTATGAGGGAAAGGGTTAATGAGGCAATTGTTGAAAATTCATGATGGTCAGACAACGGACAAAATGTGATCACAATAACTCACCTAACGAAGCTCTTCATGAGCAGTTTCTCTTTCTGCCACAATGTTTTCAAAAGTCTTCTGCAGCAGATGGGTCAGAAAGCCTCTTTATGTGAGACAGGGTTAAAACGTACATTTTGACTTTATTTTTGAAATCAAGATTGAAGAGAAGAAGCTTACATAATAAATACTCAAGTAACATCTTCATTGACATTTGCAATTTTACTCTATAACCTTTCCCACTTGCAGGTATTTATTTAACGCACCTGCATAAGATGTCTTTTGAAAACATTGTGGCAAAATGAGAGATTGCTTAGAATGATCGTTTTAATATTTTAAATTTTACTCTATAACCTCTCCCACTTGCAGGTATTTATTTAACGCATCTGCATAAGATGAAAACATTGTGGCAAAATGAGAGATTGCTTTGAATGATCATTTTAATATTTTTGTCTATATTTAATAATTTCAACAATTTATCTCTAAAGGGCCTTAACTTAACCCTTTCCCTCATACGACAATTCTGCAGCAGACGACTTTGAACATATTTTGTAAAAAAATAGAAAATCTATGGAAATGCCATCTGCTGCAGAGGCATCAGAAAGCGTCTTTATGAGGGAAAGGGTTATGGAATGATTGTGTCGAATTATCTTACTTAGACCAACATATTTTGTGGAGAAGCATTTTTCCCCCTTTCAGATGATGCAACAACCAAATTTATGAATTTAATACAAACAATTCTTTGAACCATTTTTATCCTGTGAAGTTTGCCTGCAAGAGACCCTTGGATGTGAGAAAAGATAATGTTTAAAGAAATTGTTACAGAAGCCGGATGGTGGGCAACAACAGATGCTGGTAACAGGATTGTTTTAAGACCTGATGATTGTAACAAGTACCTGAATATGTTTGTCTTGAAGGTTTTGCTTTTTATCAAGAGAATTTATCTCTACAATAATAACTTCTGTTCCATTTACCTGAAATACAATATGACACTTGTATAAGATCAAGACACAAGACATGTATTCAATTTGATTGCCATTGACGTCTGAATGCATGTACATGGATATGATGAGGCTTATACTTCCCTAAAAGAATTATAAAACCTCATCGATGCAAGTCAGTATACTATATGTAGCTTCTAAATAGAATCCCTAATGACATGACTGAGTTACATCAGGGACGTAGATAAGAGAGATAAGTAAGTAATTGTATACTAAAATATCACCCGTCCCCAACATTTGTAGCAAGTAAAACTAAAAAACTATTGAAGATATGAAAATAACAAAGATATTTTCTGGAAGTCTAAACATTCTTCTATTGCAGTATTTAAACATATTTTGATCTACTTCACGTTTTAATAATATTTTATCCTTATGAATAATGTCAGTCTATCAATTTCTGGAACATAATTAATATAATTCAGAAATCACAATATCTGTGTCTTTTAAACTGGTCATTTTTCAAAATACAAAGACATTCCAGTTATTCATTGTATCTCTAACTTTAGTTAAAATATTAAGCTTTTAGAATATGAATATTTTGTGTATGTGCCAAATGTGACTTTAAAGTTTTATTTGCTATAAAATGTGAAAAATTGGACAATTCTATTTCACCATGGGATATTTTAACCAGATAACAGGTGTACACTACTATCTTATCTACATCCCTGGTTACATGAAACACACATATACACCTTTAATGGTAATAAATGTTTTTATGTAAAATCATACACAACCCTATTATTATAAAATTAAGTATTGTAGTGTTATTTTATTTATTTTAAAGTCTTGATGATGACTTTGTTTTGTTTTTTATTGTATCTAATGGACAGGTGTACTTGCGATTGAAACTTTCATAAAAATGCTTATATGAGCCGTCCAGCGAGAAAACCAACATTGTGGTCTCTGCGTAAAGCATCGACTCGGAGTCGGATCAGTCAAAGCAAGCCGCCCAGGCTAACCCGGACAGACTCTTTTCCCCTCCTGCGGATTTTCTGTTCCAGGAATCATTACTCTATACTTTTATCCCCCTGAGACGGTATGTGTCGGCCTGGATCAAGCTGCGTGCACTGCGCAGGCTGATCTGGGTCGATACATTACACATTGTGTTTTTTTCTAACGAGACGGCTCATATAATGCAAGTAAGCTGGACTATTAATTTTATTAACATTTTACAAAATCAGTATTTTATTGGTCTGTCGCATTTGCATGTGTGTATGAAATGTTCAATTCATCAACAGCTGGTACCACGGGGACAAGTGACTAGGCCTTGTTTTTCTTAAGACTTACCTTTTTCAGACCACCATTGTATACCTGTAAGATTTGTTTGGACTCTGCATTAAGGACATCTGTCATTTTTAAGCCCCTTTTTCCTTCGACTTTGTATGGAACTGGTGCTCCCAAAAGTTAAGTTTTAATATAATTTGTTGGTAACAGATTATAGCCGGTGTTTGTCATATATAGTGTTTGATGGTTGCATTCAAAATGGTTGTAACTACCTCTTGGAAGTTGGACAATGCAATATGTAATGGCGATATATTGAGACTATAGGTCTGATGATACCTGGCATCACCAGTTTATTTTAAATCATAATATTGCTGTTATGATGTATTTATGTCATCTTATCTGTCATTGATTACATATTTTCGCATATTTTTTAATATATATCGCGTGCAGAAGGTGTATTTGCGTGTTTCGTGTAACCGACATGACCAGCTACGAAACATCTGTGGTGCGAAAGAATATTCTTGGGTAAACAACATCTGTAATTTAAATTCTATTTCCCTGATATTAATTATAAATAATTGCCCATTAATTATAAATAATTACCCGTAAATAAAGTGTCTTTGAAGCTTTCATTATGACTTCGGCAATGCGATCTTTGTGAGACAGTACACAGATTTGAACCCCTGGAAAGAAAAATATCTTTCCGCGCTTCTGGTTACCGATTTGGTTCGCGATGGAGAACCAAATCAAAATCAAAGCGCTGAAAGTATTCATGGTATAGGGGTATAATATGTAAGGTGATAAGACATAGTTTATATCAGGGACACTATATATTGTCCCTGTTTATATAGACAAACATTGTTGAAACAATGTATCACCGACCTTTAAACAAACCAAACCAAAAATGTTTGAAACAACACAGATTGCCTGCCAATAACCAATACCTAATTTATCAAAGTTTGAAGCTTTTCTTGTATAAACCAGGGTCTTTCAAATAGTACTATTTGAAAGACCCTGTATAAACAAAATAAATCACGAAGGACAAAAGATTGACAAACAAGTATAATATTTTCAGATCAGTGTACACTAACGATTCACACTGTATATTGGAATCCTGCTGATAAATGACAGACAATCGAAAGCGTGCTAGAGTTATGTTTCATGTGCACCGCACATCTGTAGGTCATAAGTATGCTTATCACATGGGACGACTAATGAGTATAGTCGTCCCAGTTATCACCAAGTCTGACATTGATAAATTGAAACTTTATTGAGTCAATTGCCGAGCGAGGAAAAAAATATGAAAAGAGAAATTTACACATAAAAAACCAGATCAGATTTTTTGTTTGAAATATTGTATCGGTCTCCTAATCCCAAAGTATAAGTGTGCCGGACTACAAACCCTAATGGACAGACGGACGGATGGATGAACAAAATGTCGCACGGACAGTCAATCGCTCCGGACAAAGTACAAAGCTTGGGGGAGTACTCATTACCGAACAAAAGCATTTTACGGATTGTGTTTCAGGCGAAAGCCATTTAATAAGTGAAAACATGTAAGGACAAAACAGTATACAGTCCAAAAATAGCAAGCTTAAGTTATGTTAATTTGCAGGTCATATAAAGTTACGTAAACTACAAGTTTAAAATGGACAATGGAAATTAATGGAGACAATGGCTGAACTAAATAAGGAAGAATAGAGATAACTAAAATAAGCAGACCAGAGCTATATGTACCTAGTATTTTGCCGTTCTCCTGATCACACTGTATAAGTGTGACCACTTTGAAACGTATCTGCAAAACAGAAACAACGTTCTGATCAATAAATGCAAACCGTGACGGACGGACGAATTCACATTCAGACAGAGAGCCGGCCGACCCCCCTAAGCTGTACATGTATACAGACAAAACCATTGATAACAGAAGACTGGTTTCGATGCGTCAAAACACGTCATTTATTTTGAATAAGATGCAACCAGGAGATGAATGATAAAGAGCAAACTTACCTTACATCTAGGGAAAAATATGGACAGTAATTATTGAATAATAGTTAAAACCTTTTTGGGAAAAAAGTGAATGGGTACGATAAGCAATTTCTCCTCTTGTCACGATGTATTCAATGCCGTCTGCTTAGTTTAAACATATTTTGTTGCCATATAAATAATACACAAGATGATTTGCAACATTCAATATTCATATGACAAAAGGGTTAGACTACAAGTTCTAACAATTTAGGTAAGTTTGCTCTTTATCATTCATCTCCTGGTTGCATCTTATTCAAAATGTGTCTTAAAAGAGGAAAGAGTAAAAGCATGTCTGCAGTTAAACGTTTAATAGTGAAAATAATGTAAAACGGGTTTGAAAGCATTGTGTGAAAAGGATGAATTGCCCATTGTCAGCAATAGCTCCATTTTCCACAATATGTTCAATATTCGATTGCTATAGTATCACAGAAAGGTTTCAGCTACCATGATTAGGAAAGATTAGTGTTGAGATAGATTCGGGTGTTAACAGAGATTTGAAGTGTTTATAATGTAATGCTTTTGGGGTTTCGTTTATATAACTTTGTCATTTGTGTGTGAAAACATCTGTTATTCTTTGTCATTACCAACATCATGAATTATCCATATATGTTCGAATTGACATCTAAATACATGATCCTTTATAAATGTAGCCCATGTACAACGTCCAGATTCTTCAAGTTAAAATAACATGAAATAACATTGTTTTGGGGTATCTTTTGTTAATCATACGAACACTATTTAACCAGTACTTAATGCAGTTTGGCAAACATGTATGTAATACACAATAAGGGCTACAGGTAACATTTTTAGTGAATTGGGTATTGACCCCATTAATTGTTTTTCAGACAATTGCATTTGTTTTTAAATTTAAGTAACAGGGATAATTAAACCCTATTTGAAATTGCTGTTTTGTACGACTTGAAATCATCGTGGCAAAGGGAGACATAATGAGCAAATTCTCCTTTTCTCACAATATTTCAATGCTTCTAATTGATGGCAAATCTATATATTTAGGGCATCCCTCATTTATCAAGACACTTTTTGTGTCACCTGCGTAGCATGGTAGGCACTTAGGGATTACTTTTTTTTTGTCCTTGTGGGGTTTGGTGTTTTCCTAAAGCCCACCGGTATCAGGAAGTTATGGCCCAAACATTTATGGCCCAGTACATTTATGGCCCATATTTGGAAGTTATGGCCCATATATGAATTATATAGTGGTAGCTTAATACCCAGGAGTTGGTATTAACACCTTATAACAGGTGATAATTATAAGTGGAGATGTGATAACATAAGACATTCTGTTTAAATTATGTATTTTATTAATGATAAATGATTAAGAATGGGAAAATAATTATGTATTTTATTGATAATAATATTTAAAAATGTGAACAAATAAATGATATATTAAAATTGATTACACTGTAGTACTTTAACTTGAGGATTGTTGCAGTTTTTGGTTTAATTAACAGAGTATTACAGTAGTTGTGATCAAACTACATTAATTAATAGATTGTTACATTTTTTTGGTGATCAAAGTACTTTAACTAAAGGATTGTTGCAGTTTTTGTTTATCATTTATATAAATACTTTGCTCCATAATAAATCATTAAATGTTAACAGCAAATTTTTCATTTTCACTAATTACATTAATAAAAATAAGGTAAATAAGATAAATGATATAAATGAAAATACATAATGTTCAATTTTATAAGAAGTGTCAATTAAAACAACTGAATTGAATGTATCAATTATTTTAATCTTATAAAAGTGCAATTTCATATAATACACAATCTAATCAAAGGTTATTGACAATCATCTGATAGGTGTTAATTCCACCTCCAGGGTATTATAGCTACCACTATATAATTCATATATGGGCCATAACTTCCAAATATGGGCCATAAATGTAGTGGGCCATAAATGTTTGGGCCATAACTTCCAGAAACCAGCCCACCCACCACCCTGTACATCTAAGCTTAGTAAATTCACAGCCATAGATACTTTTTATTACATTCGGATCTTGTTTGATTAAATGTAAATTTTAAAAGCGTAGCTCAGTCGGTAGCGACGCGGGCTGTCAATCAAGGGGTTGTGAGATCGAATCCCGGCTCGGCCAACTTTCTTTCCGACGATTGACAAAAGTCAATGCGACATGCGTCATTCGTCTTCCACCAATGGGCTAAGTCTATGTGGAAAAGCAGCCAGTTGCTTGGGAAGATTGTTGTGTGGAGAACTGGTTTGAAAAAAACCTGGAAATGCATGAGTAGGTGAATTGGCCGCCGTGATATAACTGAGAAATTGTTAAAAATGGCGTTAAACCCCAATCAATCAACCATTTGCCCTGACATGCTTAATATTTATGACTATCTATTTCTTCTAGTTACTGTTCAAAGGGACACAACGCTCTTGTATAATAATGTGGCACTTACAGTTATCTGTCGGTGTACACACACGGAAGTTTAAAATATTATAAACATTAAGGGGCGGACATTTTTGTTGAACATATTCTCTTAAATTTAGATTCCAATTGAAGATCTTGTTCGATCACTCTCAGTTCTGGTGAGTAACAATGCACGCACTATTAACAAAGCACTCGTAATGTACGATTTAAAGGACTAGTGTGTGATTCATCCAAAAAAGCGTAAACGAGTGACTTGTTGATGTCGATTTTAAATTATCTAGATTTACAGTACAGTACGCCTACGGGTAGGTGTTTTCTTTCTGAATTGTTTCTTCAGATAGAACCGGAATTAAAGAACACATACATTATTTTGAGATTCATTGTAAGACGGTTACACTCTTAGAAATTGTAACAGACTTCTAGCTATCCTGCTCAGGACATGGTTTTATTATATGGACTCGTCCAATATGGAAACAATTCCATTATTATTTGAAATATTGACACATTATCTACCGACTTTAAATCAGTTAAACTATTGGAAAGAGTCACTACAAATACAAGTTAATTTCGTTATTATCAAAGATGTTTTCAAATATCGTCTGCTGCAGATAAGTCCAAACATGCCCCATTGCGGTAAAGTGAACATAACTTAACCCTTTATATCGTAAATAGTTTTTAAATTTTATTTTTATCTTCGTCAATATTCAAAGTATCTGAATAACAGAGATTAGAAACTGTGCAACTGAAATAGAATTAGCTGACAAACAGAAGTCATGATTAGATTAATTGATTGACTGAGTTTAACGGCGTTTTCAGCAGCCAAAAAGGAATCACGTTTTTTATTAACTGTATTTGAATTATTAACCTCATTCATATTGTGAGGCTTTTCTTTAATTACTATCGCTCTGCATTACATGTAGTAAGGCATGGTTGAAATGATAATTTATTATGTAATTATTTATGAGAACAGCTTTAAACAGAAAACAATATATTGTTTTGTGGAAATGAATAAGAAACATAATAAATCAATATACTCGAAAATGGCTGTTTGCTATTTATAAACAACATCTACGTACCATTTTAGACAATTTTAACCATTATCACGTAAAACAAGTCAACATCTCCTTATCATGCTGTACACAACTTTATTTACGTACATTAAACAACATCGACGTATCATGTTATACAATACTTTAACCCCTATCCTGCTGTATAGGACACTAAACAACATCGACGTATCATGTTATCCAATACTTTAACCCCTATCCTGCTGTACGGAACACTATACAACATCGACGTTTCATGTTTTACAATACTTTAACCCTTATCATGCTGTACACAACTTTAAACATTATTTACTTATCATGCTACAAACATTATTTACGTATCATGCCATTCAATACATGAACCCTTATCCTGCTGTACGGGACACTAAACAACATCTACGTATCATGTTATACAATACTTTTACCCTTATCATGCTGTACACAACTTTATTTACGTACATTAAACAACATCTACGTATCATAATACAATACTTTAACCCTTAACCTGCTGTTAACCTGCTGAACGGGACACTAAACAACATCGACGTTTCATGCTTTACAATACTTTAACCCTTATCCGACTGTACTCATCGTAAAACAATGTTAAACAACATCAACTTATTATGTTATACAATTACTGAACCCTTATCCTGCTGTACGGGACACCAAACAAAATCTACTTATAGTGTTGTACACTTAGTTAACCCTTATCATGCTGTACTGGACACTAAACAACATCTACCTACCGTGTTGTACAGTTATTTAACCCTTATCCTGCTGTACTGAACAATAAACAACATCTACTTATCGTGTTGTACAATTATTGAACCCTTATCATGCTGTACGGGACACTAAACAACATCTACTTACCGTGTTGTACAGTTATTGAACCCCTATCATGCTGTACGAGACACTAAACAACATCTACTTACCGTGTTGTACAGTTATTTAACCCTTATCCTGCTGTACTGAACAATAAACAACATCTACTTATCGTGTTGTACAATTATTGAACTCTTATCATGCTGTACGGGACACTAAACAACATCTACTTACCGTGTTGTACAGTTATTGAACCCCTATCTTGCTGTACGGGACACTAAACAACATCTACTTATCATGTTGTACAGTTATTTAACCCCTATCTTGCTGTACGAGACACAAAACAACATCTACTTATCATGTTGTACAGTTATTTAACCCTTATCCTGCTGTACTGGACAATAAACAACATCTACTTATCGTGTTGTACAATTATTGAACCCTTATAATGCTGTACGGGACACAAAACAACATATACTTATCGTGTTATACAGTTATTGAACCCTTATCCTGCTGTACTGGACACTAAACAACATCTACTTATCATGTTATACAATTATTGAACCCCAAATCCTGCTGAACTGGACACAAAACAACATCTACTTACCGTGTTATACAGTTATTAAACCCTTATCGTGCTGTACGGGACACTAAATAACATCTACTTACCGTGTTATACAATACTTTAACCATTATCCTGCTGTACTGGACACAAAACGACATCTACTTATGATGTTATCCAGTCATTGAACCCTTATCCTGCTGTACGGGACAAAAAACAACATCTTTGTATTGTTGTATACAGTTATTTAACCCGTATCCTGCTGTACGAGACACTAAACAACATCTACTTACCGTGTTGTACAATTATTGAAACCCTATCCTGCTGTACTGGACACTAAACAACATCTACTTATCGTTTTGTACAATTATTGAACCCCTATCCTGCTGTACTGTACACTAAACAACATCTACTTATCGTGTTATACAGTTATTGAACCCTTATCCTGCTGTACTGGACACTAAACAACATCTACTTATCATGTTATACACTTATTGAACCCCCAATCCTGCTGTACTGGACACAAAACAACATCTTCTTACCGTGTTATACAGTTATTGAACCATTATTCTGCTGTACTTGACACTAAGCAACATCTTCTTACCGTGTTATACAGTTATTGAACCCTTATCCTGCTGTACTGGACACTAAACAACATCTACTTACCTTGTTATACAGTTATTGAACCCCTATCCTGCTGTACTGGACATTAAACAACATCTACTTATCGTGTTATACAGTTATTTAACCCCTATCCAGCTGTACTGGACACTAAACAACATCTACTTACCGTGTTGTACAATTAGTTAACCCTTATCCTGCTGTACTGGACACTAAACAACATCTACTTACCGTGTTATACAATTATTGAACCCCTATCCTGCTGTACGAGACACTAAACAAAGTCTACTTACCGTGTTGTACAATTATTGAAACCATATCCTGCTGTACTGGACACTAAACAACATCTACTTATCGTTTTGTACAATTATTGAACCCCTATCCTGCTGTACTGGAAACTAAACAACATCTACTTATCGTGTTATACAGTTATTGAACCCTTATCCTGCTGTACTGGACACCAAACAACATCTACTTATCATGTTATACAATTATTGAACCCCCAATCCTGCTGTACTGGACACAAAACAACATCTTCTTACCGTGTTATACAGTTATTGAACCATTATCCTGCTGTACTTGACACTAAGCAACATCTTCTTACCGTGTTATACAGTTATTGAACCCTTTTCCTGCTGTACTGGACACTAAACAACATCTACTTACCTTGTTATACAGTTATTGAACCCCTATCCTGCTGTACTGGACATTAAACAACATCTACTTATCGTGTTATACAGTTATTTAACCCCTATCCTGCTGTACTGGACACTAAACAACATCTACTTATCGTGTTATACAGTTATTGAACCCTTATCCTGCTGTACTGGACACTAAACAACATCTACTTATCATGTTATACACTTATTGAACCCCCAATCCTGCTGTACTGGACACAAAACAACATCTTCTTACCGTGTTATACAGTTATTGAACCATTATTCTGCTGTACTTGACACTAAGCAACATCTTCTTACCGTGTTATACAGTTATTGAACCCTTATCCTGCTGTACTGGACACTAAACAACATCTACTTACCCTGTTGTACAATTAGTTAACCCTTATCCTGCTGTACTGGACACTAAACAACATCTACTTATCATGTTGTACAATTATTGAACCCCTATCCTGCTGTACTAGACACTAAACAACATCTACTTACCTTGTTATACAATTAGTGAACCCCTATCCTGCTGTACTGGACATTAAACAACATCTACTTATCGTGTTGTACAGTTATTGAACCCCTATCCTGCTGTACTGGACACTAAACAACATCTACTTATCATGTTGTACAATTATTGAACCCCTATCCTGCTGTACTGGACACTAAACAACATCTTCTTATCGTGTTATACAATTATTTAACCATTATCCTGCTGTATGGGACACTAAACAACATCTACTTACCGTGTTGTACAATTATTTAACCCTTATCCATCTGTACTGAACACAAAACAACATCTACTTACCGTGTTATACAGTTATTTAACCCTTATCCTGCTGTATGGGACACTAAACAACATCTACTTACCGTGTTATACAATGATATAACCCTTATCCTGCTGTACTGGACACTAAACAACATCTATGTATCATGTTATACAATTATTTAACCCTTATCATGCTGTACTGGACACTAAACAACATCTATGTATCATGTTATACAATTATTTAACCCTTATCATGCTATACTGGACACAAAACCACATCTATGTATCGTTTTATACAATACTTTAACCATGATCCTTCTGTACGCGACACAAAACAACATCTACCTATCGTGTTATACAGGTATTTAACCCTTATCATGCTGTTGGTGACGTCAGACAACATCTACGTATCATGTTATACAGTATTTTAACCTTAATACAGATGGATGCGCTGTAACACAACATTCACTATTTAAACCCTTATCCTGCTGTTCTCGACGGTTAACATGTATCTATCATGTTAGGCAATGCTTTAACCATTTTCCTGCTATACACAAGAATAAACATCATATTTTTTTCGTGAAATACAATTTTTAAAATATGAAACACGAATACTTTACACCAGGATCCTCTTGTTCATTCGTGCAGTTTGAGCTCGTTTTACATTGTTTGCTATATATATTTATCAATGTTTATCAGTGGCTAGTCGATAGAGAATATTATGTTGCAGTAGCGATAACTAGCTTTTTATGGTACTACGAGACGCGTGGCCAAATTAATTCCACGATACCGAAGTTCGAGAAAGATGTAAGATTTTCCAGTAGACAAAAACCAGGTATCGCTTCTGCAACATAACTGCCATTTGATTTTATACCTAGTAAATATTTTAGACAGAATGAAAAATAATAAACTAATTTCTATATGTTCATTAACACAAAATACTACGCTGTATTCGTTGTATGTATAATTATACATTCGTTAGAAAGCATGAAGACCGTTTAGCGGGCAGTGACGATCCCGATCAGTGAGTGTAGTTAAACCGATTTGTGGAATATTCACAAGTTAAAATATAGCTTTCATTAAAAACGCAGCCCTTACAATATGCGACCAGGGAGACTTAGTATATATCCTCTTGAACTTGATTTCTCAAATTGATTTATGTTTGCTTGAACGGGGTTTAGTATATCAAAGTAAATCATTCACACATGTATACAGCTTAGATATAAAAGAAAGAATACAAGCAAGTTGAGAGTGCAGTTTAATCGGGAGTATAGTGCTATCTATGTCTGAGTAAATAAACTCTTTCATCAAATATAGGATATATGACAATATGAACCGTTTGCGCTTCCAGCTGATAAAAACGTGATTTTTTTTTCTTAATATCGAATAATCTGTCAAATACTTCGGAAATGACATTTTACTTTTACAGTTTCAGATTCTCTTGAGGATTTTAACCATGGCATGCAATTCATCTTTATATAGAGGGTCCGATGAGACGTCTTCCCAAGACTGTGACGTTTGTAAATACCAGAATACGACCTCTGAGGCGGTGTCATACTGCACCAGCTGTGATGAATTTCTATGTGCGGCGTGTGAGAAGGTTCACAGAGGTTCGAAACTCACCAGGAACCACAAGCTACTGACGGGAAGCGATCTGCCTTCAATATCAACTACATCTAAATCAACATCGCCCATCATGTTTTGTGAAGATCATAGAACAATGATTGTAAGCATGTATTGTCAGAGTCATGATGACGTCATCTGCAATACATGTAAATTAAGCAGCCATAGACGTTGTAATACGACTGATATTAGCCAACAGGCAAAGCAGATGAAGAAAGATGGATCTTTTAAAGATACAAGAACACGTCTGGAAGACTTAAAATCTAAATATGATAAATTGAAAGTAATGAGGAACGCAGACAAGGGGGTTGTTAAGTCAGAGTTAGATAAATGCCTTCAGGACATGCGCCAGATCCGTAAGAATATAAACGAAGCGTTAGATCATATTGAAAACACTCTATCGAAGGAAATCCATCAAGTAAATGAAAGCTCCACCAAAGATATCGAAAATCACATTGCGATTTTGAATGACGCTCTGGCTCAGATATCGGATCACGTAAAATCACTAAAAGAATGTGAGAAAGCACGAGATGATGACGTCATGTACATTGGGATGAAGAAAGCCAGTAATATTACGAGTAGATATGAGGATATTATTCAGAACATGGGAGATGAACTTGACCGAACCGAAATGACATTTCAGATTAATGGAGACCTTAATGGCATGGTTAAACATCTGCGGTCTATAGATACAGTCCTGATTGACAACAGTGGGTTTTCTCTCCAGACGAACAAGAGTCTGACTGACGGACAGGGAACTAGCGGTGGTATTTCACACAGTAGTCAGACTCAGAAGTCTCTGATAAACATGTCCGTATCCGGTAGACGTGACATCGATGTTGGATCTACAATAGTATTCGATGTTGGATATACATATGTAACAGGGTGTACATTCATGCCTGACGGACATCTTGTCGTGTGTTGTGGAACTGAACTCATACTACTTGATAAAGACTTCACGGTCAAGTCCCGGTTAAATGTAAGTGCATGTCGTGTAGCAGTCGTTAATCATAATGAGATCATTATAGCCAATACTGGTGAGAATCAGATCCAAAAACTGACGTTATTTCCATCGATGGAAGTGACCAAAACGATGAGGATGGATAGAGACTGCTATGGTGTTGATGTGTCTGGTGATGAGATATACATGACCTGTCATGATTGTCCTGGTAATGGTGAGGTACAGGTACTCAACATGAATGGTAACCTACAGCGTAGACTGGGTGTGAATAATGGTGAATATATGTTTAAAAGACCTAACTATGTGACCGTCACTAAGGATGGAAGTAAAGTGTTTGTATCAGACTCTTTCACTAACATTGTCACGTGTCTTGATAGACAAGGTCATGTGATCTTCCAGTACTCAGACACAGCCTTGAAGTATCCAGCAGGAATGTACGTGGATCGTGAAGGTAACCTGTTAGTCTGTTGTTGTCATAGTAACAATGTACATGTAATCGGACAAGATGGTAGAAAGGAGAAGATTCTGTTGTCAGAGACAGACGGTATATATTCCCCACGGTGTACAGCGTTCAGACAGAGTGATGGTTGTCTGGTGGTGGGAATGGCCGCTGACCCTTCTAAATCACTGATCAGCTTTACCGCTAAATAATTAGAAATTTCAAAATTGGATCTATACAGTAGTCATACTATTTGCTTTATTCAGACAAAGTGTTAAATATTTTTAATAACCACTGAAGTAACCTATCTTCGTGACAAAGGCTAGACCAAGAGCAGCACGTCTATCCTCGCGCTCTAATCTTGGTCTGTTATGATCGCATTTAGGTTATGCAAACGTTAAACCAGTAAAACTAACTTTTGATGAATAGCTATAGGATCGTTGTAATACTGCGGATGGCTAACTAAATTTTGCGGAACGGAACGGAACAAGTGATGGGGCACCAGACAGGGAATATCTGTTTCTATACTTATATATTGTACCTGCGGTTTAATAAACACTTAGTAATATCTGGTTAAGGAGAGGCATACTGTTTTTAACTGTCTCTTTTATGAGATGATATAATTATATAAATAATAAATCGAAGTTGTGTCTTTATTCACTAATGCATGTCTTTACTGTCATACGATATAAATATCTATCATGTGCGGAGTTAAATCTAAAACTCTGTGAAAGAAAGTGAGGAAGAATAGGCAGATATTCATTAAGAACTGGTCAAACTAGAATGCAATTATATACAGTTAAACCCTTTCCCTCATACGACAATTCTGCAACAAATGACTTTGTACATATTTTGTCAAAAAATAGAAAATCTCTACAATTGAATGTATAACCTTTGACTAAAAATGGAAAACATTGTGGCAAAAGGAGAAATTGCAATTTTCTCTTTTGGTACTATGTTTCAAAAAGCCTTCTGATGTAGAGGCACCAGCAAGCGTCTTTATGAGGCAAAGGGTTATCTCGCGTGAAAATAGATGCTTTATGCTTTTGTTCCGTTCCGTTCCGTAAAATACCGTTACACACACGGGTAACTGTATAATGCGGAACGGAACAATATATATATATAAATATCTTTATATTACTTGTTGAAAGAATATATACATTATCAGTAGTTCATTATCAAATGAATATTGTAAAAAAGTATACGTGTGTTTTGTTGGGTGAATGTATTTATTGATAATTTCGGTTTTACGCGGGTTTCAATAATATTCGAGTGACAACGGGGATGTATGAGCCAGCGCATGAGAAACGCTAAAAGTTGGCTTTTTTTAACAGTATATAAGATAAAGATCAGCTAGTGCATCCGCACAGTCTGATCAATATCTACTGTTGATACATGTTGACTCAAACCCATAGCAAGTGAACTTTTATTTACCTCTAGACGTCACTATTATGTACATGTTTCATGTAATGAATAGTTCTGTAGGTCATTGTTCCGTTCCGCAAAATACAGTTACCCACACAAGTAACTGTATAATGCGGCACAGAACGGAACAATATATATATATATAATTAATGAGAGAATATATACATTATCAGAAGAAAATTGTAAAATAGTAAGAAGCTAAAACATGCAGAATCAATTAACCAAAACGTTATACGTGTGTTGTGTTGGGTGAATGCATTTTTTCAGGGGGTTAAGATTCGAACCATTACGCAAGTGGACTTTGATTTACCGCTAGACGTTCCTATTATGCACATCTTTAAAAGAAAAGAATAGTTTTGTAGGTCGTTCCGTTTTTGTTTGTTGTTTTACGCTGCTTCTAACAATATATTTCAGTTTTATCACGGCGTTTCCCGGGTAAGTTACCAGCACTACTTGTCCATTTATCTTGACACCAGCGATTCAGTCATCATGCTTACCCCACAAACCTGAGCGCCAAGGAGGAAAAGTCATTACTACCATTTTTAAAGTATTTGGTATGACCCGGTCAGGGATAGAAAATGGCACCTCCCGCACCGAGACGAACGCTCTACCACTACATCATCGATGCGCTCAATATTCTTAATTAATCCTCATTCAATATTAATGAAACGTGCAGGAGGAATATTGATTTATTGATTATTTCGATTTTACGCGGTTTTCAATTATATTCCAGTTGCAACGGGGATGAGAAACGCTAACAGTTTTTGTGAACAGTATATAAGATACAGATCAGCTAGTCCATCCGCAAAGTCTGATCAAGATCTACTGTTGATACATAATTTATCTAGCTTGTTGGATTATTATTTCAACTTGTGTAGATTATGATATAACCGAGCAGGTTGACAATATGATCTGAACCTACACTATTCGAAAATGCCAGCGTTTACCTTTGCTTATGCACTGGCTCATGCACAATATACACGAACTATGAACCATACTTATTTGCTTAAGCCTTTCACTGATGCAGACCACCTTTAAATAGACACTTTAGTTCTAGCTGCTTGCTACAATATTTTTCCCATGTATTCCAAGAAGAAACCTAATAATTCCACATTAGGTGAAAGTTTTCATTTGTCCAAGTCACACGAAAACGACCTTTCGATTGATTGGGGTTAAACGCCGTTTCAACAATTGTTCAGTAATATCACGGCGGCCAGTTCACCTACACAACACTCTTTCCAAGCAACTGGCCGATTTTCCACATAGACCGAACGCCTTGGTGAATAACGAATACTGCTTGTCTCGTTGACCTTTGTCACCGAACTTACGAAAGACGATTATCCAAACCTGCTCACTATCAAAACAAGAACTTCCCGTTCGACACCTAGTACTAGAAGCATCCCGAAAGAATATTTACGATGGAATACTAACTTCACAATAATGCATTTATTGTCATTTAACCTTTCCCACATGCTATAAATATGCAGCAGACATATGCAATAGAAAAGATCTGGACACACGTATGCAAAAACATAGGTTTCCGCTTTTACTACAATGTATTCAAAAGTCGTGTGCTGAAGGTGAGTCAAAATACATTTACATGTGGGAAAGGGTTGATTTTAAAGTCGGTTATCGTTAAACGTATACATCTCAGGTGTTGATATATCTATGTGTTTCTTTATCCTGCTTACAACAGCTATGCTTACGGTATAATAGTTTGTAACGTTTCGATCAAAGCGGGTTAGAAGAAGGGTGAAGTGAATGACAAAGTCTGGCTGTGTGAAAATGACATGTTTTATTAAATGTCGACATACTATCGTGCCATGATTGAACCAGATAGTCAATACTAGAGAGAACATTCCCTTCTCATTCTGGGCGGGGTGTTTATGTCCATTTGTAATTTACTAGTAACTAAATACCTGAAACACTGTTGTAGAGCTCTCCAAGGGTATGTGGTATGTATTATTCGCGTAAATTCACATGTCGCACGATGAATAGATAACAGTCAATCTACATATTATGAGTCGTCCCACGAGAAAACCAACACTTCGGACTCTGCGTAAAGAATCGACCCATATCAGCCGGCGCAGGCTAATCCGGACTGACACTTTCCGCCGCAGGGGTAAAGAGGTATAGAGGAATGATTCCTGAAACAGAAAATCCACATAGACATACATTGGACTCGCGATAACTCAAAGGCGACAGGGACTTCGACTTTTCATCATGTTTGAATGATCTCTCAATTTATGCTTAATTCATTTATGTATTGTCAGCTTAGTAATTCATTAATACTTAAATGTATATTAACAATGTACCCGAATACGAGGGTAAAAGATCAAAGCATATACTTATAAACTAACAAACCATTTGTATTATCTCACAATATTACAAAGCTGTCCTTTCTACATAGTTCTACATGTACGGCAATATAGTATACCCTTTCCCACGTACAACAGATCAGCAGCAGACGACTTTGAAAACATCAAGGCGAAACACTCTCGTATAAATCGTGTGTATATTGCTTTTTCAACCAAAAGTTAACACATGTGACGCTTAACAATGTGTTTAAAGAATTGAAAGCATTGAGGCAAAAAGAGAAATTGCGCATTGAGAGCAATTCTTCATTTTGCCACAATGTTTTTAAATGTTGCCTGCTGCAGAGTCGTCAGCAATCATATGCCTGTGGGGAAGGGTTAAACCCAAAAATATATATGAGTAGCGCTGTACGGTCATGGACAACGTGCATACACATGTCATTATATATATATATGAGTAGCATGTCATTATATATATATATATATATATATATATGAGTAGCGCTGTACGGTCATAGACAACGTGCATAAACATGTCATTATATATATGAGTAGCGCTGTACGGTCATGGACAACGTGCATAAACATGTCATTATATATATATATATGAGTAGCGCTGTACGGTCATGGACAACGTGCATAAACATGTCATTATATATATATATATATATGAGTAGCGCTGTACGGTCATAGACAACGTGCATAAACATGTCATTATATATATGAGTAGCGCTGTACGGTCATGGACAACGTGCATAAACATGTCATTATATATATATATATATATATGAGTAGCGCTGTACGGTCATGGACAACGTGCATAAACATGTCATTATATATATATATATATATGAGTAGCGCTGTACGGTCATGGACAACGTGCATAAACATGTCATTATATATATATATATGAGTAGCGCTGTACGGTCATGGACAACGTGCATAAACATGTCATTATATATATATATGAGTAGCGCTGTACGGTCATGGACAACGTGCATAAACATGTCATTATATATATATATGAGTAGTGTTGTACCGTCATGGACAACGTGCATAAACATGTCATTATATATATATATGAGTAGCGCTGTACGGTCACGGACAACGTGCATAAACATGTCATAACTAGGGCTGTAACGAATACACTAGGTAGCGAATACGATATGTATCACGAATACAGGGTAACGAATACCAATATTTATTCACGAATATTGTCATGCATTTAACAACATATAAACACAAATTAAATCAGATAATATCAACTTAATATTTTCAGTACTTTGATTTTATAATAGACATAAGCAAGGGAAAGAAATTGTGAATTTAATGTAGCGTTTTAATTAGTTTTACCTGATGTCATAGTGTGAGATGGAATGTCTACCTTGAATCCTTTCGGAAATCCGAAATGTTTAAATACATTCGACGTATATTTGGCCGGAGATTCAATGATTTAAATTTCCGTGTGGTTCGCCATTTTTTGTTGACGGGTTTTTGTTGTCATTAAATGAGAATTCTCTATTTTCAATCGAATTATAATTCAAAATTCATTAAAAAACACATTTTAAACACACAAACACGTATATCAAAATAAATCTTAGCGAACATAACATCAATTTTCCAATTTTTTTTTTCCATGTCACAAAATCAGTGGTCAGTTGTTGTGGAAGGGGTACTATATAAATGTAGCACCAAATGCGCTATGAAACTAAAGAGGTTTTCAAGTCTGACAAAAGGTTTGTTATGTTTGTAGTTCAGTTACATTGAATTTAATTAAAATCATACAGTTTTTGATTATATTCGTAAATATTCGAATATAGATGAGGCGAATAACGAATACGTATCGTACAGACCTGTATTCGATTACTGTATATGTATCGTTACAGCCCTAGTCATAACCATTTTCCACATAAAAAAAAAATCCGCAGCTGACGACTTTGAAAACATATTGACCAAACGTGAAAAATCTTCATAAATGAGAGTTTAATAACTAAATAGAGTTGAAAACATTGTCGCGAAATGGAAAAAAATGCTTATCATGATCAACTCCTTTTTTTTGTGACAATGTTTTCAAACGTCGTTTTCTGCAGTGGCGTCAAAAAGCGTCTTATCTTGCATTTATCTTGGAACGGAACGACCTAGAAAACTATTCATTTCGTTTAAAGATGTGCATAATAGGAACGTCAAGAGGTAATACAAAGTCCACTTGCGTAATGGTTCGAATCCCCAGCCGAGCCCCGGTAGCTCAGTCGGTAGCGACGCGGATTGTCAATCCAGGGGTTGTGAGTTCGAATCCCGGCTCGGCCAACTTTCTTTCCGACGATTGACAAAAGTCAATGCGACTTGCGTCATTTGTATTCCACCAATGGGCTAAGTATGTGTGGAAAAGCAGCCAGTTGCTTGGGAAGATTGTTGTGTGGAGTACTGGTGTGCGAAAACCAGGAAATGCATGAGTAGGAGAACTGGCCGCCGTGATATGACTGAGAAATTGTTAAAAACGGCGTTAAACCCCAATCAATCAATCGAATCCCTAGCCCCCTAAACACAATGCATTACCCAACACAACACACGTATAACGCTTTGGTTAATTGATACTGTATGCATTAGCTTATTACTATTTTACAATATTCTTCTGATAATGTATATATTCTCTCAACAATTATATATATATATATATATATATATATTGTTCCGTTCCGTTCCGCATTATACAGTTACCTGTGTGGGTAACTGTATTTTGCGGAAACGAACGGAACAACGACCTACAGAACTATTCATTACTTGTAACATGTGCATAATAGTGAGGTAAATCAAAGTCCACTTGCTATGGGTTCGAATCAACATGTATCAACAGTAGATCTTGACCAGACTGTGCGGATGTACTAGCTGATCTTGATCTTATATACTGTTCACAAAAGCCAACTTTTAGCGTTTCTCACGCACTGGGTCATACATCGCCGTTGCAACTGGAATATTATTGAAACAGCGTAAAACCGACATAATCGATAAATCATTATTCCTCATGCACGTTGAACTATCACTGTCAAGCGACTGCCAAGTTAGAAATCACTCTTTACTTCTACAAATGTGTGTAAATCGACAAAGCAAGGGCGCGCATGCATTGGTATATTTCTCTACACGTGGTGTTTCTAAAGCACCGCTTGCACATAGTCACTTTGACAAGCTTCGATCATCTTTCACCAATAGGTTCAAACCTATGTGGCAATACGGACTGTAACAAATAGAAAACTGTTGTGTGGAGGTCGATTGTGAAAAGGTTAAAATACATAGCATATCAGTGTGTAGAGAGGTCGCCTCTGTGAACAATAAGTTCAATCCCTGGTCGCTTCGAACTTTTTCAGATAGGTTACACTTGCACCTAACGGAAATAACCAATGGTAATGTAAGAGAGTAGTAGTTGTTGAAACTGCAAAGGTTTTGAGGTAGAATTGTCATATAGAGGGAGATATGTAGTAGAGGGGTCTATCACGTTGGTAGGTAATATGCAGATATGTGAATGTATAATGGAATACTTATATTGCCTTGGCTTGCTAAGTAGCTAGCTTTTGTAGCGACGCGGACAAGTGTTCGCCTCTGGGACTAGATGACCAGAATTCGAGCCCTGGTCGGGTCGAGCTTTTTCAGATGGGTTACAGGTTGATGACCTAATCGATTCAATGTTACTGAACTACACCTGAAAGCGGTGTTAAGTACCAAACATTCTAACTATTCATGCAGCTAATTGAACAAATATAATTAACGATTAAAATAATATCTTCTCAAGGAACATTTCTGTTGTATGTTGTATTTCTGTCTCATGATAACAGTACGTTTTTGACATGATAACAGTCTAAAACACGCGTCTAAAATGTTGGTAATGCACGTGCATGACGTCATTTAAAAAAAAATTACGTCACCGGAATGACCACTCGGAAGTTTCCGTGGTCATTCGGAACGCGCCTCGGAAAATTCCGTAGCGTACGGATAAAGCCGAAGGATATTAATAGGCGGCTCGTGGGATTCCCCGGTCTTCCCCTGTTACTATTTATAAAACTGGTCAATATCAGAAAAAAACGGTCAATATCGCTAGATATTTTTTCTAAAAAATTGCTTTTTAGCCAATGAAAAGGCGTCTATTTATAGGTTATATAATAATATACAATTATGGACTTTTCAGCTGTTATACATGATGTGATATGCACCAAAAAATTCTTATTGACCGAGGCGATAGCCGAGGTCAATAATGATTTTTTTGGTGCATATCAACATCATGTATAACAGCTGAAAAGTCCATAACTGTTTTATTATATAACCCTTAATTTATCATATTGTTTTGATATTAATCAACTGAAAAGAAAACAGAGGACCACTCAAGGAACATTTCTGTTGTATGTTGTATAAATTTCTGTCTCATGATAACAGTACGTTTTTGACATGATAACAGTCTAAAACGCGCGTCTAAAATGTTGGTAATGCACGTGCATGACGTCATTTAAAAAAAATTACGTTACCGGAATGACCACTCGGAAGTTTCCGTGGTCATTCGGAACGCACCTCGGAAAATTCCGTAGCGTACGGATTCCCCGGTCTTCCCCTGTTACTATTTATAAAACGGGTCAATATCAGAATAAAACGGGTCAATATCAGAAAAAAACGGTCAATATCGCTAGATATTTTTTCTAAAAAATTACTTTTTAGCCAATGAAAAGGCGTCTATTTATAGGTTATATAATAATTAGGAATATTGACCGCATCGATGATGTAGTGGTAAAGCGTTCGTCTCGGTGCGGGAGGTGGCATTTTCTATCCCTGATCGGGTCATACCAAATACTTTAAAAATGGTAGTAATGACTTTTCCTCCTTGGCGATTAGGTTTGTGGGGTAAGCATGACGACTGACTAGCTGGTGTCAATGTAAAATGGACAAGTCGTGCTGGTAACTTACCCAGAAAACGCCGTGATATAACTGAAATATATTGTTGAAAGCAGCGTAAAACTCCAAACAAACATTGAATTTATCCTGGAACGGAACGACCTACAAAACTATTAATTTCTTATAAAGATGTCCATAATAGGAACGTCTAGCGGTAAATCAAAGTCCACTAGCCTAATGGTTCAAATTTATTTATGTCGACTCATAAAAGAGACAGTTAATAACAGTATGCCCCTCCTGAACCAGAAATTACTAAATGTTTATTATTATACCGCAGGTACAATATATAAGTATGGAAACAGATATTCCCTGTCTGGTGCCCTATCACTTGTTCCGTTCCGTTCCGAAGACTCCAGTTAGCCCTGTGGATGTAATAAGTTATCCGTAATCTAATCGGAATCTGTGATTCACGCAATTTTTGCTCATTGTGAAGTCCTATACCTACAATGTGTCTACATGCCCTCCGAACGTGTTAGAAATCGTCTATAACTACCAATGGGTAATAATGTCTAAGTGTTCTTTTTCATTACTTCTCCACAATGTTTTAAAAAATTGCCTGCTCTGGTCTGGTTCAGTGCAGTAGGTAAGTAAGTGTAGTGTATTTAGATCCGACCCACAACCAGGCTTAAATCTGTTAAGGTCGGGTTTATTTTGGCTGGTTTGCTATATTTTCCCAAAATAGTTTCAAAGATCGTTGTAAAAAATGTATATTACAAAAGATGTGAGACTAGATGGACGTCCAAGTCAATACGATACAATTACAACATGAATCGTAATTTGATTGTTAATCCCTTAATCTCGGTTTAGTATCACTGAAACATCGATTCCCGAAAATTGTCAAAAGTCGACCCAAAAAAGCGCCTATTACGAACACAGTCTTTAGGCTAGATGAGCATCGTAGTCGATACATAACACAGTCTTTAGGCTTGATGAGCATCCTAGTCGATACAGAAAACAGTCTTTAGGCTAGATGAGCATCCTAGTCGATACATAACACAGTCTTTAGGCTAGATGAGCATCCTAGTCGATACAGTACACAGTGTTTAGGCTAGATGAGCATCCTAGTCGATACAGAAAACAGTCTTTAGGCTAGATGAGCATCCTAGTCGATACATAACACAGTCTTTAGGCTAGATGAGCATCCTAGTCGATACAGTACACAGTCTTTAGGATAGATGAGCATCCTAGTCGATACATAACACAGTCTTTAGGCTAGATGAGCATCCTAGTCGATACAGAAGACAGTCTTTAGGCTAGATGAGCATCCTAGTCGATACAGTACACAGTCTTTAGGCTTGATGAGCATCCTAGTCGATACAGAACACAGTCTTTAGGCTAGATGAGCATCCTAGTCGATACAGAACACAGTCTTTAGGCTTGATGAGCATCCTAGTCGATACAGAACACAGTCTTTAGGCTAGATGAGCATCCTAGTCGATACATAACACAGTCTTTAGGCTAGATGAGCATCCTAGTCGATACAAAACACAGTGTTTAGGCTAGATGAGCATCCTAGTCGATACATATAGGATCTGACATGAGTTGTCATTACGCACATAGCGCCTAATACTAACACAGTGTTTAGGCTAGATGAGCATCCTAGTCGATACAGAACACAGTCTTTAGGCTTGAGGAGCATCCTAGTCGATACAGAACACAGTCTTTAGGCTAGATGAGCATCCTAGTCGATACAGAACACAGTCTTTAGGTTTGATGAGCATCCTAGTCGATACAGAACACAGCCTTTAGGCTAGATGTGCATTCTAGTCGATACAGAACATAGTCTTTAGGCTAGATGAGCATCCTAGTCGATACAGAACACAGTCTTTAGGATAGATGAGCATCTTAGTCGATACATAACACAGTCTTTAGGCTAGATGAGCATCCTAGTCGATACAGAAGACAGTCTTTAGGCTAGATGAGCATCCTAGTCGATACAGCACACAGTCTTTAGGCTAGATGAGCATCCTAGTCGATACAGTACACAGTGTTTATGCTAGATGAGCATCCTAGTCGATACAGAACACAGTGTTTAGGCTAGATGAGCATCCTAGTCGATACAGTACACAGTCTTTAGGCTAGATGAGCATCCTAGTCGATATAGAACACAGTCTTTAGACTAGATGAGCATCCTAGTCGATACATAACACAGTCTTTAGGCTAGATGAGCATCCTAGTCGATACAGCACATAGTCTTTAGGCTAGATGAGCATCCTAGTCGATACAGTACACAGTCTTTAGGCTAGATGAGCATCCTAGTCGATACATAACACAGTCTTTAGGCTAGATGAGCATCCTAGTCGATACAGAACACAGTCTTTAGGCTAGATGTGCATCCTAGTCGATACAGAACACAGTCTTTAGGCTAGATGAGCATCCTAGTCGATACAGAACACAGTCTTTAGGCTAGATGAGCATCCTAGTCGATACAGCACACAGTCTTTAGGCTTGATGAGCATCCTAGTCGATACAGAACACAGTCTTTAGGCTAGATGAGCATCCTAGTCGATACATAACACAGTCTTTAGGCTAGATCAGCATCCTCGTCGATACAGCACACAGTCTTTAGGCTAGATGAGCATCCTAGTCGATACAGTACACAGTCTTTAGGCTAGATGAGCATCCTAGTCGATACATAACACAGTATTTAGGCTAGATGAGCATCCTAGTCGATACAGTACGTAGTCTTTAGGCTAGATGAGCATCCTAGTCGATACATAACATAGTCTTTAGGCTAGATGAGCATCCTAGTCGATACAGCACACAGTCTTTAGGCTAGATGAGCATCCTAGTCGATACAGTACACAGTCTTTAGGCTAGACGAGCATCCTAGTCGATACAGCACACAGTCTTTAGGCTAGATGAGCATCCTAGTCGATACATAACATAGTCTTTAGGCTAGATGAGCATCCTAGTCGATACAGCACACAGTCTTTAGGCTAGATGAGCATCCTAGTCGATACAGCACACAGTCTTTAGGCTAGATCAGCATCCTAGTCGATACAGCACACAGTCTTTAGGCTAGATGAGCATACTAGTCGATACAGTACACAGTCTTTAGGCTAGACGAGCATCCTAGTCGATACAGTACAATTTATACATGGATAGTAATCAGATTAAAATGTGTTAAAGATGGTTAATCATTATTTAATCATATTTATCCCGTAATGTTTTCAAAAACATGGGCGTCTGCTAAAGTGTTAACAAAAAAAAACCTTAATAGACTGGCTACATGTTCTAGTCCATAACAAAATAGGAGGCAACGCGGTGTAGACTTAAACCTCTACAGTACACAAAACCTTATCGAGGTTTACATATCGATTTTTTCCCTCGATAACATGCTTACAGGTATGGTAGACCTCAGGACGACAGGATAATATTGGAAATCTGTCGATTATCGAGTCCTCACCCTGTAATATAGTCACCCTGATTGCATGTATATTTAAATCCGAAACTGTATTTGTTGTGGTTTTATTGACAAATCCAAAAAATCCAAAATCCTGTCAAAAAGAAATCCTGAAATTTGTATGTGGAATTTCAAAAATCCTAGAATTAGTCTTTAATGAAAACATTATGTGTATGTTTAGACTAATGAAAGTCAAGAATGCATATGTGTTAAAAAAATAAATTAATGCAGTCTTTTCCGGCGACATTGATGTCTTGCATTGTACTTTTATCTAAAGTGATATTTCATAGTCTTGCCTACATGTTGTCAAAGTCGTCTGCTGCAGATTTATTGTAAATGGTGAAGGATTCTGTCTGTCATCATAATACAACAATCCACGTCTAGTCAGCACAATGGCTAAGTTCCCATTACACCATGATTTCTCAGATGTGTAATCCCTGGTGGTTATATCAGCCTATAGTACGATCAACCATAGGTAAAATAACTTCACATAGATAACGACGTTTAGACATAATCGAGGAGACATCGTGTGTCTCAGAAGCGGGAATTTTAGAGATTCTCGAGACAGTCAGATATTAGTTTGAGTTGATTTTGTGGATAAAATCAGATCTCGAGTTATACTATGTGTTCATAAAGCAGTCAAAGTTGAAACCCTCTGTGGAGAAAATCACATCTCGAGTTATACTATGTGTTCATAAAGCAGTCACAGTTGAAACCCTTTGTGGAGAATATCACATCTCGAGTTATACTATGTGTTCATAAAGCAGTCAAAATTGAAACCCGTTGTGGAGAAAATCACATCTCGAGTTATACTATGTGTTCATAAAGCAGTCAAAATTGAAAACCGTTGTGGAGAAAATCACATCTCGAGTTATACTATGTGTTCATAAAGCAGTCAAAATTGAAACCCTCTGTGGAGTATAAAGACATATCTCGTATCCAATACGTTGTTTTATCAAAAATGTCTTTAACGAATTTGAACTCAGGGACCAGAAATAATATGTGACTTTTAAAAAGATTCTTTTGTTACATTATCTCAGAGAGACTACTCTTTACAATGTTGTTTTGGCCATTTCCATCGATGGAAATAACGTCAGTGTTTGGATCTGATTCGCACCATCATTGGCTATACTGATCTCTTTATGATTAACGACTGCTACACAATATGGACTTACATTTAACCGGGACTTGACCGTGAAGTCTTTATCAAGTAGTATGAGTCCTTTAGTTCCACAACACAGGACAAGATGTCAGTCAGGCTGATTGTACACCCGTATACATATGTAGATCCAACATCCCCTTATTGAGGATATATCAAGAGGGGGGCATGGGAAAGGTGAGAATACAGTCCGGTTATTTCAAAGTTTACGTTATAGACAACCATGTGCATAACTATGTAGAACTTTTAAGTTGTAATAACGTTTAAAGTCTCTTGAACTTAGAAAAGAAACTTTAAAATAAATATCCATGTAAATATTCTTTCGCATAGTCTATATAGATTTTGTTTCTTTCTCATTCATTCATATTTTTGTTTTTTCTCTCTTTTCTTTTCTACAGCTTGGAACGCTTGAACGAAAAGTAGAGAGAATTCGTTAGAAATTTACATACCTTGATAGTGGACTTTTAAATGAACCGAACTGTTGTAATATTTTCGCACTACCTGTATTTTTTCCCGATTGTCCTACATCAATTTTTATCCCAAAAATCAAAATGTGGGAAAATCGGGAATAAACCACGGCAACATATGAGTCGTCCCGCGAGAAAACCAACATTATGGCCTCTGCGTAATGTATCGACCCAGATCAGCATAAGCAGTCCGCGCAGACTGATCCGGGCCGACACATTCCGTCTCAATGGGATAGAGGTATAAAGTAATGATTCCTGAAACAGAAAATCCACAGGAGGCGAAAAGTGTCTATCCGGGTAAGCCTGTGCGGCATGCTTAGGCTGATCCGGGTCGATACTTTACGCAGAGTCCACAATGCGGGACGGCTCATATATTATTTACACTAAACGATATAACCAGAGATTACAAATTGTTTGCTATGAAAACACGGGGTAATATTAGGACAATTGGAAGTATATTTGTAAGAATTGAAAAAGAATGCGTGAAAAGAAGTTGTTGCTCATTTGAAGCAACTTCTCCTTTTTCCACGGTGTTATCAAATGTGTCTGGAAAGTAATGTATGCTAGCCTTGTTACTATGAGGCCGTTATACGTATCAAGTGTGTCTGGAAAGTAATTTATGCTAGCCTTGTTACTATGAGGCCGTTATACTTACCAAGTGGGTCTGGAAAGTAATTTATGCTAGCCTTTGTTACTATGAGGCCGTTATACTTACCAAGTGTGTCTGGAAAGTAATTTATGCTTGCCTTGTTACTATGAGGCCGTTATACCTACCAAGTGTGTCTGGAAAGTAATTTATGCTAGCCTTGTTACTATGAGGCCGTTATACTTACCAAGTGTGTCTGGAAAGTAATTTATGCTAGCCTTGTTACTATGAGGTCGTTATACTTACCAAGTGTGTCTGGAAAGTAATTTATGCTAGCCTTGTTACTATGAGGCCGTTATACTTACCAAGTGTGTTTGGGAAGTAATTTATGCTAGCCTTGTTACTATGAGGCCGTTATACTTACCTTGTTACTATGCGGCCGTTATACTAGCCTTGTTACTATGAGACCGTTATACTAGCCTTGTTACTATGAGGCCGTTATGCTAGCCTTGTTACTATGAGGCCGTTATACTTATCAAGTGGATCGGAGTATAAATCCCTGTTCACCCGAACCATCATGATGGAATGATGGAATGACCATATTTTTGGCTTCATGCAAAACGGCTGTAACTACATCTTGTAACAATTGCTAGTTACAGCCGTGTTGCATGAAGCCATCGATATTGTTTCCTGATCCAAGGCGCCCTATAGGCAGCATGTTTGTTGGTTTTCCTGACATCAGGCCCATCTTGAAACAACAGAACATCCTGTCTGTAGAGGCGCGTTCAGTCAATAACAGCCCATTCCAGAGTCAATGCCTGGAAGTGCTGTAAATGTACAAGGAATACAACATATTTATCAGTGTGACTGGAAGTGGGCTATTCCAAGAATAGATACTAGATAATATTTGTATCTGTAACATATTGTCCTGAAATGGTCTTTGGAACATTTTAAATACATATTGGCAAGTTTTGGGTTGAAATAAAACACATACTTAGTATATTTAAATAAACGAAATTACAGATCGCAATAAAATGTCACATATGACGTCGACATGATTCACATACAATGTTAAAGACAATTTCGTTTTCAAAGTCGATTTAAAAAAAAAAATCGAGTTCAACGACATATCGGTTTTATTCGATAAAGAGACTAACAAATGTTTCGAGACTAACAAATTCAACATTCAGGTAAGGTCATCTAACTAAACGTCAAAAATTCAACCGTTGATGTTGAAATAAAGATGACGTTAGCGAATTAAAAGATGCAATATGGTAAAACCCCCATGCCCTGTATTAATACCATGATTGAAAAATATGATTATCAATAGGGACAACACTACACTAAATAATGGTAAGTTAACTCATGACAATCGGTATTTACAATTCGGAGATATACCCTTTGAATGAATAGTTCCCCTATGAATAGGTTTATTTAAAGACGTAATTTGGACGTAAATGAATGCTTGTGTTTTTTTTTGGCGCATTGACAGCTAAAGTCTTTTAGCGCGCATATAAAATAAGAAAAGAGAAGTAACAATATTCAAAAATCAAATATATTGGTTAAAAGGATTGTATGATGTAAAATGATTTGACTGAACTAAAATCTATGTAATGGGAATGACATATATGGGTATGAGATGAAATTGAATGTAAAAAGATAAAAAGAAAGTATAACAGCTTATTGTAAAGTGAAATCATAGCATGCATTGGTCAAATAGGGCGTAAATCTTATCGACACTGTAGAAAAAAGAACGAATTGGAGCAAAGTCAGTGCTAATTTGTATAGCTTGTAGAGCAAGGTATACATTTAGGTGCATCGTCTTTTGTTAAGAGTCAACAATGTGTTGGCCCAGAGTGCCCAATTCGTTAATGAACTATAATAACCTCTTCTCGACCAATGGACCTATACACGGCGTTCCATTCGCCCTGGCCGAGCCCCGGTAGCTCAGTCGGTAGCGACACGGGCTGTCATTCCAGGGGTTGTGAGTTCGGTATCCCGGCTCGGCCAACTTTCTTTCCGACGATTGCCAAAAGTCAATGCGACATGCGTCATTCGTTTTCCACCAATGGGCTAAGTCTAATTGGAAAAGCATCCAGTTGCTTGGGAAGATTGTTGTGTGGAGAACTGGTTTGGGAAAACCTGGAAATGCATGAGTTGATGAACTGGCCGCCGTGATATAACAGAAATTGTGTTAAAAACGGCGTTAAACCTAATCAATCAACCATTCGCTCTGACATGCTTAATTTTAATGACGATTTATTTCTTCTAGTTACTGTTCAAAGGGACACAACGCTCATGTAAAATAATGTGTCACTTACAGTTATCTGTCGGTGTACACAATAATAAACTGGTAACCAATATAAACAAGGGGCGGACATTTTTGTTGAACATATTCTCTTAAATTTGGATTCCAATTGAATCGATCTTGTTCGATCACTCTCAGTTCTGGTGAGTAACAATGCCCATAGTATTAACACAGCACTCGTAATATACGATTTAAAGGACTGGTGTGTGATTCATCCAAAAAAGGGTAAACGAGTGACTTGTTGATGTCGGTTTTAAATTATCTAAATCTACAGTACAGTAGACCTACGGGCAGATGTTTTCTTTCTGAATTGTTTCTTTAGATAGAATCGGAATTAAAGAGCAAGCCCAATACATTATTTTGAGATTCATTGTTGTAAGACGGTTACACTCTTAGTAATTGTAACAGACTTCTGGCTATCCTGCTCAGGACCTGGTTTTATTATATGGAGTCGTCCAATATGGAAACAATTCCATTATTATTTGAAATATTGAGACATTATCTGCCGACTTTAAATCAGTTAAACTATTGGAAAAAGTCACTACAAACACAAGTATACTTCGTTATTACCAAAGATGTTTTCAAATATCGTCTGCTGCAGATAAGTCAAAACACTACCCCATTGCAGAAAAGTTAACATAACTTAACCCTTTATTTCGTAAATAATTGTTAGATTAATTGATTGACTGAGTTCACGTTTTGTATTAACTGTATATGAATTATTAACCTCATTCATATTGTAAGGCTTTTCTTTAATTACTATCGCTCTGCATTAGCAAGGAGCCATGGTTGAAATGGTAATTTATTATGTAATTAGTTATGAAAATAGCTTTAAACAGAAAAAAATATTGTTTCGTGGAAAACATAATAAACCAATATACTCGAAAATGGCTGTTTGCTATTTATAAACAACACATCTGCGTATCATTTTCAGACACTACTTTAACCCTTATCCTGTTGACGCAACGTTAACAGCATCTACGTATCATGTTATATACAATACTTTAACCCTGAATTTGCTATACACGACGTTAAACATCATTTACCTATCATGTTATACAATACTTTGACCCTTATCCTGCTGTACGCGACGTAAAATAACTTATCACATAAATACCCTTATTTTCAAGTTGAGAACAAATCACGGAACAACGATATCCAACATGTGTGATAACAAAAACACGTCATACACGCGACTACTGATGACGTCATTTTGACCTTTATCTTTATTATGTTTATTGTTAAGTTGTTAAATTTTACACATTGAAAAATGCAATAATACGTTATTTTGAATAAATAACGAGTCTTAATTGTTTAAAACATTGTTGTTTTTTTCCTTCTTATTCAAAAATGATGAGGACTACTTTTTTATGCTGTGAATCACAAGTTCTCATGAAGAATAGGTTATTCGGTCTTTGTTTTGATGTTGTCAATATTTTTCATTAAAACACACTGTTTAGGTGATAAAAAGAATCCATCACTCGTTTTTCTTTGGAGAAGATTTCTTAAATTCGTCTCGAAAAAGAGAGTTATTAACCTCGCCAAGAGGCTCGGTTAATAACCGTCTTTTTCTAGACTCATTTAAGAAATCTTGATCTCCAAAGAAAACTCATGATGGATCCTATATATCTACGTATCATGTTATACAATAATTGTACACTTATCATGCTGTACACAACTTTAAACATTATTTACGTATCATGCTGTAAACATGATTTACGTATCATGCTGTAAACATGATTTACGTATCATGTCATTCAATACGTTAACCCTTATCCTGCTGTACGGGACACTAAACAACATCTACGTTTCATGTTTTACAATACGTTAACCCTTATGCCGCTGTACGGGACACTAAACAACATCGACGTTCCATGTTTTACTATACGTTTACCCTTATCCTTCTGTACGGGACACTAAACAACATCTACTTACCGTGTTATACAATACTTTAACCCTTATCCTGTTGTACGGGACACTAAACAACATCGACGTATCATGTTATACAATACGTTAACCCTTATCCTGCTGTACGGGACACTAAACAACATCGACGTATCATGTTATACAATACTTTAACCCTTATCCTGTTGTACGGGACACTAAACAACATCGACGTATCATGTTATACAATACGTTAACCCTTATCCTGTTGTACGGGACACTAAACAACATCGACGTATCATGTTATACAATACTTTAACCCTTATCCTGTTGTACGGGACACTAAACAACATCGACGTATCATGTTATACAATACTTTAACCCTTATCCTGTTGTACGGGACACTAAACAACATCGACGTATCATGTTATACTATACTTTAACCCTTATTCTGTTGTACGGGACACAAAGCAACATCGACGTTTCATGTTTTACAAAACGTTAACCCTTATTCTGCTGTACGGGACACAAAGCAACATCGACGTTTCATGTTTTACAAAACGTTAACCCTTATTCTGCTGTACGGGACGGGACGTAAAACAACATCGACGTATCATGTTATACAATACGTTAACCCTTATTCTGCTGTACGGGACACTAAACAACATCGACGTTTCATGTTTTACAATACTTTAACCCTTATCCTGCTGTACCGGACACTAAAACAACATCGACGTTTCATGTTTTACAATACGTTAACCCGTATCCTGCTGTACGGGACGTAAAACAACATCGACGTATCTTGTTATACAATACGTTAACCCTTATCCTACCGTACGGGACACTAAACAACAACGACGTTTCATGTTTTACAATACGTTAACCCTTATCCTGCTGTACGGGACACTAAACAACATCGACGTATCATGTTATACAATACGTTAACCCTTATCCTGCTGTACGGGACAGTAAAACAACATCGATGTACCATGTTATACAATACGTTAACCCTTATCCTACTGTACTGGACACTAAACAACATCGACGTATCATGTTATACAATACTTTAACCCTCATTCTGCTGTACGGGATACTAAACAACATGGACGTATCATGCTATACAATACTTTAACCCTTATCCTGCTGTACGGGACACTAAACAACAACGACGTTTCATGTTTTACAATACGTTAACCCTTATCATGCTGTACGGGACACTAAACAACATCGACGTATCATGTTTAACAATACTTTAACACTTATCCTGCTGTACGGGACAGTAAAACAACATCGACGTATCATGTTATACAATACTTTAACCTTTAACCTGCTGTACGGAACACTAAACAACATCGACGTATCATGTTATACAATACTTTAACCCTTATCCTGCTGTACGGAATACTAAACAACATCGATGTTTCATGTTTTACAATACTTTAACCCTTATCCTGCTGTACGGGACACTAAACAACATCGACGTATCATGTTATACAATACTTTAACCCTTATCCTGCTGTACGGGACACTAAACAACATCGACGTATCATGTTATACAATACTTTAACGCTTATCCTGCTGTACGGAACATTTAAACAACATCGACGTATCATGTTATACAATACTTTAACCCTTATCCTGCTGTACGGGACATTTAAACAACATCGACGTATCATGTTATACAATACTTTAACCCTTAACCTGCTGTACGGGACACTAAACAACATCGACGTATCATGTTATACAATACTTTAACCCTTATCCTGCTGTACGGGACACTAAACAACATCGATATTTCATGTTTTACAATACTTTAACCCTTATCCTGCTGTACGGGACACTAAACAACATCGACGTATCATGTTATACAATACTTTAACCCTTATCGTATGTACGGGACATTTAAACAACATCGACGTATCATGTTATACAATACTTTAACCCTTAACCTGCTGTACGGGACACTAAACAACATCGACGTATAATGTTATACAATACTTTAACCCTTATCCTGCTGTACCGGACACTAAACAACATCGATGTTTCATGTTTTACAATACTTTAACCCTTATCCTGCTGTACGGGACACTAAACAACATCGACGTATCATGTTATACAATACGTGAATCCTTATTCTGCTGTACGGGACACTAAACAACATCGACGTATCATGTTATACAATACTTTAACCCTTATCCTGCTGTACGGGACACTAAACAACATCGACGTATCATGTTATACAATACGTGAATACTTATTCTGCTGTACAGGACGTAAAACAACATCGACGTATCATGTTAAGCAATACTTTAACCCTTATCCTGCTGTACGGGACACTTAAACAACATCGACGTATCATGTTATACAATACTTTAACCCTTATTCTGCTGTACGGGACACTAAACAACAACGACGTTTCATGTTTTTACAATACGTTAACCCTTATCCTGCTGTACGGGACACTAAACAACATCGACGTTTCATGTTTTACAATACGTTAACCCTTATCTTGCTGTACGGGATACTAAACAACATCTGCTTACCGTGTTGTATAATTATTTAACCCTTATCATGCTGTACTGAACACAAAACAACATCTACTTACCGTGTTATACAGTCATTGAACCATTATCCTGCTGTACGGGACACTAAACATCATCTACTTACCGTATTGTACAATTATTTAACCCTTATCATGCTGTACTAGACACAAAACAACATCTATGTATCGTGTTATACAGTTATAGAACCCTTATCATGCGTACTTGACATTAAACAACATCTACTTACCGTGATATACAATTATTGAACCCATATCCTGCTGTACGGGACACTAAACAATATCTACGTACCGTGTTATACGGTTATTGAACCCATATCCTGCTGTACGGGAAACTAAACTACATCTACTTACCGTGTTGTACTATTATTTAACCCTTACCATGCTGGTCCAGTACAAATCAAATCTACCTATCGTGTTATGCAATTTTTTAGCCCTCATGATGCTGTACTGGACACAAACGACATCTACCTATCGTGTTATGCAATTATTTAACCCTAATCATGCTGTACTGGACACTTAATAACATTTACTTACCGTGTTGTACAATTATTTAACCCTTATCCTGCTGTACTGGACACTAAACAACATCTACTTACCGTGTTGTACAATTATTTAACCCTTATCCTGCTGTACTGGACACTAAACAACATCTACCTATCGTGTTATGCAATTATTTAACCCTAATCATGCTGTACTGGACACTTAATAACATTTACTTACCGTGTTGTACAATTATTTAACCCTTATCCTGCTGTACTGGAGACTAAACAACATATACATATCGTGTTACACAGTTATTTAACAATGATCCTTCTGCATGGGACACAAAACAACATCTATGTATCGTTTTATACAGTTATTTAACCCTTATCCTGCTGTTGGTGACGTCAGACAACATCTACGTATCATGTTATACAGTAGTTTAACCCTAATACGGATGGATGCGCTGTAACACAACATTCACTATTTAAACCCTTATCCTGCTGTTCTCGACGGTAAACATATATCTATCATGTTAGACAATGCTTTAACCATTTTCCTGCTATACACAAGAATAAACATCATATTTTGTTCGTGAAATACAATTTTTAAAATATGAAACACGAATACTTTACACCAGGATCCGCTTGTTCATTCTTGCAGTTTGAGCTCGTTTTACATTGTTTGCTATATATATTTATCAATTATTATCAGCGTCTAGTCGATAGAGAATAGTATGTTGCAGTAGCGATACCTAGCTTGTATTGTACTACGAGATGCGTGGCCAAATTAATTCCACGAGACCGAAGTTCGAGAAAGATGTAAGATTTTCCAGTAGACAAAAACCAGGTATCGCTTCTGCAACATAACTGCCATTTGATTTTATACCTAGTAAATATTTTAGACAGAATGAAAAATAATAAACTAATTTCTATATGTTCATAAACACAAAATACTACGCTGTATTCGTTGTATGTATAATTATACATTCGTTAGAAAGCATGAAGACCGTTAAGCGGGCAGTGACGATCCCGATCAGTGAGTGTAGTTAAACCGATTTGTGGAATATTCACAAGTTAAAATATAGCTTTCATTAAAAACGCAGCCCTTACAATATGCGACCAGGGAGACTTAGTATATATCCTCTTGAACTTGATTTCTCAAATTGATTTATGTTTGCTTGAACGGGGTTTAGTATATCAAAGTAAATCATTCACACATGTTTACAGCTTAGATATTAAAGAAAGAATACAAGCAAGTTGAGAGTACAGTTTAATCAGGAGTATAGTGCTATATATGTCTTTGAGTAAATAAACTCTTTCATGACAATATGAACCGTTTGCGCTTCCAGCTGATAAAATTTGTTCTTAATATCGAATAATCTGTCAAATACTTCGGAAGTGACATTTTACTTTTACAGTTTCAGATTCTCTTGAGGATTTTAACCATGGCATGCAGTTCATCTTTATATAGAGGGTCCGATGAGACGTCTTCCCAAGACTGTGACGTTTGTAAATACCAGAATACGACCCCTGAGGCGGTGGCATACTGTACCAGCTGTGATGAACATCTTTGTACGACATGTGAGAAGGTTCACAGAGGTTCGAAACTCACCAGGAACCACAAGCTACTGACGGGAAGCAATCTGCCTTCAATATCAACTACATCTAAATCAACATCGCCCATCATGTTTTGTGAAGATCATAGAACAATGATTGTAAGCATGTATTGTCAGAGTCATGACGACGTCATCTGCAATACATGTAAATTAAGCAGCCATAGACGTTGTAATACGACTGATATTAGCCAACAGGCAAAGCAGATGAAGAAAGATGGATCTTTTAAAGATACTAGAACACGTCTGGAAGACTTAAAATCTAAATATGATAAATTGAAAGTAATGAGGAACGCAGACAACGGGTTTGTTACGTCAAAGTTAGATAAATGCCTTCAAGACATGCGCCAGATCCGTAAGAATATAAACGAAGCGTTAAATCATATTGAAAACACTCTATCGAAGGAAATCCATCAAGTAAATGAAAGCTCCACCAAAGATGTCGAAAATCATATTGTGATTTTGGATGACGCTCTGGCTCAGATATCGGATCACGTAAAATTACTAAAAGAATGCGAGAAAGCACGAGATGATGACGTCATGTACATTGGGATGAAGAAAGCCAGTAATATTACGAGTAGATATGAGGATATTATTCCGACAATGGAAGATGAACTTGACCGAACCGACATGACATTTCAGATTAATGGAGACCTTTATGCCATGGTTAAACATCTGCGGTCTATAGATACAGTCCTGATTGACAACAGTCGGTTTTCTCTCCAGACGAACAAGAGTCTGACTGACGGACAGGGAACTAGCGGTGGTATTTCACACAGTAGTCAGACTCAGAAGTCTCTGATAAACATGACCGTATCTGGTAAACGTGCCATCTATGTTGGATCTACAGATGTATTCGGGTGTACATTCATGCCTGACGGACATCTTGTCCTGTGTTGTGCAACTAGAGAACTCCTACTACTTGATAAAGACTTCACGGTCAAGTCCCGGTTAAATGTAAGTCCATATCGTGTAGCAGTCGTTAATCATAATGAGATCATTGTATCCAATGGTGGTGATAAGCAGATCCAACAACTGTCGTTATTTCCATCGATGAAAGTGACCAAAACGATGAAGACGGATAGAAGATGTTTTGGTGTTGATGTGTCTGGAGATGAGATATACGTGACCTGTCATGACTTTCCTGGTAATGGTGAGGTACGGGTACTCAACATGAATGGTAAACTACAGCGTAGACTGGGTGTGAATAATGGTGAATATATGTTTGAAAGACCTAACCATGTGACCGTCAATAAGGATGGAAGTAAAGTGTTTGTATCAGACTGGAACACTAACATTGTCACGTGTCTTGATAGACAAGGTCATGTGATCTTCCAGTACTCAGACACAGCCTTGAATTATACAGCAGGAATGTACGTGGATCGTGAAGGTAACCTGTTAGTCTGTGGTTATGGTAGTAACAATGTACATGTAATCGGACAAGATGGTAGAAAAGAGAAGATTCTGTTGTCAGAGACAGACGGTGTATATTCCCCATGGTGTACAGCTTTCAGACAGAGTGATGGTTGTCTGGTGGTGGGAATGTTCGCTGGTACTACTACTCAATCACTGATCAGCTTTACCGCTAAATAATTAGAAATTTCAAAATGGATCTACATAATAGTCTTACTATTTACTTTATTCAAACAAAGTGTTAAATATTTGTAATAACCACTGAAGTAACCTATTTTCGTGACAACGGCTAGACCCAGATCAGCACGTCTATCCTCGCGCTCTAATCTTGGTATGTTATGATCGCATTTAGGTTATGCAAACATTAAACCAGTAAAACTAACTTTTGATGAATAGCTAGGATCGTTGTAATACTGTGGATGTAATAAGTTATCCGTAATCTGATCGTAATCTGTGATTCACGCAATTGTTGCTCATTGTGAAGTCCTATACCTACAATGTGTTTACGTGCCATCCGAACGTGTTAGAAATCGTCTATAACTTGTAATGGGTAATAATGTCTAAGTGTTCATGTTGATACCAGATTGAAAGTCCAAATAATTCTTTTTCATTACTTCTCCACAATGTTTTAAAAAATTGCCTGCTCTGGTCCGGTTCAGTGCAGGTGGTAAGTAAGTGAAGTGTATTTAGACCCGACCCAACATCAGGCTTAAATCTGTTAAGGTCGGGTTTAGTGTGGCTCGTTTGCTATATTTCTCCAAAATAGTTTCAAAGATCGTTGTAAAAGATGTATATTACGAAAAGATGTGAGACTAGATGGACGTCGAAGTCAATACGATACAATCAAAACATGAATCGTAATTGGATTGATAATCCCTTAATCTCGGTTTAGTATCACTGATACACCAATTCCCGAATATTGTAATGATGTTTAATGTCACGTGCCCCTAACCCTCAATATATCATGATGTGAAACAAGACAATCATAAATATACCTGCAGTCGAATATAGGGCTCCAATGTTCACCTATCCGTCGTTGACAAAACAATGCCATGAAAGAGTAAGCCCTTAGACATTGATACCAATTATGTGAAATAAGCAGCAGGATAAGACGTTTTAAAATGCTATAATCTAAAATATCTGTTTGTATCAATCTTATGTTCTCATGTTGTAGTTGGATTGCTTTTAAATAACAATTATTGAAAACGGATATCATTGCTTTGGTTTTCTTATTCGTGCTTGTTTCATATATTATTTACATCTTTCTTATCTAAACTTATAACAAACAGGGGGTTTCGGATTGTAAGAGTGTAAAACAAATTGATTGCATACTCTTATCATTATTAAAAGCAATTGCTTCGATTTAAGTTTCGGATTGATTAATAATCCTTATCCCACACACAACACTTTTTTCAAAAGACATTGTTTACAAAAGTAAAGTCAAAAATGGAGTATGTCTGTAAATGGAAGTATAATAATTGAATAGAGCTGAAAACACTAAGTCAAAGGGATAAATTGCTACCCATTAGCATATTTTCCTTTTGTAACAAGTAACAAATGGTAAAGATTCAGGAAGGTATGATAAATAAATAGAGTTGGAAACATTGCGTCGAGAGAAGAAACTGTTCATCATTAAATGTTCTTATTTTGTGACAAGTTTACAAAACCGTCTGCTGCAGATGCGTCAATATGCGGTCCCATGTTTGAAAACATAATTTACATTCGTGGTATGCGCTGATTTAATCTGTGTATTTATAAATCTGAGAGTGTAGCGTTACTTCCTGTTTCGCATATTGAATTACATCATAACCTAAATTCATGTAACATGCATATGTTATAGTGTATGTTTGTTTGTTTGAAAAGTGTTTTAATCCGATTAAAACAGTATTTCAGTTATATTACAATGTTTATGATAGATTAACAAAACTGTAAACTGTAAATCTTTACGGACGTCAGCGCATCAGTTATCCCTCAAACCTTGAGTGAAAAGGAGGTAATCCACAACTCACATGCAGTGTATATAGCACGATATAAACAGGTCCGTAAGTTAGGTTGACGAGTGACGAATTGACGAGTGACGAACTGTGACATTATTTTAGGTCCGTGAAGTTAGGTTGACGAGTGACGAATTGACGAGTGACGAACTGTGACATTTTTTCTAAAAACTTTATTTATTTCATTTAGATTATGTATCTGGACGTTTTAAATGAAAATTAGGCCCTATTTAATGTTTCATGGCGATCAGTCAATCAGAAGAGCTTCGTCAAGTTCGTCAACTCGTCAATTTTGTTGAAGAAATTGACGAAAAAAATATTTTTCTAAAACTTTATTTCTTTCCTTTAGATAATATATCTGGACGTATTGAATGCAAACTAGGCCCTATTTCGTGTTTCATGGCGATCGGTCAATCAGAAGAGCTTCGTCAATTCGTCAACTCGTCAATTTAGTTGACGAAATTGACGAAAAAAATATTTTTCTAAAAACTTTATTTCCTTCCTTTAGATAATGTATCTGGACGAATTGGATGCCAAATTAGGCCCTATTTCATGTTTCATGACCACCAGTCATTCAGAAGAGCTTCGTCAACTTCGTCAACTTCGTCAATTCGTCAACTTGTCAATAAAGTTGACGAAATTGACGAATAAAATATTTTTCTAAAAACTTTATTTCTTTCCTTTAGATAAGTATCTGGACGTATTGAATGCAAATTAGGCCCTATTTCATGTTTCATGGCCATCAGTCATTCAGAAGAGCTTCTTCAAGTTCGTCAATTCGTCAACTTGTCAATAAAGTTGACGAAATTGACGAAAAAAAAAAAATCTAAAAAAAAAAGAACGTCCAAGTACCTAGAACTACCGATAGGTCGAACTATTAACTGTGGACACTTCGACTTCGAGTCATCGAGGTTTCACTTTTGTTGAAGTGACAGTCAATATTAGAAAAAATAAATTCCGAATGCTGCAAACGTTTTAAGGGTATTTTGTGTATATGTGCCGCATATTATGGTATTAAGTAGGGTCTATTAGATATTGTGAAATATACGCCAAAATTCATCTGAGACGATACAGACGGGAAAAAGAATTCCGGGGGGGGGGGGGGGGGGGAGGGGTGTCATACCCCCGGACCTCCCTAGATCTGTGCGTAGTCTACATTACGGCCCAGCTTAGCTATACGCCTGAGGTAGCAGTATGCTTCGTATCGATTTACAGGATAAATTGTATACTAAATGAGACACATCACATAGACATCGACCTGAACCCTTTCCCACATACAACAAATTTGCAGCAGACGTCTTTAAGAACATCTAGGAAAAAACATGGACAATCTCTATAAATTAAAGTAAAATTACTGAAAAAAGTTTAAATTAAACATTGTTGCAAAATGAGAAAATGCTCGTATTGACCAATTTCTCATTTGGCCACAATGTTTTGAAAAGCCGTCTGCTGCAGATGTGTCAAAATGCGTATACAGGTGGGAAAGGGTTGAGACGTTTAGACATATTGGCAATAGCGATCAAATTTACATATTTGTAAAGTATTTAAGTCAAAACCGACTCTTTAAAGGTGTCTATGCGAAACGTACGACTAGATAACGAACAAAGCGGATTCTGATCTAACAGAGCGGAGTAACAGGCTGATCTGGAAAGATGCTGGTCGTCATGTCCCGAAGTAGCTGTTCTTGTGAGTATGTTGGTGATCAGTATGTACTGTATATTGATTAATTTTGGTATATTGCCGTTTTCATTCAATGTGTTAGTCATATAACGGCGACCAGTTTCCTTATCCATGTAAGTCCATTTCACACCAGTACTCGATACTACTGTCTTTCCAGGCAACTGGCTGCTTTTCCACATAGACTGTTAGCCCAGTTAAAGGAAGACGAATGCCGCTTGTCTCATTGACATTTGTCAAATGTCTGGAAGAATGTTGGCCGAGTTAAGGTTCAAACTAACACCCCCTGAATTGACAGCCCGACTGAGCTACTGAGGCTTTGCTCAACATTGTTGCTATTGATCGTAATAAAGACAACTTTCTATATAAGTGTAAGGTATTTTAGTCATCACCTTCCCTTAAAGGTTTCCTCGAGAAGTTAACGACTAGATTGCGAAAAGTTAAAATCATGATCTGTCCTATATTAAACAAATATACAGCAGACGACTTTGACAACACATGTGCAATAAGTACACATACTGTAAGCGAATGTATACATATTGGATAGGGTTAAAAGCATTGTGAAAAAGGGAGTAATTGACGAAATCGAGCATATATATATACATTGTATTGACTACTACATTCCTTGATCAAAAGAGGCAGACGTGGAGAGGAACTGTAAAGCTTTCCCAGAACCAACACATATGCAGTGTTTCACTGCTATAAAGGCGTTTCCTGTGAATCTCACTTATACAATCGGTATGTCTTAGCCTGGCACCGATTCATCAGTCGCAACTTTGAGCGTCAAGGAAGCGATGAATATAGAGTCAAGCTTATGGACACTATATACACTTAAAAGCTTGTGTATTGGATATATAGTTGAAAATATTGTCGCTAATGAAGAAGTTGTTCATTACTAGCCTTCTCTCTTTATTGTGTCAGATGTTTTCAAAAGTCGTCTGCTTCAATTGAAATGCGTATGAATACATTTATATTTTGGAAAATTGGTACAGACAGGTGTATAAACCTGGCGAATCTTGGTTATATTTGCTTTAATTGATAGGCTACCCGGAGTTTCATATAAAATACCCCTACTTAATCCTGTTATGTGTATCACACATTAAAACTTCATGATTAAACGGAGCCCATTCCCTTTACCGTCTTGGTTGACTTGTATGTTATCCAATAAAACATTATATTTACACATACTTATCTACAGGTAATGTTCATGTCAAATATTATATTTCAAAATTATTGTTTTCAATCTTCGTCCAATTTTGATAAGTTTATATACCTTTTAGATAAAGATAATCCAAACAGGTGGAGCTTAGTAATTGTTTACTTTTATACATGACGAGTGTTTGCTTGCTTGGCAACAGCCTTCTTGGTTGTTACTATCTATTTATATGTCTGCATCATTGAGACGCAGTGATTTGGTTCAGAGTGTCAATGTTTAACAACAAATGATTAAAATTTTGAAATGATAAAATGCCTATTATCACGAGACGATAACGGCTCAAACATACGTAACTGCACCCTGACGATTAAGGATTCCAAACAGACGTATCTGCACCCTGACGATTAAGGATTCCAAACAGACGTATCTGCACCCTGACGATTAAGGATTCCAAACAGACGTATCTACACCCTGACGATTAAGGATTCCAAACAGACGTATCTGCACCCTGACGATTAAGGATTCCAAACAGACGTATCTGCACCCTGACGATTAAGGATTCCAAAAAGACGTATCTGCACCCTGACGATTAAGGATTCCAAAACAGACGTATCTGCACCCTGACGATTAAGGATTCCAAACAGACGTATCTGCACCCTGACGATTAAGGATTCCAAAACAGACGTATCTGCACCCTGACGATTAAGGTTTCCAAAACAGACGTATCTGCACCCTGACGATTAAGAATTCCAAACAGACGTATCTGCACCCTGACGATTAAGGATTCCAAACAGACGTATCTGCACCCTGACGATTAAGGATTCCAAACAGACGTAACTGCACCCTGACGATTAAGGATTCCAAACAGACGTATCTGCACCCTGACGATTAAGGATTCCAAACAGACGTAACTGCACCCTGACGATTAAGGATTCCAAACAGACGTATCTGCACCCTGACGATTAAGGATTCCAAACAGACGTAACTGCACCCTGACGATTAAGGATTCCAAACAGACGTATCTGCACCCTGACGATTAAGGATTCCAAACAGACGTATCTGCACCCTGACGATTAAGGATTCCAAACAGACGTATCTGCACCCTGACGATTAAGGATTCCAAACAGACGTATCTGCACCCTGACGATTAAGGATTCCAAACAGACGTATCTGCACCCTGACGATTAAGGATTCCAAAACAGACGTATCTGCACCGTGACGATTAAGGATTCCAAACAGACGTATCTGCACCCTGACGATTAAGGATTCCAAACAGACGTATCTGCACCCTGACGATTAAGGATTCCAAACAGACGTATCTGCACCCTGCAGTTACAGCCTCGGTGCAGAAGGTCGCGGGTTCGATTCCAGGTCGAATCATACAAACCACTTTTCCCCAAATGCACTCAGTTAAGCACACCTGAATCGTTTGTTTCAGGATAAATGAATCAGTATCACTATTTATGACACAGGAACCTTCGTGAAACAGAAAATATGTTGAGAACGGCGTTAAGAATCATACAAAGAAACAAAACTAACATCATGCTATCTAGTGTGACTAAAACATTATTGTACATCAAGTCTATATAAACATCATGCTATCTAGTGTGACTAAAACATTATTGTACATCAAGTCTATATAAACATCATGCTATCTAGTGTGACTAAAACATTATTGTACATCAAGTCTATATAAACATCATGCTATCTAGTGTGACTAAAACATTATTGTACATCAAGTCTATATAAACATCATGCTATCTAGTGTGACTAAAACATTATTGTACACCAAGTCTATATAAACATCATGCTATCTAGTGTGACTAAAACATTAGTGTACATCAAGTCTATATAAACATGCTCCAGGAAAACCAACGTACATGTAAGTGTGTTTAATGCAAGTGTGCATTACGGTATACCTATATGCATCTTTGCTTTCCCATTTATGTTTTGTAGTATGGTAAACGTTTCTTACAGGTCTCTGTTAAAAGGAAGTGTGCATATTCAAAGCAGACTACGAGAACGTCTTTTCAGTACAATTATTAGATAACTAAATAGTTGATTGATTGATACGCCCTTTTCAGAAAATTTCACTGTACATGTACGTAGACGCATTTAGACCGGGAATCGCAACACACGACCCATAGGACGAAAATATAGGGCATTACCTCCAGATTATGTTAGGTGTTCATACACTACGCAGAGTCCATAATGTTGGTTTTCTCGTGGAACGGCCTAATTACCAATATTAAACTATGTGAGCCCCGCCAGGGAAGATGGTGCTGTCGTGTCTCCATTCAGAATGTCGCCATCACTTTAAGCTGGCTTTACGTTTAATATAAGAGCAGGACTAGACTTATAGATTCTTTATGGAAGATACATCGATTGTTATACAGTAATTTCGAACTGACCCCTATATGAGTCTTCACCGTCGGCACACCAAACAATATCACAATCCATGGCTACTCGCTCTTTTATCTACGGAATACCGTTAGGGCCATCGCCTATGAATGTGTTGATCTGAAACGCGATACTCGACAGTACGATGATGATAACACGACAGTACGATGATGATAACGCGAAAGTACGATACTACGATATTACAATGGTGAAAACGCGACAGTACGATGGTGAAAACACGATAATACGACAGTACGATGATGATAATGCGATATACTATCGTGTTTTCACCATCGTACTGTCGCGTTTTCACCATCGTACATGTAGTATCGTACTGTCGCGTTATCATCATCGTACTGTCGCGTTATCATCATCACACTGTCGCGTTATCACCATCGTACCGTCGTGTTATCACCATCGTACCGACGTGGGGTGTCAAACAATTACCTATAGTGTGGGTACTCGATTCGGTTTATCCGTGAATAGTGTAGGGTATTATGGCCCGGAAGTCTAAGTTTTGTTTCCGCTCACGGCGGCCACGCTGGATGTACATGTAGTGTAATACTGGTTTGGCAACCAGGGATCATGAATAAGACTTTAAGTTGTCGTGCTATAACTGATAAACGCCATAAACCCAATTTAAACAACTACCTACGGATAAACGTGTGTGCACTTTGAACAATATATAGACTGTCTAATTTTACACGCATTTATAATGACAATTCTGAAATCTGATATTGAACACGGCAATCCATTAACAAATCGACTTATAGAAATGCATGCAGCAATGTAATATTAGAAGGCTTAACAATTCAATATATTACTTGTGTACGACATGAATTGTTTTTCAGGTAGAACGTTTAGTAAAGTCGTTCAACAATCGATTACTGGTCATATAGTTTACAATTCTGTTATTCAATAAACACTTAAAACACAGTACGTTTCAGTAATTGTCCTTGAAAACTGACTTCGTTTTGACGACACAAATAGGATCTTCACAAAGTATGGTAAAGTGTAATGTATATTATATGTGACCTGCTTTAGCGGATAAATGTTGTTTAAACACGCATCAGTAAACAAACAGTAAACAAGATAGGAGTTACAGGTGTAACCCTTACCCCAAAACAGACCATTACTCATACCTGTACAATAGACGTTTTTTGGGGGTCGGAAACATTTGCGCAAAACCTTATGTCCCATGCTATACTTAGCTATACTTAGCAAGACACTTAGTTACTTTTAAACATCGAGATTTACCATCATCGTGGTTATGGTCAAAAGGCTGGTCAGGTTTTTCAGAGTAAATAAGTAATTAAACATTGTGGTTTTAGCTGTCAGCATGGCATCAACTTTCGTTCTAAACCCGTTCTTATGCTGTAATGTCGGGGTGTGGCTTGTGTTCTCACATAGTTCATTATATCAGTGTCTATCTATATAGGTCTCTGTCAACACAGATTTCTTTGTGGGAAAAGGGAGAAAAGCTTCTCATGTTCAGCAATATATGTCTTCTCCACAAAGATTCTAACTTTTATTTAGCTACTATGCTTTAATTCATGAAGCTTTTCCATATTTACTACTAGATATTTTAGCCGAATGCTGACGATTTTGTTGCGTTTAGTAACGGGTTGCATAGTAGTCAGGTTTGGTCTTTAGAAAACAACTACAATAATAGGGAGGTAAAGTTGATCTATTGTAATGGCGTTCTAATACAAGTACCAGTCCAGCCTGACATTTGAAACATCTGAGCGAATCATAATAACAACCCACATGGCTTACTGGAATCCGTAGGATTCGAGACGACTACCGTAACAAGTATACATTAACGATTTTGCACACGCCGCAATTGTGACATAATATAACGTATGTTTTGTATTATTGCATTCACAAACAATTAGTTATATTTATATCGCATACAACCGAAACCCGTCAGGCGAAATGGGGTATGGCAGTTTAACAAGAGCTAGCTTTTGTTTGTTTGTTGGGTAATACTACTCCTTTAAACATAACCTGGTTAAATGGTTTCAGTAAAAAACAAAACTCAAAGTTTAATCTGATAAAACAGATATTCATAATCATCCATGATGAGTCGGCGTGTCACGCTCAATACCCAGGCACGTACCTCAAAGTTCAAGGTCTCACTTAGAGGTCAAATGTCAAAATGGGTACTGTTTGATAGGACTGTATCTCAACCATACAACAAAGTATTCCCAAGTTACCAGGCACTCATGTTCACCATGATGAGGTGGTGCATGTCGCGCACAAGACCCATGCATGTTCCTTAAAGGTCAAGGTCAATGTCAAACTTATAGGTCAAAGGTCAAAATGAGTACTGTTTGACCGGACTGTACCTTGTATGGCTCAAATCTCAACCATGCATCATAGGACTTCCAAGTGAATGGGGCACAAATGTTCACCAATGATGAGGTGACATGTGGCACACAAGACACCACAGGCCTTTACCGCAAAGGTCAAAGTCACACTTAGAGGTCAAAGGTCGAAATGAGAAACGATGCATCATATAATTCCCAAGTTACTGAGCACATTTATTCACCATGATGATGTGACATCTGACGCACGCTACACATGCCTGTACCTCAAAGGTCAAGGTCACACGTATAGGTCAAAGGTCAAAATGAGTACTGTTTGATAGGACTGTACCTTGTCCGGCTCACATGTCCCACCATGCATCATATGATTCCCAAGTTACAGGGCACAAATGTTCACCATGATGAGGTGACACGTGGCACATAAGACACATGCCTGTACCTCAAAGGTCAAGGTCACACTCAGAGGTCAAAGGACGAATTGATATACCATGCGTCATAGAATTCCCAAGTTACTGGACACACATGTTCACCGTGATGAGTTGACATTTGGCGTTCAAGACACAGTTCTTGTACCTCAAACGTCAAGGTCACACTTACAGGTCAAATGTCGAAATGAGAAATAATTGATAGGATTGTATCCAACATGTATGCAGTGCAATGCTGTTTTTGTCCAAAAATGCACATACAATACACAATGTGGTGTTCTTTGTCCGGTAGAGGACTTTTGTATTGCTTGCAATACTACATTTACCTGTTTACTCGGCGTTGTAATGACGACTCTGGTGCGTGGGGTCGGAAGTTCATACATCGTCGTCGCTTTATGCACTTTTAAGTACTGTACTTTGATGTGTCCGTAATACCGGTATATCGACATCTCATTGGAATGACTGTGTCGTTACTTTTTATTAAACCCCAAATATGTAAAATAGATGGTGCCCAGATTTGCGCCAAGGCATTTGCGATAGTAGATTGTTGATATGAGCTAAAAGCAAAATACCAGTTAAAGGGAAGCAATCCGATAAATAGTGTTTTCTTCTAACGAATCTCTCCCATCCAAGGCTTGAGTAGTGGTCTACCTTATATATCATTTGGCTTGGCAATATATGAGTATAATTATAAATATACATACTTTCCTTGCTATTTTTGTTGTTATATAATATATATTTCTGTCTAAGTAGCTTGTAGTTATATAATATATATTTCTGTCTAAGTAGCTTGTAGTTATATTATATATATTTCTGTCTAAGTAGCTTGTAGTTATATAATATATATTTCTCTCTAAGTAGCTTGTAGTTATATACAGAAAGTTGCCTATGGGCGGAACATTTATCGATTTTCTTACCCGTTTAACAAATAAGGATATGCATAACAGCAAACATATTTGAATTTAGAACATTCTACTGTCAAGCATTCAGAGTCAGTGTAGAACCAGCCAAACCGTGTGCCAACGCAGTAGAATCTGCTATAAGTTTAAACAAGGATCTTCAAATGTTTGCACTAACTTGCTGCTAAAACATGTGCATTTCAAACACATATCATATCACACCAAATTAAATTTTATCATATCTTTTCAGGATCAGTCTTTATAAATGCAACTGAAAATGTATAAGTACGCTATGACTTTATCGCATGTACATGTAGTTCATATTTATGTCAGAAAGTATATGCATGTCTATATAAATTCGTGTCAATGCAATTTGCAAGGAAGTGTACGATTAAAATAACAATATATATCTGTATATATTGTAGTTAGTATGTTTGTAACTGTGCACTTGTCCGACAGAAGCAAACATACGGAATTGGACAGAAAATATGAACGTTTGATACCTTTAAATGTTGATAAATACTGGTGACCCACTATGACAAAAGAACATGCTTATGTCGTATGACAGTACATATTTCACTATAATTGCAGCTTGTGTACATTTACTGTGCTGTACCAGACATGGCCAGCACCATAATTAGACACTAGAGTGGTCATTTTTATCGATTGTAACAAATCTAAATTCCTAATATGTTGTACTGAAAAAACGTTATGAACACTTTTTGTAACAACACGCTAACAACATTGGCGCAACAGCTGCATTTAAATACGCATCGAGTTGAATCGTAGTATAGTAGGCGTCAAATCTCAAATTGAATGTCATTCAGGAAATTAGCGTATGGTTAAATTAAATATGGGACTGATAGACAAGTTCTGTATAGGCTATTTCAAATAACAACATCGTGTTTGCGAATTAAGCCGAGTAGTTACGACTGATGGAACTGAATGATATACTGGTGTCTCAATGTCATCGACTTTGAATCAGTAATATACTGGTGTCCCAATGTCACCGACTTTGAATCAGTAATATACTGGTGTCCCAATGTCACGGACTTTGAATCAGTAATATACTGCCTTTTGCAGTAACTTAGGACTAGGAACAGATACTACGATAGTGTATTAATAGCACGATTTATCTGATTTATAATGTTAAGCGTATACTGCTTTAACACTATTGGCTAAGCAGTTATATCCGCACATACATATCCGTGTAGTATTGTTAGCGGTTAATTATTATACATGGACTATCATTGTTTCTACTCAAATAAAGAGAGCAAAACATGATATTACTCTGACATGATTTTGATATTGTCCTTGTGTCGGCCTGACAGGCTGACAGGCTGAGAGTGTTATGTATGTTTTGATATTGTCCTTGTGTCGGCCTGACAGGCTGACAGGCTGAGTGTTATGTATGTTTTGCATTTAGGTCTACATATTAATACAAACTTAGTATGTGGAAATTCAATCTTCGGGAAATAAGACCCAAATACTTTGCTATGTAAACCCTATACATTCAAATTAATTTACATTCATCAAGTGTCTATACAATCAGAATCCTTGTCTATGGCCGCTTTTGTATCTCGTTTATTGCTATGGGTTCCTGTATATACTTAACGATTTTGTAGGTGTAACTTGCTATATGATTTAATAAAAGACGAAATAAACACTAAACACCCAAACAATCTACAGTTTGTTACTTCACGTTGGTTCTAACAAATTATTTGGCTCTTATATTGAAAACAAGTCATCACCTAACTATCGTGTCTATTCTATACCAATTGATAGCTCATTTATATTTATAATATTAAACATCTGAAATACCTTGAACTTTCTAACTTATATACCTACATTATGAATATGTCAACATATGTATATAACTGACCAGAGCTCCACTAATTATAGTTACTGTGTATGTGGCTGCAATAATCCTATATTATGCAACAGTCTGTTTATAAGTATGATGTTATGCCATTTCGTGGTTCGTTTCCCGGTCTAGGAATACACATACTGAGTGGTATGTCAGCCTATTTACTTTACATAAGTACGAAGTGCTGCTTAATCGGACGATGGTAGTTGATACATTGCACATCGGATAACCACTTTTGTACTAGATGTAACGTCCATATATGTTTAAATTCACCACACTTCTTTCATCAACTACATGGAAAACAATGAATATACAAGATAATTATATATATTTAGCAACAAAACGTAGAAATAGTAATATATAACCATTATTCTATACATGATCACCATGCATATAATCATTGTTATTTACGAAATTATTCATCCTCTATACCCTAACTCGGCCAACATTCGTTTCGACGTTTGAAACATCTGAGCGAATCATAATAACAACCCACATGGCTTACTGGAATCCGTAGGATTCGAGACGACTACCGTAACAAGTATACATTAACGATTTTGCACACGCCGCAATTGTGACATAATATAACGTATGTTTTGTATTATTGCATTCACAAACAATTAGTTATATTTATATCGCATACAACCGAAACCCGTCAGGCGAAATGGGGTATGGCAGTTTAACAAGAGCTAGCTTTTGTTTGTTTGTTGGGTAATACTACTCCTTTAAACATAACCCGGTTAAATGGTTTCAGTAAAAAACAAAACTCAAAGTTTAATCTGATAAAACAGATATTCATAATCATCCATGATGAGTCGGCGTGTCACGCTCAATACCCAGGCACGTACCTCAAAGTTCAAGGTCTCACTTAGAGGTCAAATGTCAAAATGGGTACTGTTTGATAGGACTGTATCTCAACCATACAACAAAGTATTCCCAAGTTACCAGGTACTCATGTTCACCATGATGAGGTGGCGCATGTCGCGCACAAGACCCAGGCATGTTCCTTAAAGGTCAAGGTCAATGTCAAACTTATAGGTCAAAGGTCAAAATGAGTACTGTTTGACAGGACTGTACCTTGTATGGCTCAAATCTCAACCATGCATCATAGGACTTCCAAGTGAATGGGGCACAAATGTTCACCAATGATGAGGTGACATGTGGCACACAAGACACCACAGGCCTTTACCGCAAAGGTCAAAGTCACACTTAGAGGTCAAAGGTCGAAATGAGAAACGATGCATCATATAATTCCCAAGTTACTGAGCACATTTATTCACCATGATGATGTGACATCTGACGCACGCTACACATGCCTGTACCTCAAAGGTCAAGGTCACACGTATAGGTCAAAGGTCAAAATGAGTACTGTTTGATAGGACTGTACCTTGTCCGGCTCACATGTCCCACCATGCATCATATGATTTCCAAGTTACAGGGCACAAATGTTCACCATGATGAGGTGACACGTGGCACATAAGACACATGCCTGTACCTCAAAGGTCAAGGTCACACTCAGAGGTCAAAGGACGAATTGATATACCATGCGTCATAGAATTCCCAAGTTACTGGACACACATGTTCACCGTGATGAGTTGACATTTGGCGCTCAAGACACAGTTCTTGTACCTCAAACGTCAAGGTCACACTTACAGGTCAAATGTCGAAATGAGAAATAATTGATAGGATTGTATCCAACATGTATGCAGTGCAATGCTGTTTTTGTCCAAAAATGCACATACAATACACAATGTGGTGTTCTTTGTCCGGTAGAGGACTTTTGTATTGCTTGCAATACTACATTTACCTGTTTACTCGGCGTTGTAATGACGACTCTGGTGCGTGGGGTCGGAAGTTCATACATCGTCGTCGCTTTATGCACTTTTAAGTACTGTACTTTGATGTGTCCGTAATACCGGTATATCGACATCTCATTGGAATGACTGTGTCGTTACTTTTTATTAAACCCCAAATATGTAAAATAGATGGTGCCCAGATTCGCGCCAAGGCATTTGCGATAGTAGATTGTTGATATGTGAGCTAAAATCAAAATACCAGTTAAAGGGAAGCAATCCGATAAATAGTGTTTTCTTCTAACGAATCTCTCCCATCTAAGGGTTGAGTAGTGGTCTACCTTATATATCATTTGGCTTGGCAATATATGAGTATCATAATAAATATACATACTTTCCTTTTTTTTTTTTTTTGTTATATAATATATATTTCTGTCTAAGTAGCTTGTAGTTATATAATATATATTTCTGTCTAAGTAGCTTGTAGTTATATACAGAAAGTTGCCTATGGGCGGATCATTTATCGATTTTCTTACCCGTTTAACAAATAAGGATATGTATAACAGCAAACATATTTGAATTTAGAACATTCTACCGTTAAGCATTCAGAGTCAGTGTAGAAGCAGCCAAACCGTGTGCCAACGCAGTAGAATCTTCTATAAGTTTAAACAAAGGATCTTCAAATGTTTGCAATAACTGCTGCTAAAACATGTGCATTTCAAACACATATCATATCACACCAAATTAAATGTTATCATAACTTTTCAGGATCAGTCTTTATAAATGCAACTGAAAATGTATAAGTACGCTATGACTTTATCGCATGTAGTTCATATTTATGTCAGAAAGTATATGCATGTCTATATGAATTCGTGTCAATGCAATTTGCAAGGAAGTGTACGATTAAAATAACAATATATATCTGTATATATTGTAGTTAGTATGTTTGTAACTGTGCACTTGTCCGACGGAAGCAAACATACGGAATTGGACAGAAAATATGAAAGTTTGATACCTTTAAATGTTGATAAATACTGGTGACCCACTATGACAAAAGAACACGCTTATGTCGTATGACAGTACATATTTCACTATAATTGCAGCTTGTGTACATTTACTGTGCTGTACCATACATGGCCAGCACCATGATTAGACACTAGGTCATTTTTATCGATTGTAACAAATCTAAATTCCTAATATGTTGTACTGAAAAAACGTTATGAACACTTTTTGTAACAACAGGCTAACAACATTGGCGCAACAACTGCATTTAAATACACATCGAGTTGAATCGTAGTATAGTAGGCGGTAAATCTTAAATTGAATGTCATTCAGGAAGCTATCGTATGGTTAAATTAAACATGGGACTGATAGTATAGTTCGGTAAAGACTATTTCAAATAACGACATCGTGTTGGCGAATTAAGCCGAGTAGTTAAGACTGATGGAACTGAATGATATACTGGTGTCCCAATGTCACGGACTTTGAATCAGTAATATACTAGTGTCCCAATGTCACGGACTTTGAATCAGTAATATACTGGTGTCCCAATGTCACGGACTTTGAATCAGTAATATACTGGTGTCCCAATGTCACGGACTTTGAATCAGTAATATACTGGTGTCCCAATGTCACGGACTTTGAATCAGTAATATACTGGTGTCCCAATGTCACGGACTTAAAATCAGTAATATACTGGTGTTCCAATGTCACGGACTTTGAATCAGTAATATACTGCCTAACCCATTGGGACTTTTGCAGTAACTTAGGACTAGGAGGAACAGATACTACGATAGTGTATTGATAGCACGATTTAGCTGATTTATAATGTTAAGTGTATCCTGCTTTAACACTATTGGCTAAGCAGTTATATCCGCACATAGATATCCGTGTAGTATTGTTGGTGGTTAATTATTATACATGAACTATCATTGTTTCTACTCAAATAAAGAGAGCAAAACATGATATTACTCTGACATTTTTTTGATATTGTCCTTGTGTCGGCCTGACAGGCTGAGAGTGTTATGTATGTTTTGCATTTAGGTCTACATATTAATACAAACTTAGTATGAGGAAATTCAATCTTCGGGAAATAAGCCCAAAATACTTTGCTATGTAAACCCTATACATTCAAATTTATTTACATTCATCAAGTGTCTATACAATCAGAATCCTTAGCTATGGCCGCTTTTGTATCTCGTTTATTGCTATGGGTTCATGTAGATACTTAACGATTTTGTAGGTGTAACTTGCTATGTGATTTAATAAAAGACGAAATAAACACTAAACACCCAAACTATCTACAGTGTGTTACTTAACGTTGGTTCTAACAAAATAGTTGACTCTTATATTGAAAACAAGTCATCGCCTAACTATCGTGTCTATTCTATACCAATTGATAGCTCATTTATATTTTTAATATTAAACATCTGAAATACCTTGAACTTTCTAACTTATATACCTACAGTATGAATATGCGCTATGGCGCACTCGTTTTTATATCGCAAGAATCTCTTCCACTTGGGTTTTAAATCCCGAATCATGAAAACAATGTTAATTAAACTCTATATAACTGACCAGAGCTCCACTAATTATAGTTACTGTATGTGATAATCCTATACTATGCAACAGTCTGTTTATAAGAATGATGTTATGCCATTTCGTGGTTCGTTTCCCGCTCTAGGAAAACAAATACGGAGTGGTATGTCAGCCTATTCACTTTACATAAGTACGAATTGCTGCTTAACCGGACGATGGTAGTTGTTACACTGCACATCGGATAACCACTATTGTACTAGATCTAACGACCATATATGTTTAAATTCACCATTCTTCTTTCATCAACTACATGGAAAACAATGAATAAACTAAATAATTATATATATCTAGCAACAAAACGTAGAAATAGTAATATAATATATAACCATTATTCTATACATGATCACCATGCATATAATCATAGTTATTTACGAAATTATTCATGCTCTATACCCTAACTCGGACAATATTCGTTTCGATTTCCTCCTATAAATCTTCAAACTATACCTGATATAATCTTTTAGTTACCTTATGATGTTTCTTGCAGAAAAGGAAGATCAAGCATTCCATGACTATATCAATTTGTTCATCACTGTATGGTCTCAATCTAGAGTTGTATTTTAGATCTCCTGAAGTAAACACTCAATGTTATCCCTTTATTTAAAAGCTTCTGAAAATATTGTGAAACTAGAAGGATGTATCCAGGCAACATGTCGAGTCTGCTACATTGTATCAACATTTTCAATTATGCAGAGTAATTCTCTTATTCATTGATAATTGTTTAAGACATTGATTGGAAAAGCTCCATTTATTCTAATCGCCATTTTGTACCTTTTTGAATAGAAAATGACATCGTCCTTACAGCTAAAACCCTTCATCTTGCATGCAATGAATTGTTACGATGAATGGTCACAAGTTGAACAAGTATGTCCAGTAATAAACTATTTCAATGACGCCTGTTTAAGGTAGTCAAGAAGCTCTAGTTCACCCATTTGCTTTAGCATGGACAACCACTGTAGTAATGGTAGCATGGACATAACCTCTATAGGAACTATTGCATGGACACAACCACTGTAGGAATGATAGCATGGACACGACCAATGTAGGAATGATAGCATGGACACGACCACTGTAGGAATGATAGCATGCACACAACCACTGTAGGAATGATAGCATGGACACAACCACTGTAGGAATGATGGCATGGACATAACCACTGTAGGAATGATAGCATGGACACGACCACTGTAGGAATGATAGCATGCACACAACCACTGTAGGAATGATAGCATGGACACAACCACTGTAGGAATGATAGCATGCACACAACCACTGCAGGAATGATAGCATAGACAAAACCACTGTAGGAATGATAGCATGGACAAAACCACTGTAGGAATAATAGCATGGACAAAACCACTGTATGAATGATAGCATGGACAAAACCACTGTAGGAATACTAGCATGGACACGACCACTGTAGGAATGATAGCATGGACACAACCACTGTAGGAATGATAGCATAGACAAAACCACTGACGGAATGATAGCATAGACAACATCACTGTAGGAATGATAGCATGGACAAAACCACTGTAGGAATAATAGCATGGACACAACCACTGTAAGAAAGATAGCATGGACAAAACCACTGTAGGAATAATAGCATTGACATAACCACTGTAGGAATGGTAGCATAGACAAAACCACTGTAGGAATGATAGCATGGACAAAACCACTGTAGGAATAATAGCAATGACACGACCACTGTAGGAATGATAGCATGGCCAAAACCACTGTAGGAATGATAGCATAGACAACACCACTGTAGGCATGATAACATGGACATAACCACTGTACGAATGATAGCATATACATAGCAACTGTAGTAATGATAGCATGGACATAACCACTGTAGGAATTATTGCATGGAAATAACCACTGTAGGAATAATAGCATTGACATAATCTCTGTAGGAATGATTCTAATTGCGACCTTGACCTTGAGCCAAAGTGGTTGTAACATGCGCTCTGCACATCGTGCAAAGGCAAAAAAGCTACTTATCTGTAGCCCTGCACAATGGCATTCTACCGCATTGACGTAATGCAAGATTATCACAAGTATTTGTAGAAAGGCTTCTTTTTTTTTTACATAACTGATTGTGTACTTTTTCAAGTGTTTCAATGTATTGGTATCCCCAACTCTGTGAACCGTAGCACAGTATGAGTTTTGACAGATGCATCGAATATATCACACGTCTTTCATTTCTATGCATGTAAACAAAATCATAATTTTAAAATGAACATTGCTTTTCTAGCTTGTTACGATAACATATTATGAGTGTTAGACCATGATAACTTGCTAGTGAAATAAACGCCAAAATATATATAACTTGAAACAATTTCAATTTCTTTTCTTTTATAGAACCATTTTTCGGACTTTTTTAAGATGGCTCCATTACTAAAAACAACAATTTTAATATTTATTAATATTAATTTTTAAGAAAAGCGCTTCCATGACATTGACGAGTTATGCAGACAAAAAATGTAGCTCGAAACATTGATTTCTTATACGTCACGAAACGAGTGCAAGGGTCGAATGTAGGAGAAAGATGGACGAAATTACAGATAGATAGCTAATATTACACACTTAAATGATTAAATACATGTGATATTAAATGTTTATTTGGCTTGAAACAAATTAAGAAAAGAGCAAGGCTCTATAACAATAACTTTAGAAATAAAGAAAATCTGGTCTTTCGCACCCAATTAATTTCATACTTGCCACCTTTTAAATAGTAATGGGACTCGCAACTGGCATTTCTATTGCGCCATACATATATTGTATGCATCAATGATTAAATAAACAATTTAGCTGATATTGTGTTTCAAGTGTGGTCTACTTCTTAAACATATATGAGGATAATTTTTAACATCTGTGAGATACTTATTATAATTATTAATAAAAAGGAGGAAGTTCATGTCTTCAACAATTTAACCGTTTTCTCAATGTTTTTAGACATGAAAAGGGTTAAATAGCTTTTTATTGCTTGTATATTTAAATCCAAAACTATATTTGTTGTGGTTTTAATGACAAATACAAAAAATACAAAATCCTAACAAAAAGAAATCCTGAAAATTGTATGTGGAATTTCAAAAATCCTGGAATAAGTCCTTAATGAAAGTATTATGTGTATGTTTAGACTAATCAAAGTCTCGAATGCATGTGTGTTAAAAAACAAATTAATGCATTCTTTTACGGCGACACTGATGCCTTGCATCAACTTTCTCTTGTACTTTTATTTAAAGAGATGTTTCATAGTCTTGCCTACATGTTGTCAAAGTCGTCTAATGCAGATTTATTGTAAGCGGAAAAGGATTTTGTTTGTCATCATAATACAACCATCCAAGCACAATGGCTAAGTTCCCATTACACCATGATTTCTCGGATGAGTAATCCCTGGTGGTTATATCAGCCTATAGTTCGATCAACCATAGGTAAAATATCTTCACATAGATAACGACGTTTAGACATAATCAAGTAGACATCGTGTGTCTCAGAAGCGGGAACTTTAGAGATTCTCGCAGATCAAGATACTCAGATCTTAGTTTGAGTTGATTTTGTGGAGAAAATCACATATTGTGTTATACGATGTGTTCATAAAGCAGTCAAAATTAAAACCCTCAGAGAGAAAATCACATCTCGAGTTATACTATGTGTTCATAAAGCAGTCAAAGTTGAAACCCTCTGTGGAGAAAATCACATCTCGAGTTATACTATGTGTTCATAAAGCAGTCAAAGTTGAAACCCTCTGTGAAAAAAATTACATCTCGAGTTATACTATGTGTTCACAAAGCAGTCAACGTTGAAACCCTCTGAGGAGAAAATCATATTTCGAGTTATATTATGTGTTCATAAAGCAGTCAAAATTGAAACCCTCTGTGGAGAAATCACATCTCGAGTTATACTATGTGTTCATAAAGCAGTCAAAATTGAAACCCTCTGTGGAGAAAATCACATCTCGAGTTATACTGACGTGTTCATAAAGCAGTCAAAGTTGAAACCCTCTGTGGTGAAAAACACATCTCGAGTTATACTACATGTTCATAAAGCAGTCAGAGTTGAAACCCATTGTGGAGACAATCACATCTCGAGTTATACTATGTGTTCATAAAGAGGTCAAAGTTGAAACCCTCTGTTGAGAAAATTCACATCTCGAGTTATACTACGTGTTCATAAAGCAGTCAGAGTTGAAACCCATTGTGGAGAAAATCACATCTCGAGTTATACTATGTGTTCATAAAGAGGTCAAAATTGAAATCCTCTGTGGAGAAAATCACATCTCGAGTTATACTATGTGTTCATAAAGCAGTCAAAATTGAAACCCTCTCGTGGAGAAAATCACATCTCGAGTTATACTACGTGTTCATAAAGCAGTCAAAGTTGAAACCCTCTCGTGGAGAAAATCACATCTCGAGTTATACTACGTGTTCATAAAGAGGTCAAAATTGAAATCCTCTGTGGAGAAAATCACATCTCGAGTTATACTATGTGTTCATAAAGCAGTCAAAGTTGAAACCCTCTCGTGGAGAAAATCACATCTCGAGTTATACTACGTGTTCATAAAGAGGTCAAAATTTGAACTCCCTGTGGAGAAAATCACATCTCGAGTTATACTATGTGTTCATAAAGCAGTCAAAGTTAAAATCGTCTGTGGAGAAAATCACATCTCGAGTTATACACGTGTTCATAAAGCAGTCAAAATTGAAACCTTCTGTGGAGAAAATCACATCTCGAGTTATACTATGTGTTCATAAAGCAGTCAAAATTGAAACCCTCTGTGGAGAAAATCACATCTAGTTATACTACGTGTTCATAAAGCAGTCAAAGTTGAAACCCTCTGTGGAGAAAATCACATCTCGAGTTATACTATGTGTTCATAAAGCAGTCAAAGTTGAAACCCTCTGTGGAGAAAATCACATCTCGAGTTATACTATGTGTTCATAAAGCAGTCAAAGTTGAAACCCTCTGTGGAGAAAATCACATCTCGAATTATTCTATGTGTTCATAAAGCAGTCAAAGTTGAAACCCTTTGTGGAGAAAATCACATCTCGAGTTATACTATGTGTTCATAAAGCAGTCAAAGTTGAAACCCTCTGTGGAGATAATCACATCTCTAGTTATCCTATGTGTTCATAAAGCAGTCAAAGTTGAAACCCTCTGTGGAGAAAATCACATCTCGAGTTATACTATGTGTTCATAAAGCAGTCAAAGTTGAAACCCTCTGTGGAGAAAATCACATCTCGAGTTATACTATGTGTTCATAATGCAGTCAAAGTTGAAACCCTCTGTGGAGATAATCACATCTCTAGTTATCCTATGTGTTCATAAAGGAGTCAAAATTGAAACCCTCTGTGGAGAATAAAGACATATCTCGTATCCAATACGTTGTTTTATCAAAAATGTCTTTAATGTATTTGAACTTAGGGACCAGAAATAATATGTGACTTTTTAAAAAGATTCTTTTGTTACATTATCTCAGAGAGACTACTCTTTACAATGTTGTTTTGGCCATTTCCATCGATGAAAATATAGAAAGTAATTAGGCCACTGGCCCATAGTACAAAGCATTATATTAAACAAATAGTATATAACTGAGAATGATGTCCTTATCGTGCTTTCATTAACATATATATGAAATATGAAAGTTGTTTTATTACATCAGGATTGTCGTTTTGAAGCAATGTATAAAAATTATCAATGTTAGTTTCGCCTACATACCAATCAAATAAAAATAGAGTTCTTAATTGATCAAACTTATGGCAGTGAAACAACACATGAAATTCACATTCAACAATGTTTTTCTTTAACTTTTAAAAACAGTAAATGCATATCCTTAGTTCACGATCAATATTATTGGAAGGAGGGGTGGCATAGGAAAGGTGAGAATACAGTCCGTTTATTTCCAAGTTTACGTTATAGACAACCATGTGCATAAATATGTAGAACTTTTGAGTTGTAATAACGTTTAATGTCTCTTGAACTTAGAAAAAAACCTTTAAAACAAATATCCATGTAAACGCATGAAAAACACAACGAAAAGTAGAGAGAATTCGTTAGAAACTCTTCGACCCGGGCAGGGATCAGCGGACGCCCTACCTGTATTTTTTCCCGATTGTCCTACATCAATTTTTATCCCAAAAATCAAAATGTGGGAGAATCGGGAATAAACCACGGCAACATATGAGTCGTCCCGCGAGAAAATCAACATTATGGCCTCTGCGTAATGTATCGACCCAGATCAGGCTGTGTAGTCCGCGCAAACTGATCCGGGCCGACACATTCCGTCTCAATGGGATAGAGGTAAAAATTAATGATTCCTGAAACAGAAAATCCACAGGAGGCTAAAAGTGTCTATCCGGGTAAGCCTGCGCGACAGGCTTAGGCTGATCCGAATCGATATTTTACGCAGAGTCCACAATGTTGGTTTTCTCGCGGGACGGCTCATATGTTATTTACACTAAACGATATAACCAGAGATTACAAATTGTTTGCTGTGAAAACACGGGGTAATATTTGGACATTTGGACAATTGGAAGTATATTTGTAAGAATTGAACAAAAATGCGTGAAAAGAAGTTGTTGCTCATTTGAAGCAATTATTCCTTGTTTCACGGTGTTATCAAATGTGTATGGAAAGTTATTTATGCTATCCTTGTTACTATGAGGCCGTTATACTTACCAAATGTGTCTGGAAAGTTATTTATGCTATCCTTGTTACTACGAGGCCGTTATACTTACCAAGTGTGTCTGGAAAGTAATTTATGCTAGCCTTGTTACTATGAGGCCGTTATACTTACCAAGTGTGTCTGGAAAGTAATTTATGCTAGCCTTGTTACTATGAGGCCGTTATACTTACCAAGTGTGTCTGGAAAGTAATGTGTGCTAGCCTTGTTACTATGAGGCCGTTATACTTACCAAGTGTGTATGGAAAGTAAGTTATGCTAGCCTTGTTACTATGAGGCCGTTATACTTACCAAGTGTGTCTGGAAAGTAATTTATGCTAGCCTTATTACTATGAGGCCGTTATACTTACCAAGTGTGTATGGAAAGTAAGTTATGCTAGCCTTGTTACTATGAGGCCGTTATACTTACCAAGTGTGTCTGGAAAGTAATTTATGCTAGCCTTGTTACTATGAGGCCGTTATACTTACCAATTGTGTCTGGAAAGTAATTTATGCGAGCCTTGTTACTATGAGGCCGTTATACTTACCAAGTGTGTCTGGAAAGTAATTTATGCTAGCCTTGTTACTATGAGGCCGTTATACTTACCAAATGTGTCTGGAAAGTAATTTATGCTAGCCTTGTTACTATGAGGCCGTTATACTTACCAAGTGTGTCTGGAAAGTAATTTATGTTAGACTTGTTACTATGATGCCGTTATACTTACCAATTGTGTCTGGAAAGTAATTTATGCCAACCTTGTTTCTATGAGGCCGTTATACTTACCAAGTGTGTCTGGAAAGTAATTTATGCTAGCCTTGTTACTATGAGGCCGTTATACTTACCAAGTGTGTTTGGAAAGTAATTTAGTCGAGCCCCAGTAGCTCAGTCGGTAGCGACGCGGGCTGTCAATCCAGGGGTTGTGAGTTCGAATCCCGGCTCGGCCAACTTTCTTTCCGACGATTGACAAAAGTCAATGCGACATGCGTCATTCGTCTTCCACCAATGGGGTAAGTCTATGTGGAAAAGCAGCCAGTTGCTTGGAAAGATTGTTGTGTGGAGTATTGGTGTGAGAAAACCAGGAAAAGCATGAGTAGGTGAACTGGCCGCCGTGATATAACTGAGAAATTGTTAAAAACGGCGTTAAACCCCAATCAATGGAAAGTAATTTATGCTAGCCTTGTTACTATGAAGTCGTTATACTTACCAAGTGTGTTTGGAAAGTAATTTATGCTAGCCTTGTTAATTTGAGGCCGTTATACTTACCAAATGTGTCTGGAAAGTAATTTATGCTAGCCGTGTTACTATGAGGCCGTTATACTTACCAAATGTGTCTGGAAAGTAATTTATGCTAGCCTTGTTACTATGAGGCCGTTATACTTACCAAATGTATCTGGAAAGTAATTTATGCTAGCCTTGTTACTATGAGGCCGTTATACTTACCAAATGTGTCTGGAAAGTAATTTATGCTAGCCTTGTTACTATGAGGCCGTTATACTTACCAAGTGTGTTTGGAAAGTAATTTATGCTAGCCTTGTTGATATGAGGCCGTTATACTTACCAAGTGTGTCTGGAAAGTAATTTATGCTAGCCTTGTTACTATGAGGCCGTTATAATTACCAAGTGTGTCTGGAAAGTAATTTATGCTAGCCTTGTTACTATGAGGCCGTTATACTTACCAAGTGTGAAAGTAATTTATGCTAGCCTTGTTACCTTGATCGGAGTATAACTCCCTGTTCACCCGAACCATCATGATGGAATGATGGAATGACCATATTTTTGGCTTCATGCAAAACAGCTGTAACTACATCTTGTAACAATTTCTAGTTACAGCCGTGTTGCATGAAGCCATCGATATTGTTTCCTGATCCAAGGCGCCCTATACGCAGCATGTTTGTTGGTTCACCTGACATCAGGCCCATCTTGAAACAACAGAACATCCTGTCTGTAGAGGCGCGTTCAGTCAATAACAGCCCATTCCAGAGTCAATGCCTGGAAGTGCTGTAAATGTACAAGGAATACCACATATTTATCAGTGTGACTGGAAGTGGGCTATTCGAAGAATAGATACTAGATAATATTTGTATCTGTAACATATTGTCCTGAAATGGTCTTTGGAACATTTTAAATACATATTGGCAAGTTTTGAGTTGAAATAAAACACATACTTAGTATATTTAAATAAACGAACTTACAGATCGCAATAAAATGTCACATATGACGTCGACATGATTCACATACAATGTTAAAGACAATTTCGTTTTCAACGTCGATTTAAAAAAAAAAATCGAGTTCAACGACATATCGGTTTTATTCGATAAAGAGACTAACAAATATTTCGAGACTAACAAATTCAACATTCAGGTAAGGTCATCTAACTAAACGTCAGAAATTCAACCGTTGATGTTGAAATAAAGATGACGTTAGCGAATTAAAAGATGCAATATGGTAAAAACCCCATGCCCTGTATTAATACCATGATTGAAAAATATGATTATCAACAGGGACAACACTACACTAAATAATGGTAAGTTAACTCATGACAATCGGTATTTACAATTCGGTGATATACCCTTTGAATGAATAGGTCCCCTATGAATAGATTTATTTAAAGACGTCATTTTGGACGTAAATGAAAGTATGTTTTTTTGTTGGCGTATATATACAGCTAAAGTGTTTTAGCGCGGATATAAAATAAGAAAAAAGAAGTAACAATATTCAAAAATCAAATATATTGGTTAAAAGGATTGTATGATGTAAAATGATTTGACTGAACTAAAATCTATGTACTGGGAATGACATATATGGGTATGAGATGAAATTGAATGTAAAAAGATAAAAAGTATAACAGCTTATTGTAAAGTGAAATCATAGCATGCATTGGTCAAATAGGGCGTAAATCTTATCGACACTGTAGAAATAAGAACGAATTGGAGCAAAGTCATTGCTAATTTGTATAGCTTGTAGAGCAAGGTATACATTCAGGTGCATCGTCTTTTGTTAAGAGTCAACAATGTGTTGGCCCAGAGTGCCCAATTCGTTAATGAACTATAATAACCTCTTCTCGACCAATGGACCTATACACGGCGTTCCATTCGCCCTGGCCGAGCCCCGGTAGCTCAGTCGGTAGCGACACGGGCTGTCATTCCAGGGGTTGTGAGTTCGGTATCCCGGCTCGGCCAACTTTCTTTACGACGATTGCCAAAAATAATGCGACATGCGTCATTCGTCTTCCACCAATGGGCTTAGTCTAATTGGAAAAGCAGCCAGTTGCTTGGGAAGATTGTTGTGTGGAGAACTGGTTTGAGAAAACCTGGAAATGCATGAGTTGATGAACTGGCCGCCGTGATATAACAGAAATTGTGTTAAAAACGGCGTTAAACCCAATCAATCAACCATTCGCTCTGACATGCTTAATTTTAATGACGATTTATTTCTTCTAGTTACTGTTCAAAGGGACACAACGCTCATGTAAAATAATGTGTCACTTACAGTTATCTGTCGGTGTACACACACGGAAGTTTACAATAATAGACTGGTAACCAATATAAACAAGGGGCGGACATTTTTGTTGAACATATTCTCTTAAATTTGGATTCCAATTGAATCGATCTTGTTCGATCACTCTCAGTTCTGGTGAGTAACAATGCGCATAGTATTAACACAGCACTCGTAATATACGATTTAAAGGACTGGTGTGTGATTCATCCAAAAAAGGGTAAACGAGTGACTTGTTGATGTCGGTTTTAAATTATCTAAATCTACAGTACAGTAGGCCTACGGGCAGATGTTTTCTTTCTGAATTGTTTCTTTAGATATTATCGGAATTAAAGAACAAGCCCAATACATTATTTTGAGATTCATTGTTGTAAGACGGTTACACTCTTAGTAATTGTAACAGACTTCTGGCTATCCTGCTCAGGACCTGGTTTTATTATATGGAGTCGTCCAATTGAGACATTATCTGCCGACTTTAAATCAGTTAAGCTATTTGAAAAAGTAACTACAAACACAAGTATACTTCGTTATTACCAAAGTCGTTTTCAAATATCGTCTGCTGCAGATAAGTCAAAACACTACCCCATTGCAGAAAAGTTAACATAACTTAACCCTTTATGTCGTAAATAATTGTTAGATTAATTGATTGACCGAGTTCACGTTTTGTATTAACTGTATATGAATTATTAACCTCATTCATATTGTAAGGCTTTTCTTTAATTACTATCGCTCTGCATTAGTAAGGAGCCATGGTTGAAATGGTAATTTATTATGTAATTAGTTATGAAAATAGCTTTAAACAGAAAAACATATTGTTTCGTGGAAATGAATAGAAAACATGATAAACCAATATACTCGAAAATGACTGTTTGCTATTTATAAACAACACATCTGCGTATAATTTTTAGACAATACTTTAACCCTTATCCTGTTGACGCAACGTTAACAGCATCTCCGTATCATGTTATACAATACTTTAAACCTGAATTTGCTATACACGACGTTAAACATCATTTACCTATCATGTTATACAATACTTTAACCCTTATCCTGCTGTACGCGACGTAAAATAACATCTACGTATTATGTTATACAATACTTTTACACTTATCATGCTGTACACAACAAACATTATTTACGTATCATGCTGTAAACATGATTTACATATCATGTCATTCAATACGTTAACCCTTATCCTGCTGTACGGGACACTAAAACAGCATCTGCGTATCATGTCATTCAATATGTTAACCCGTATACTACTGTACGGGACACTATACAACATCGACGTATCATGTTATACAATACTTTAACCCTTATCCTGCTGTACGGGACACAAAGCAACATCGACGTTTCATGTTTTACAATACGTTAACCCTTATCCTGCTGTACGGGACACTAAACAACATGGACGTATCATGTTATACAATACGTTAACCCTTATTCTGCTGTACGGGACACTAAACAACATGGACGTATCATGTTATACAATACTTTAACCCTTATCCTGTTGTACGGGACACTAAACAACATAGACGTATCATGTTATACAATACGTTAACCCTTATCCTGCTGTACGGGACATTTAAACAACATCGACGTATCATGTTATACAATACGTTAACCCTTATTCTGCTGTACGGTACACTAAAACAACATCGACGTATCATGTTATACAATACGTTAACCCTTATCCTGTTGTACGGTACACTAAAACAACATCGACGTATCATGTTATACAATACTTTAACCCTTATCCTTCTGTACGGGACACTAAACAACATCGACGTATCATGTTATACAATACGTGAATCCTTATTCTGCTGTACGGGACACTAAACAACATGGACGTATCATGTTATACAATACGTTAACCCTTATCCTGTTTTACGGTGCACTAAAACAACATCGACGTATCATGTTATTAAATACTTTAACCCTTATCCTGCTGTACGGGACACAAAGCAACATCGACGTTGTACGGGACACTAAACAACATGGACGTATCATGTTATACAATACTTTAACCCTCTACCTGTTGTACGGGACACTAAACAACATCGACGTATCATGTTATACAATACGTTAACCCTTATCCTTCCGTACGGTACACTAAAACAACATCTACGTATCATGTTATACAATACGTTAACCCTTATCCTGTTGTACGGTACACTAAAACAACATCGACGTATCATGTTATACAATACTTTAACCCTTATCCTTCTGTACGGGACACTAAACAACATCGACGTATCATGTTATACAATACGTGAATCCTTATTCTGCTGTACGGGACACTAAACAACATCGACGTATCATGTTATACAATACGTTAACCCTTATCCAGCTGTACGGGACACACAGCAACATCGACGTATCATGTTTTACAATACTTTAACCCTTATCCTGCTGTACGGGACACTAAACAACATCGAAGTATCATGTTATACAATACTGTAACCCTTATCCTGCTGTACGGGACACAAAGCAACATCGACGTTTCATGTTTTACAATACGTTAACCCTTATCCTGCTGTACGGGACACTAAACAACATGGACGTATCATGTTATACAATACGTTAACCCTTATTCTGCTGTACGAGACACTAAACAACATGGACGTATCATGTTATACAATACGTTAACCATTATCCTGCTGTACGGGACATTTAAACAACATCGACGTATCATGTTATACAATACGTTAACCCTTATCCTGCTGTACGGGACACTAAACAACATGGACGTATCATTATATACAATACTTTAACCCTTATCCTGTCGCACGGGACACTAAAACAACATCGACGTATCATGTTATACAATACGTTAACCCTTATCCTGCTGTACGGGACATTCAAACAACATCGACGTATCATTTTATACAATACGTTAACCCTTATCCTGCTGTACGGGACACAAAGCAACATCGACGTATCATGTTTTACAATACTTTAACCCTTATCCTGCTGTACGGGACACTAAACAACATCTACGTATCATGTTATACAATACTTTATCCCTTATCCTGCTGTACGGGACACTAAACAACATCGACGTTAAATGTTATACAATACTTTAACCCTTATCCTGCTGCACGGGACACTAAACAACATCGACGTATCATGTTATACAATACGTGAATCCTTATTCTGCTGTACGGGACACTAAACAACATCGACGTATCATGTTATACAATACGTTAACACTTATTCTGCTGTACGGGACACTAAACAACATCGACGTATCATGTTATACAATACGTGAACCCTTATCCTGTTGTACGGTACACTAAACAACATCGACGTATCATGTTATACAATACGTTAACCCATATCCTGCTGTACGGGACACTAAACAACATCGACGTATCATGTTATACAATACGTTAACCCTTATTCTGCTGTACAGAACACTAAACAACATCGACGTATCATGTTATACAATACGTTAACCCTTATCCTGCTGTAAGGGACACTAAACAACATGGACGTATCATGCTATACAATACTTTAACCCTTATTCTGCTGTACGGGACGTAAAACAACATAGACGTATCATGTTTTACAATACGTTAACCCTTATCCTGCTGTACGGGACACTAAACAACATCGACGTATCATGTTATACAATACGTGAATCCTTATTCTGTTGTACAGGACACTAAACAACATCGATGTTTCATGTTTTACAATACTTTAACCCTTATCCTGCTGTACGGGACACTAAACAACATCGACGTATCATGTTATACAATACTTTAACCCTTATCCTGCTGTACGGGACAGTAAACAACATCGACTTACCGTGTTATACAATACTTTAACCCTTATCCTGCTGTACGGGACACTAAACAACATCGATGTTTCATGTTTTACAATACGTTAACCCGTATCCTGCTGTACAGGACACTAAACAACATGGACGTATCATGTTATACAATACTTTAACCTTTATCCTGCTGTACGGGACATTAAAACAACATCGACGTATCATGTTATACAATACGCGAATCCTTATTCTGCTGTACGGGACACTAAACAACATCGACGTATCATGTTATACAATACTTTAACCCTTATTCTGCTATACCGATACTAAACAACATCGACGTATCATGTTATACAATACTTTAACCCTTATTCTGCTGTACGGGACGTAAAACAACATCGACGTATCATGTTATACAATACTTTAACCCTTATCCTGCTGTACGGGACATTTAAACAACATCGACGTATCATGTTATACAATACTTTAACCCTTATCCTGCTGTACGGGACATTTAAACAACATCGACGTATCATGTTATACAATACTTTAACCCTTATCCTTTCGTACGGGACACTAAAACAACATCGACGTATCATGTTATACAATACGTTAACCCTTATCCTGCTGTACGGGACACTAAACAACATCTACGTATCATGTTATACAATACGTTAACCCTTATCCTGCTGTACGTGACACTAAACAACATCGACGTATCATGTTATACAATACGTTAACCCTTATCCTGCTGTACGGGACACTAAACAACATCTACGTATCATGTTATACAATACGTTAACCCTTATCCTGCTGTACGGGACATTTAAACAACATCGACGTATCATGTTATACACTACTTTAACCCTTATCCTGTCGTACGGGACACTAAAACAACATCGACGTATCATGTTATACAATACGTTAACCCTTATCCTGCTGTACGGGACACTAAACAACATCGACGTATCATGTTATACAATACTTTAACCCTTATCCTGATGTACGGGACACTAAACAACATGGACGTATCATGTTATACAATACGTTAACCCCTATCCTGCTGTACGGGACACTAAACAACATCGACGTATCATGTTATACAATACTTTTACCCTTATCCTGCTGTACGGGACACTAAACACCATCTACTTTCCGTGATGTACAATTATTGAACCCTTATTATGCTGTACGGGACACAAAACAACATCTACTTACCGTGCTGTACAGTTATTGAACCCATATCCTGCTGTACGGGACACAAAACAACATCTACTTACCGTGTTATACAGTTATTGAACCCTTATCCTGCTGTACGGGACACTAAACAACATCTACTTACCGTGTTGCTTAATTATTTAACCCTTATCATGCTGTACTGAACCCAAAACAACATCTACTTACCGTGTTATACAGTTATTGAACCCTTATCCTGCTGTACGGGACACTAAACATCATCTACTTACCGTATTGTACAATTATTTTACCCTTATCATGCTGTACTAGACACAAAACAACATCTATGTATCGTGTTATACAGTTATAGAACCCTTATCATGCTGTACTTGACACTAAACAACATCTACTTACCGTGATATACAATTATTGAACCCATATCCTGCTGTACAGGACACTAAACTACATCTACGTACCTTGTTGTACTATTATTTAACCCTTACCATGCTGGTCCAGTACAAATCAAAATCTACCTATCGTGTTATGCAATTGTTTAGCCCTTATGATGCTGTACTGGACACAAACGACATCTACCTATCGTTTTATGCAATTATTTAACCCTAATCATGCTGTACTGGACACAAACGACATCTACCTATCGTGTTATGCAATTATTTAACCCTAATCATGCTGTACTGGACACTTAATAACATTTACTTACCGTGTTGTACAATTAGTTAACCCTTTTCCTGCCGTACTGGACACTAAACAACATCTACCTATCGTGTTGTACAATTATTTAACCCTTATCCTGCTGTACTGGACACTAAACAACATCTACCTATCGTGTTATGCAATTATTTAACCCTAATCATGCGGTACTGGACACTTAATAACATTTACTTACCGTGTTGTACAATTATTTAACCCTTATCCTGCTGTACTGGACACTAAACAACATATACGTATCGTGTTACACAGTTATTTAACAATGATCCTTCTGCATGGGACACAAAACAACATCTATGTATCGTTTTATACAGTTATTTAACCCTTATCCTGCTGTTGCTGACGTCAGACAACATCTACGTATCATGTTATACAGTAGTTTAACCCTAATACGGATGGATGCGCTGTAACACAACATTCACTATTTAAACCCTTATCCTGCTGTTCTCGACGGTAAACATATATCTATCATGTTAGACAATGCTTTAACCATTTTCCTGCTATACACAAGAATAAACATCATATTATTTTCGTGAAATACAATTTTTAAAATATGAAACATGAATACTTTACACCAGGATCCGCTTGTTCATTCTTGCAGTTTGAGCTCGTTTTACATTGTTTGCTATATATATTTATCAATGATTATCAGCGGCTAGTCGATAGAGAATAGTATGTTGCAGTAGCGATACCTAGCTTTGTATTGTACTACGAGACGCGTGGACAAATTAATTCCACGAGACCGAAGTTAAAGAAAGATGTAAGATTTTCCAGTAGACAAAAACCAGGTTTCGCTTCTGCAACATAACTGCCATTTGATTATAAATATACCTAGTAAATCTTTTAGACAGAATGAAAAATAATAAACTAATTTCTATATGTTCATTAACACAAAATACTACGCTGTATTCGTTGTATGTATAATTATACATTCGTTAGAAAGCATGAAGACCGTTTAGCGGGCAGTGACGATCCCGATCAGTGAGTGTAGTTAAACCGATTTGTGGAATATTCACAAGTTAAAATATAGCTTTCATTAAAAACGCAGCCCTTACAATATGCGACCAGGGAGACTTAAGTATATATCCTCTTGAACTTACCCGGCCGGGTAGCTCAATTGGTAGCGTATCTGACTCGTGATCTGGAGGTCACGGGTTCGATACCCGGTTGCGGCGACATTCTTTCGGGCGATGTTTTTCATTGCCTCTCACCTCTGATCTATGTGAGAAAGTAGTCAGTGGCTTCGAAAGAATGTTGTGTAAGTACTGGTGTGGGAAAGCCAGGAAAACATGGGTAGGTGCACTGACCGCCGTGATATGACCAAAGCTGTTGAAATCATTCACACATGTATACAGCTTAGATATAAAAGAAAGAATACAAGCAAGTTGAGAGTACAGTTTAATCAGGAGTATAGTGCTATCTATGTCTTTGAGTAAATAAACTCTTTCATGACAATATGAACCGTTTGCGCTTCCAGCTGATAAAATTTGTTCTTAATATCGAATAATCTGTCAAATACTTCGGAAGTGACATTTTACTTTTACAGTTTCAGATTCTCTTGAGGATTTTAACCATGGCATGCAGTTCATCTTTATATAGAGGGTCCGATGAGACGTCTTCCCAAGACTGTGACGTTTGTAAATACCAGAATACGACCTCTGAGGCGGTGTCATACTGCACCAGCTGTGATGAATTTCTATGTGCGGCGTGTGAGAAGGTTCACAGAGGTTCGAAACTCACCAGGAACCACAAGCTACTGACGGGAAGCAATCTGCCTTCAATATCAACTACATCTAAATCAACATCGCCCATCATGTATTGTGAAGATCATAGAACAATGATTGTAAGCATGTATTGTCAGAGTCATGATGACGTCATCTGCAATACATGTAAATTAAGCAGCCATAGACGTTGTAATACGACTGATATTAGCCAACAGGCAAAGCAGATGAAGAAAGATGGATCTTTTAAAGATACTAGAACACGTCTGGAAGACTTAAAATCTAAATATGATAAATTGAAAGTAATGAGGAACGCAGACAAGGGGGTTGTTAAGTCAGAGTTAGATAAATGCCTTCAAGACATGCGCCAGATCCGTAAGAATATAAACGAAGCGTTAGATCATATTGAAAACACTCTATCGAAGGAAATCCATCAAGTAAATGAAAGCTCCACCAAAGATATCGAAAATCACATTGTGATTTTGGATGACGCTCTGGCTCAGATATCGGATCACGTAAAATTACTAAAAGAATGCGAGAAAGCACGAGATGATGACGTCATGTACATTGGGATGAAGAAAGCCAGTAATATTACGAGTAGATATGAGGATATTATTCCGACAATGGAAGATGAACTTGACCGAACCGACATGACATTTCAGATTAATGGAGACCTTTATGACATGGTTAAACATCTACAGTCTATAGATACAGTCCTGATTGACAACAGTCGGTTTTCTCTCCAGACGAACAAGAGTCTGACTGACGGACAGGGAACTAGCGGTGGTATTTCACACAGTAGTCAGACTCCGAAGTCTCTGATAAACATGACCGTATCCGGTAAACGTGACATCGATGTTGAATATACATGTGTATACGGGTGTACCTTCATGCCTGACGGACATCTTGTCGTGTGTTGTGGAACTGAAGGACTCATACTACTTGATAAAGACTTCACGGTCAAGTCGCGGTTAAATGTAAGTGCATATCGTGTAGCAGTCGTTAATCATAATGAGATCATTATATCCAATTATGGTGAGAATCAGATCCAAAAACTGACGTTATTTCCATCGATGGAAGTGGACAAAACGATGTGGATGGATAGAAGATGTTATGGTGTTGATGTGTCTGCTGATGAGATATACGTGACATGTCATGACGATCCTGGTAATGGTGAGGTACGGGTACTCAACATGAATGGTAACCTACAGCGTAGACTGGGTGTGAATAATGGTGAATATATGTTTAAAACACCTCACTATGTGACCGTCAATAAGGATGGAAGTAAAGTGTTTGTATCAGACTGGGACACTAACATTGTCAGGTGTCTTGATAGACAAGGTCATGTGATCTTCCAGTACTCAGACAAAGCCTTGAAGTATCCAGGAGGAATGTACGTGGATCGTGAAGGTAACCTGTTAGTCTGTGGTTATGATAGTAACAATGTACATGTAATCGGACAAGATGGTAGAAAGGAGAAGATTCTGTTGTCAGAGACAGACGGTAAAATGTACCCATGGTGTACAGCTTTCAGACAGAGTGATGGTTGTCTGGTGGTGGGATTAATGGCCGCTGGTACTAAATCACTGATTAGCTTTACCGCTAAATAATTAGAAATTTCAAAATTGGATCTACACAATAGTCATACTATTTGCTTTATTCAGACAAAGTGTTAAATATTTTTAATAACCACTGAAGTAACCTATCTTCGTGACAAATGCTAGACCAAGATCAGCACGTCTATCCTCGCGCTCTAATCTTGGTCTGTTATGATCGCATTTAGGTTATGCAAACGTTAAACCAGTAAAACTAACTTTTGATGAATAGCTATAGGATCGTTGTAATACTGCGGATGGCTAACTGTATTTTGCGGAACGGAACGGAACAAGTGATGGGGCACCAGACAGGGAATATCTGTTTCTATACTTATATATTGTACCTGCGGTTTAATAAACACTTAGTAATATCTGGTTAAGGAGAGGCGTACTGTTTTTAACTGTCTCTTTTATGAGATGATATAATTATATAAATAATAAATCGAAGTTGTGTCTTTATTCACTAATGCATGTCTTTACTGTCATACGATATAAATATCTATCATGTGCGGAGTTAAATCTAAAACTCTGTGAAAGAAAGTGAGGAAGAATAGGCAGATATTCATTAAGAACTGGTCAAACTAGAATGCAATTATATACAGTTAAACCCTTTCCCTCATACGACAATTCTGCAGCAAATGACTTTGTACATATTTTGTCAAAAAATAGAAAATCTCTACAATTGAATGGATAACCCCTTTGACTAAAAAAATGGAAAACATTGGGGCAAAAGGAGAAATTGCGCGTTTTATGCAATTTTCTCTTTTAGCACTATGTTTCAAAAAGCCTTCTGATGTAGAGGCACCAGCAAGCGTCTTTATGAGACAAAGGGTTATCTCGCGTGAAAATAGATACTTTATGCTTTTGTTCCGTTCCGTTCCGTAAAATACAGTTACCCACACGGGTAACTGTATAATGCGGAACGGAACAATATATATATATAAATATCTTTATATTACTTGGTGAAAGAATATATACATTATCAGTAGTTCATTATCAAATGAATATTGTAAAAAGGTAAGAACCTAAAGCATGCAGAATCAATTAACCAAAGCGTTATACGTGTGTTTTGTTGGGTGAATGTATTTATTGATAATTTCGGTTTTACGCGGGTTTCAATAATATTCGAGTGACAACGGGGATGTATGAGCCAGCGCATGACAAACGCTAAAAGTTGGCTTTTGTGAACAGTATATAAGATAAAGATCAGCTAGTGCATCCGCACATTCTGATCAATATCTACTGTTGATACATGTTGACTCGAACCCATAGCAAGTGAACTTTTATTTACCACTAGACGTCACTATTATGCACATGTTACAAGTAATGAATAGTTCTGTAGGTCATTGTTCCGTTCCGCAAAATACAGTTACCCACACAAGTAACTGTATAATGCGGCACAGAACGGAACAATATATATATATATAATTAATGAGAGAATATATACATTATCAGAAGCAAATTGTAAAATAGTAAGAAGCTAAAACATGCAGAATCAATTAACCAAAACGTTATACGTGTGTTGTGTTGGGTGAATGCATTTTTCAGGGGGTTAAGATTCGAACCATTACGCAAGTGGACTTTGATTTACCGCTAGACGTTCCTATTATGCACATCTTTAAAAGAAATGAATAGTTTTGTAGGACGTTCGGTTCCAAGATAAATTCAATGTTTGTTTGGTGTTTTACGCTGCTTTCAACAATATATTTCAGTTATATCACGGCGTTTTCTGGGTAAGTTACCAGCACTACTTGTCCATTTTATATTGACACCAGCACGACTTGTCCATTTTATATTGACACCAGCGAGTCAGTCGTCATGCTTACCCCACAAACCTAAGAGCAAAGGAGGAAAAGTCATTACTACCATTTTTAAAGTATTTGGTATGACCCGGTCAGGGATAGAAAATGACACCTCCCGCACCGAGGCGAACGCTCTACCACTACATCATCGATGCGCTCAATATTCCTAATTAAACCTCACTTAATATTCCTAATCAAACCTCACTCAATATTCCTAATTAAACCTCACTCAATATTCCTAATTAAACCGCACTCAATATTCCTAATTAAACCTCACTCAATATTCCTAATTAAACCGCACTCAATATTCCTAATTAAACCTCACTCAATATTCCTAATTAAACCTCACTCAATATTCCTAATTAAACCTCACTCAATATTCCTAATTAAACCTCACTCAATATTCCTAATTAACCTCCCTCAATATTAATGTAACGTGCAGGAGGAATATTGATTTATTGATTATTTCGATTTTACGCGGTTTTCAATTATATTCCAGTTGCAACGGGGATGTATGAGACAGCGCATGAGAAACGCTAACAGTTGGCTTTTGTGAACAGTATATAAGATACAGATCAGCTAGTGCATCCGCACAGTCTGATCAATATCTACTGTTGATACATAATTTATATAGCTTGTTGGATTATTATTTCAACTTGTGTAGATTATAATATAACCGAGCAGGTTGACAATATGATCTGAACCTACACTATTCGAAAATGCCAGCGTTTACCTTTGCTCATGCACTGGCTCGTGCACAATATACACGAACTATGAACCATACTTATTTGCTTAACCCTTTCACTGATGCAGACAACTTTTAAATAGACACTTTAGTTCTGGCTGCTTGCTACAATATTTTTCCCATGTATTCCAAGAAGAAATTTAATAATCCCACATTAGGTAAAAGTTTTCATTTGTCCAAGTCACACGAAAACGATCTTTCCGAACTTACAATTCATTGATTGGGGTTAAACGCCGTTTCAACAATATTTCAGTCATATCACGGCGGCCAGTTCACCTACACAACTCTCTTTCCAAGCAACTGGCCGATTTTCCACATAGACCGAACGCCTTGGTGAATAACGAATAATGCTTGTCTCATTGAACTTTGTCACCGAACTTACGAAATACGATTATCCAAACCTGCTCACTATCAAAACAAGAACTTCCCGTTCGACACCTAGTAGTAGAAGCATCCCGAAAGAATATTTATGATGGAATACTAACTTCACAATAATACATTAATTGTCATTTAACCTTTCCCACATGCTATAAATATGCAGCAGACATATGCAATAGAAAAGATCTGGACACACACATATGCAAAAACATTGTTTTCCGCTTTTATTACAATGTATTCAAAAGTCGTGTGCTGAAGGTGAATTAAAATACATTTACATGTGGGAAAGGGTTGAGTTTAAAGTCAGTTATCGTTAAACGTATACGTCTATGGGTTTCTTTATCCTGCTTACAACAGCTATGCCTACGGTATAATAGTTTGTAACGTTTCGTATCAGAATTCTTATTAGACAACCGTTCGTCAGCAAATATTTAGTTAAACGTAGGGCAGGTGTTTATGCAATGCAGTAAATCGAATCGATCAAAGCGGGTTAGAAGAAGGGTGAAGTGAATGACAAAGTCATTGTTTACATTTTTCAGTGAATTGAAAATAATTTGGAAAGTACAAAAAGTAGTTCCGGCAAAATGATATCATCATTCAAAAATTGATATCATCACTAGTGATGATATACAGCAAAATTTGGATAGGTATGTAACTGTCATAAATTTACATTGAACTATGAATGACGTAATTTTAGTATCACACAAAAAAAGTTATATCGTCACTAGTGATGATATGACTTTTTTATATCATCACTAGTGATGATATAACTTTGCCGGAACTACTTTCTTAACATATTTGTTAAAAAACACACTGGTTTAAAGTTAAAATATTTTTTAATTTCTTCTGTATACAAACATTCATATAGATTATACATACAGACTTACTATATAGCCTGTGTCATTTTTTTTTTAATTCCACAAAATTGTGTACAAACTTAGGTTGAATCCTTTTGACTGGTGTCCCCACTGGCTGTATAATTCTCCATTTGATGATTTGCAAAACCATAACAAATTCTTTATCAGAACTGATCTTGTAAAAATCACAGATCAGGCACTGATAAAAATAGCAAGAATGTATAATGGTCTGCTGATTCCTTGATGATCTGAAGAAAAACACAAAACAATCCACTCCTTCATTTTGTCTCCCTTATGAATTGAACAAAATAGAATAATGTTTCTCTGCTCACATTTTTTTTTTCCTAAACAAATTTATTATTTATTATGTGTGATATTACGAAAACAACATTATAATGATCTAGGAAAATGACTTTAATGAATTTTATTTAACAAATGTATTAAGATTAATACTTACTTACTTGTTGTGTTGGTTATCGTTGGTTATCTTTTATAAAAATTAGTTACAAGCCTACGGAAACCGCATTGTTTTTAAGAAAATAAATAGTCGTACGCAAATGACTTCTGAGAATATGTTAAACATATTTTTTTAAATCATAAAATGTTCTATGAACATGTTCTCACAATGTTTTCAACTCTTACAACGTTCTATCATTGATTATTTTCTCACAACTCTTTAACTGCTATAACCCATATTTAAGATAGCTAGCAACTAAAGTATTTATTGGATCGCTAAAACATGGCGTTGAATATACCTAGTTGCCGTGATATGACTGAAACATTGTTGAAAACGACGTTGAGCCCATATTTAAGATAGCTAGCAAGTAAGTTCCTACCGGGATCGCTAATTTAGATAGCTAGCCAGTAAAGTATTTATTGGATCGCTAAAACATGGCATTGAATATACCTAATTTCCGTGATATGACTGAAACATTGTTGAAAACGACGTTGAACCCATATTTAAGATAGCTAGCAAGTAAGTGCCTACCGGGATCGCTCTTTTAGATAGATAGCCAGTAAGTATCTACCGGGATTTCAGATAGCTAAAATTGCGATAAAATTCAACTGCTACATCTTACATTGTGATAAAATGAGAAATTTCACATTTTTATCACAATGCTTCCAACTCTTCAACTGCTACATCTTACATTGTGATAAAATGAGAAATTTCACATTTTTATCACAATGCTTCCAACTCTTCAACTGCTACATCTTACATTGTGATAAAATGAGAAATTTCACATTTTTATCACAATGCTTCCAACTCTTCAACTGCTAAATCTTACATTGCGATAACATGAGAAATTTCACATTTTTATCACAATGCTTCCAACTCTTCAACTGCTCAACTTTTCAATGGGAATGCTAAAGTCGCCTCTTAGAGTTTGGTGTTCTAGATCGTTCGGCTCGCTTTCTTTTAATTTGGTTGGGTTTTCTACCAGCTGTTGGAGTTCTGTGAACCGTTCTAGTTCCGTCTGAAGACACGATTGTATTTTGGTTGTTTTTGCCAGAGTCTGTTAGGAATTTCTTTGTTCGCTTGTCTCGGTGTTCTTGTGAAATATTCGACCAGTGATCTATTTCGACAAAATGATGATTATATCTTTCAGAGAGTCTGTAGTTGCCCATATTTCTCACGGCTCTACACCTCTCCTCTTGTTCACCTTCTACGATGGTATGCAGAGTTTCCACGAAAGTTAGTAAATCTTGGAATTTCCAGTTGACTGCTGCCTTAAGAATGTGGTTTGCACTTTCACTGTTGTTACTGGTCCAATTTGGTGGAACTTTACCTTGTTTGGCTGGTTCTATCACGTGTTTGATTAGTAATGGCAGCAGTTTGTTTTCAAAGTATTTCATGAATTTCTTTTCGCCGACATTTTCATCTGCAGAGGATATTTCATCTTTGATGTTATTTAGTTTGTAGGTGAACGTATCGGTGTCTGTTGGGAAAATGAGACCATCTTCATTGAAAATACCGGATAGGAGAGAGTCTCTTATTTTTTTCGGGTATCCGACAGCATTTTCCATATGACGGTTGGCGTTTTCTCGGAGATGACGTGTACAAAGGACATGAGTAGCACCTGGTAAAGTTCGTCTGATGGCACTTTTGAATGCAAGTTCTTCGTCGCTCCCGATTGTGAGTTTTTCAAGTTCGCTGTCAGTAAGTTTGTTCGCAATGGACGAAAGGAATAAAGTGTATGCTGCAGTAGTGGAGCTCTGGTGTATAAAGGTTGGGCCGAAACAAATTGGATGATCTTGAGTTTTTCTTCTTAACACGGATAAATCTTTGTAAACTGTTGGTGTTACGTGAAATTCCCCTAAGTTGTAGGTTTTGTCCATTCCAAGTACAGTCCCTGGTTCTGGACAGCAGAATCGTTTCATGTCAGTTATCTGTTGGTCTGTGTATAGAACTATCAGTGGATGATTTAAGCCTTCTTCGTGGTGAACAACTTTTACGAAAGTGCGGGTTTTAGTCATTTCTTCAAGTATTTTTACTTGATCAGCGGCATTTGCTGTTGGTTGTGTTGTATTTCTGTCTTTCTTGTTTACTTCGTATTTAATGTTTCTTAATTGTTTTTCATTTCTTTGTTTATTGAAGTCGTTGCTGGTTTTAATGTTTGTTTCTCTCTCTACTTCTTTTACATTTCTGTGTTTTAACTGCTGCTTTAAGTCCCGTCTCACGTTTGGTTTAGTTCTAATGTATTTAGTGTTGTTTTTAAAATCTTTAACTGAACCGTAGAAATCTCTGCCAGGGTAAACCCCGATGTACTCTACTATAGCGATATTAGTAGTATAGTGAGGACCGTATACGCCTTATTTCCATCAGCCATCAGCCATCCCCCTTAAAGGAGGTCAACGAACTCATAAATCAACGACCTCATTTATCAGGTAATCTAATAGGGTGTCATCAAAATCTCAGACATTGTGTCACCAAGATCACATTAAAATGCTAATGAACCCCATTGATAGTGTGGTATGAAAAGAAAATTAACATTTTAAAAATCCACCCTCATTAATCATGAGGTAGGCAATGAACGTATGAAAATAATGAAATCAACGACCGCATTTATCATCCGGTAACGTAATAGGGTGTCACCAAAATCTCAGACATTGTATCACCAAGATCACATGAAAATGCTAATGAACCCCATTGATAGTGTGGTATGAAAAGAAATTGACATTTTAAAAATCCACCCTCATTAATCATTAGGTACAGCCCATTTTTACTTCTGATTAGTCCATTTCTTATGTTCTCACCAACTCAATAGTTTCGTTGATAAAGTATTCAGATGATCAGTCGTCAGTGGTTAACATGGCACAACAACAATTGGATGGGACTAGTTCTTTAAAAGCTATAGAGGAATTCAGTGCAGTACACTGGGAACATAATCAAGTGTTGTGTCAAGTCAATGAACAGTTTTCTCTCATCGTGAAACGTTGCAACCAGTCTATTTATGTTTTGATTCGAAGCGGGAGCAAATTGTTAAAAATACCGTTCGACGTATTTGACGTTATATGCAACGCACACTTAAGCGTAATATATCTAAAGCAGATGTTGGAAGAACAACGCGAGGTAGAAAAGTATGAAGCAGCGCTTCAGTGGTTGTGCTGTTACTGCGGAGTACGATTTGTGTCAAAAAGGAAATGTATTCAGCATGAAGAACAGGAACACAGTCAAACGAGTGACCGTTGTTTTCATGCAAATGTAATGGAATGTGAACAGTGTGTCAATTGCAATCCTTCTTTCCACTCGTATAGCCAAGATTAATGTGTTGAGTCGTATAAAGGTAGAAATACTACCTATAACTGTCACTCGACACATCGGACCAAGAAAACAACCATGTCAACATTGTTGGATTCCTACTTAGATTTCTTCTACGCAAAAGAAATATGGCACCGTCTGCCTGAGGTGATAAAACAAAATTGCGAAGGATGCCTGGTGGAGTCTTTATCACAAACCAATCATACGTGTGTTATGTCGAGCAAACGTGAACAACTCTCCCTCTATCTAGAGGATATTCTTGAAGTCATCGATGAACAAGACATTCTGTTGAAGTGGAAGGAAGCCGTGGCAGCCTTGGAGTATGTCTCTCCAGAATATCTCGCCATGTTCGAATTGAAACTGCGCTGTCTCGACTGGAGAGAAACCATGAAAACACCTAGTTGGAAATACCGAATGATTAAAATGGTCTTGCAGTTGAGGCATTTGGAAACATATTTCTAAACCACTAACACGTCATTATACCCATCAAGGAGATACCGTCATTCGTTAGACAGACATCATAGTGACAACATGGAATCGAGCACCCTCGCCCATCCGAAATATATTTCGTTCAAACATCGATTGGAAAGCTATACCACGTGGCCACCGCAGCTGACTCAAACGAAGAATGACCTCGCCCATGCCGGACTGTTCTATAGCAATGTGAGCGATAAAGTCACTTGTTTCGCGTGTGGAGTGATGCTCTATGGATGGAAAGCACGAGACAACCCCTGGATAGAACATTACAAACACACCAGAAACTGTTTATATCTGAAAATGGTGGGAGGTGTGAGACTCCTCGTACACGACCATGGCGGTCCCGGCTGTCTGTGGACCAAACCTAAAGAAGTGTTAGATCGTGAGTCAACCACCCCACCCAACCCTCTCCATGGATCACGGACTCACGGTGGGATTGATGAACCTGATGTGTGAAAGAAGACGCGTGTGACTTTACCAACGAAAACTGATGTCAATTTGGATAGAGTGAACAAACAGTGGTTTTCTGTGCTGGTGACATTCGGACAAGATCCAGAGGCATAGTGCTTTTTCTTGTTTGTTATAACGGATTAATTCATCTCGGTCGGTGCCGAATGTAATAGATTTTGTGAAACCAATGACATTGTATGTCTATCATTAAAAAAATATGAAACGTTATATGGACTTTGTCTGATATTATTTCCCGGTAAGTGAAAAACAAAACAAACGCATTAACATTGGGTTACAATAATTTTATTACATATATATATATATATATATATATAGTTCAAAACTAAACTTGTATAGGTGGAAACATCCACTTTGTGTTTAAATTATAAACTGGTGTATGTACATTGTATTGGTGCTTTTTTGATGTCAGAAGGACTGTAGCGTGTCCATCTTATTGTAGTAATATGTTTGTCTCACTCTGACTGTTTCTGCAATCACTAGGTATTGACGTAGAATGTTGAAACAGCTGCGCAGCTGTTTCAACGTTAACACACTACTAATTTCAAAATTAGTCAGAGTAAGACGATAATTTATAACTTTAGGATAGATACGCTACAGTCGTTCTGACATGTAAAACAACAGCACCACAATCTACACAACATATTTACATAAGACAATTCCATGACAAAGGTTTACACCTCTGATTATCCATACAGTCATTTTGTACACAATGAGGATATATTCGCCTGAACATATCCAATATAAATTGATCATTAGCCTTCGTGTTGGAGGCACTGAAGTTGTAAACGACACGCGTCATGCTATACCCTAAAAGTCGTTGACGAAGAAAATAAACACAGTAGAGTCCGCACACATTCGAAGTGTCGCTTTGAAGGCGTGTCTGATTCACACGCACACTGCGAGTATGACGTTGTAGCCACAAAGAAAACAAGGGGTTATATACACCCGGATGCTGTCCGTAACTGTCGAAACATTCTATTACATTGTCATGTACGAAAAAAGCCAGCCAATGTGTCCCAGGTTTATTGCTGATGTCCGTATTTGCTATAAACCCGCACGGGTAGGATGGCAGAGTTCTCGGCAGTTGATCCGCTGCAAATACTCCTAATACACGATTCTGTAACACCGGGTCGCAGGATATGATACATCGAAGCTGCGAGGTGTTCATGTCTGTACGATAATGTCTCTCGATTGGTTGATTTCTAAGTAGCCCGGGCCTTCGCTGTATACCATACAACTCATCGGTTCTGAAGAAAAATAAATCTGTAAACTTTCTTGTTGAGAGTTGAGAGTTGTTATACAACATTTTGAAGATTTTTATTAAGTGCTCAAAAAGTACCTGACAGTTTTAGCCCTGATGTTCATGTATAATCAAAAAAAAAAAAAGGAAGACAATTTCTTTTGTCTTGATCATGGAAATTATGTGTCAACACACAGGTTTTGACTCGAAATAGATGCTAAACATATCGCATTAAATACCGTTTAATGAAAGGTGTAAGTATACATTAACAAGGCATACCTGAGAGTCCAGAGCTGAACTGCACCTCCAAGCGCACGTTGCCATTCTTTACCAGGGACAGGTACTCGCCGTGATGCGAGAAGTCGGGCACCAACTGGAAGGCGAAGAGGGTGCTGCCACTTATAAAGTGGTGCTTGTCCAACGCATTGCCTTCATCCTGACGCCACTTCCCCGAGCTCATCAAGAGGTTGTTATAAGCTCTCATGATGGCTGTTCCATCGGCCTTGGTGAAGTCTAATTTCAGCGGGTTTCCACCGATTGGTAGCCCATCGGCGTACAGCGCAATATGATTGATACCGCAATTTTCGAAATTGAAGGGATTGGTGGCGTAATCTCCGTTCAACGCCTTGCTCTTGACAAAGCCGATGATCACTTTTTCCGGTTTTTGTCCTTGAAACAGATTATCCCAGTTGAATGAGGCACTGCCCGTGGCCACGCTCTGAGAACGACACTCCACCTTAGTGTAGGGATACAAGGCGTTCCGCTTCTCCAAGATTTTTGAGTGTCCGTACAGGACTGCCGGGTTCACCCTGATTTTCCTAGCCAACACGTAAATATCCTCGATATTGATTTTAAAGTTCATACTGGCATCCGCAGCGATCAAAGCGAAGCTGGCTGGACTTCGGTAGATTTTAAGTTTCACGTCCACTTGGTTCAGCAGGTAGCGTTCCATAGAAAAGAGATCGTGGAATATAGGCCCCTGGAGATCGAGCGTTTTCGATGTGACAATCCATTGTGCTCGATCGAATAGACCGTTGTTACTTCCGTTGGGATCTGTTACGCCGGGAGAATCACTGTCGTCCATGGTCCATCCCTGGGTTTGCATCTGAGACGAAAGGGCATCCTGGCCATAATTCAGCAGAGTCTGAATATAGGCTCTGTAGGGGTTGTAATTACAAGTGATACTGGCTTTGTTCTGCAAAGTCACCTCGGTTGTCGAAAACAGGCTCTGTAGAAACAGATTCGCTGGACCTACTTTTTGCACCTTTATATCTGTCAAAACAGTACCGTCAGCTTTCTGCACTTTCAGTTTCACGTAGAGTTGAGAATTCTTCAGATCCAAGTAATCCGTCGAATTTTGTCCGTTGATGCGAAATTCCAACGGTGCATCGCCCGATACAGAAGACAGAGGTCGAATTTCTTCGTAATAGATCTCATTAACGCTCGTCTGTGTACCGGGTAAATTGAATAACTCCAGTTCCGACACGAGTCCTTCTTGAAACTGTTCTTCGTTGAACACGGACATGTTTACTTGATCTCAAAAATGTCAGAATGGCCACGTTTTTGTGTAGGTCTTCGACTTTTCTGGGAGTTCTTTCCCGCACTGCGCTTTTGCCCTGTGCCTCGCTGATGTTTTGCGTTGTGAGAGGACGATCCTACTGCTTTTCTTTTCGTGCTCTCCTCTCGGCGTTCCGTCAAGTTCTGATACGCTTTCTCGACGACCTTCGGATTTATATCTTGTCTCTCCAGTTCAGATTTGGCCTGAGCTGCTGTCTGTTCCGTGGGTAACACGGCTTTAATAGAGACGTATTGGTCGTCTTTCCTTTTCTGTGGTTTAACCGTAATGATACAAGGTTTCCGTCCACCACCCCTTTGATTTGAAGTCCCTTTACTCACGCCGTCAAAATAATCCACCCACAACTGCGTATTTGGTACGTATAATTTCATGTTCTTTCACCAAAATGGATAATACTTGAAATGAAGTGTCAAGCGTACAGGTTTTACTAAATGTGAGATGTCTTCGTCGAGTTCTCCCTTTATATAGATCTCAAAATCTCTCACTTCATGCTTTGACACTGGTACGTTAAAAGGAGTGTCCAGTATATAATCCCATTTGCCTCTACTACTCTTTTTCAAACGTCTTAACAAAGGGCGTTCTTCACCGTAGACGATACTTTCTTTACACAAATCCGCGTAAATGTAAAGTCCTTCGTCGGCTTTGATGCTCGATTTTGACGTTTCCGCGGCGTGAAATTCCACTAAAGCCACTTTCCACAGGCCAGGAAAATCTAAAGGAAAGTTCAGCTGTACTCTAAATCTCGTCGTCGTGTTGTCGTCGAAATAGGTGTTACTCTCGTCACTTTGCACGTAGAGATACCGATCCATCTTCTCACGAATCAGTCTTTACTCGAAGAGAAGCACTGCGTCTTTGATCCCGTCTACTCCACCTTGGTGAAAAACTGTACTACGGGTTTTAAGAGGAGAGGTAAAAGCGCCGCGTGTCTGACTAATAGACGCTGTCGCTGCTGAAGAGTTAGATCTTTGGAGACCAGTCTTCGAATGTTCCTTCTCTGATGATACAATCTCTTCTTCACTTTATCCGTGACGAAACAGGTTCCTCTCAACACGTTGTAAATAGCTTCTACCACGGCCCGTAGTTGACCCGGGCTTAAAGTTTTCGCAATCGCCGATCGCTGAGCCTCCGTTGTGTCCACCAAAAGTCGAAATAAGGTTAGATGCTTCTCCACCGTTTGCGCCATGGTTTATGTGGAACTCGTCGTCGATGCCGCTAGTTTTAAAGATCCAACATCTTCTTTATTGACCCAGGAGTCGTACTTTGGCGGCCAGCCTCTCCATCGTATCAACAGTTGCTGTCCTCCCCCTCGTTTTCTAGACCTGAGTACTTTCTCCACCAAATATCGGTCTTGTTCATAAGCCTTTTTCAGTTGATTTTGATAAAACGTGCCACTGACGACTTCCCCGGCGTAATCTTTCAAACGGTATTGCGGAATACTGTCACTCATGAAGCGCTGATTCACCACAAAAAGTTCTCTAGACCATCGCTCATCGTACTCGCGTTGAAAGGCGCGCCTCAGAAAAGACACTCGCACGAGATCTCCTACTTTGTAGTTAAAGTCCCCAATACTCGACGCACTAGGTCTCCTGGTCAATGACTTCGGTGGAGTGGTGTACTGCAGCTTCCACAAGTCCACCGAGTCTTTGGCTTTGACACTCCGCGGCGTTCTCTTGATAGATCGATGATAGGTGGCGTTGTAGCTGGCTGTGATATCTGGAAGGATGTCTACCCATCGCTTTGTCTGTTGATGGGTCATGTATCTGATCATTCGAGATTTGATCGTTTTAATGGCTCTTTCGGCATAGGACGCCTTCACCACGTTGTGAGTCACGAAGAAATCCACCCCTTCTTTCTTTAGGAAGGCTTTGACCTGCTTGTTGACAAACTCGGTGCCCTTATCCGTACGTAGATGCGTCGGTTTCCTTCCAGAGACAAAGATTTGTGTCAGGGCTCGCATCATTTCCTGACCGGTGGTAGTCCGCAAGGCCACCGTCCACACAAATTTGGACAAGATGTCGATTGCCAGTACGAAAAACGCGTAGTCCTCATTGTGTTTCTTGTAGAACACCATGTTGGCCGTATCCACATCCCATTGGTAATCAACAAAGGGAGCAATCACGCGTCGACGTTTAAACTTGGAACGCGTTTCACGATGCACTGCGTAGTCTTCCTGTTTCAACAACCAATTCCGAATTTTTGTTCTACTGAGGACAAACTTGCCTTCCTTTCTCACGGCTCTGTAGAGTTTTTCCACGCCTCCATAGGCCCCATCATGCGAGGGATCGTAGTAAATGCTGACTAAGTAGTCTTCGTACTTTGTAGGCGAAGCCATTTGACTTTCTGCCTCTCTGGAGGTTCTACGACTGCCTTTAGATGCGTTCGTTTGACAGGAATACCCGGGGGTGGTGGGAGCTCGCCCCTTCCTCCGATCTGTTGTCTGGCGGAGGATGACAGCAAACTCGTCGGTACATTAAGTTCTGTCAACAGCTTTCTAAATGCCTCTTTCCCGACTGGTGTAAAATCTTTATAGTCTTTCAGATGCACTTTGAGTAGGTCGATAATGTTAGAGTCGGATAACTCTCGTTCCTTCACCGAGACCTCCCCTTTCTCATTCCACGTGACATGAGGTTGAATGTATTCGAGCAAGCTACGCACTCTGCTCCGCATGGATTTTGGAAATTGTTGTACTACTTTCTCCGAAGAGCTAACAGTAACATCCGACACAAGGTTACTCTCATTAGAGCTTTCCTTCACGTCTGTCAGTTGTTCCACGCTAGGTGAATTGGTACCCTCTTGCTCGGACATTTTCTGAGATTCCATCTTCGGCGTTTCATTCATTAAACGTTGATATCGATCGTAAGGCAGCAATACCATTTTCTTCATGCTTGCTGATACACGATGGTGTCTTCGCCGTCAAACACGCGGGTTCTGACACGATAGGACTCCTCTGCTCCCGGCGAAAAATCCAAGACTAAATACCCATAAGGCTTTGAAGTCGCGTCTTTATAGGCTTCCATGAGAAAAGCGCTTTTGCCCAAAAACGCCTGTCTGGCTAAGCACTGGAGCTGTGACACATCTCTTGGATTTTTCATGAGAACATAAATATGCGTGTTGAGATTGATCGTGCGACTGTGCTTGCCTTTACAGTACACATTCTGGTTGATGTACAGCACGCTAAAATGCCGATGATGCATGCCTTTGACAAACAGGTTTTCCATCTCGGGCGAAGACGTAACACTACCCATTAAATCGTCCAAAATCACCAAATTACAATTGCTGGGACTGGAGAGTTGACTCAATTGTTCTTCCGTCGGTAATCCTTGATGGAAGGTGATACACGGCAACTCCTTTTCCATGGTCTCAAACAGGGGTTGGTAGATCCCGTAACAGTACAACACTTTCTCGGGTGGTGTCGTAAACATGTCTTCTTTCTCCCGCAACAGGCGAAAAGTCCAAAAGCTCTTCCCACTCATGGTGGCCCCACTGATGGCAATGGACGTACACTCCGGGAAGGGAAACATCTCGAAAATGATAGTGTTAATTGTAAGGCTTCTGCATTTATACCTCTAGTCTTCGAAATTGCTAGCCAGCAGGTCGATCAAATCTTGATCAGAGTGTTCTCGTTCTTGAGGCGGAAGAGGGCATAAGGTGATGTCCAGAGGGTCGGTGTGGATTCCGTCGTCCAGCACTTTTCTCTTACAGTACAAGTAAGAGAAGCCTCTCCGCTCTTGGGTGTATGTGAAAATGGCATTGTTTCTCACCGGAAGCCACGGTTTTTATCACTCTCACCCTTGCGCGTTTTCAACACGCGACGAAATTTAGCCATGGGGGCTGTCAGATGACGCTTGCTCACACCTTTCGAGCTGTACTTATATTCGTGAACGCGACGAGACTGCAACCGGCATTTTCGAGCTTTCCATCCTTTGGCCGCATTCAAAAGACGAGAGGCGGTAATTCGCTGACTGGAGGGCTTGATCAGCTCTGATTTGCGTACGATATAGGTCTTGCTGCAGAGTCCTATCATTTCATTTCCTTGGTACTCCAGCTTGAATAAGCCCGGAGTACGCTTGTCGTACTTGGCATGTTTGACGCAGCAGGTGCGAGGAAACCAGTGGAAACCGGCATCCGCTTCTAACTCTAAGTCGTTGCAAAAGCCATTCTGTCCTCGGATATACTTGTCCTTCAACTCCGGTTTAATGATCTCTTCCAAACTGGATCCGGAGATGGCCATGTACGCGCTATCAGTATCCATCTCGCAGTACTCGAAATTGGCTCGGTCAACGTAAACATCCATGAAGTCGAAATAAAATTCTAACATGCGCAGCTTGGCATACTGAAGAATGAAATAACCCAGTTGGATGGGTAAATCCAGCTTAATTTTTCTTTTGGCCATCTCCACCTCGTAATACTGTTCCTCTAGATCCAGGCATTCCAATTTTTGAAACAAGGGATCATTGACTTTGAGACAGGTCTCATTTTCGCCTTGGATGTACTTGACATCTCGGTGTTTCGTTTTGTCCATGATGAGAGACCCGTAGCCGGAATTGCCGATGACTTTCATCGTGTCAGCGATAATGGCCGTGTCTGGGTCGGCGTCCCCTTGTCGCCGTGCGTCGCTGACTTCTTGAACAAAGTCTTTGAAGCAGCGTTGATGCTGAAACTCGACGACTTGGTAGATTTTAGTGACAACCAAGCCGTGGGTAAGGTACCATTGCAGGAGCGGGGTAGCTAGCAAGATTTGTCGGGCTTTCATGCCGCCCACGAGTAGTCTTCTGGGTTTGTCCGACAGTTGATACTCCCAGATGTGGGCTTGCATATGTTCTCCCATGGCATCGAAAGGGATATCGGTGGTACAGAAGAGAGGAGACATTTCATGGAAGTACTGGTAGGGCGACAAGGTCGGGTGGTGGAAAGAACCTTCCCACTGCTCCGGGACTTGTATGTCGACTTCCACCATGCCGAAAAGTTTTCCGTCGACTACACCGTCCATGATAGAGTGTTCGTTGATCTTCCCCTTATGATCTCGAAAGAAACCAGGGCGCATCAAGTCGATAAAGGCGTAGATTTGCGGGTGCTGTCTACAGTATTTGCGAAATTGACATTCCCACATTTCTACCACTACATGGTCTCGTTTCAGGAAGGCAGTAGTCTCCTGAGTCTTTTGATATTTTTGGGCTCTGGTGGCTAGCCATTTCTCGTTCCGGATCTCACTAGTAACGTCGCAGCGATGCCCGTGCCAGTAACATCCTTGAAACTGGAAGATGGTGGCTTTGTCTTCTGGCTTGGTGGCGGGTGCGTATCCATCCACGGGGTACTTTCCCACTTTCACTTCTCGACCCGTGTTCAGTTGGTGCTGAATGGCTACACCATGAGTCTGTGCCAGCCAGTCCATCCAGTAATAGGCCGACATGTATTTATCCCGCAACTCGGGCCGAAAGTCGTTGTCAGCTAGTCGGCGTACGAAAGGTCCCACGGGCATAGGCTGCCCAATGGCTTGAAGGTAGAGGGCATTAGCGTCAAATCCGAGGATCGATCGGCATGGATTCTGGCCACGAATCCGTGTTTGACCGGCGCAGTGATGACGGGTGAAAATGATACTCGGACCCCCGACAATGTTGTGTTTGACGGTTTGGTAGAGGTCTTCGTTCTGTTTGTCAAACAAAGCGAAATTGGCATTATTCTTCCTGGCTGTCTTGAATAGGAGCTGCCTTGCTATGCCGGGGACGGAGATGGCCGTTTTGAAGACATCCACGCCTTTCTCGAAATAAAATTGTTGAAACTTGTCTACGGCTTCGACAAACGGCTCGACGTCCAAGTTGTTATACCACACGAGGAAGTCCCGAAACGTGGTCATCTCTTTTTCGCGCCAGATGCGCTGACAGTGAGCGTACTCTTCCTCCGAGATGTTGGTGCCCTTCAAATGGCTGTAGAAGGCCTCGTGTGGAGGGAGAGAGGTGGACTCCAGCTTGATGATATCGTCGAACCACTCATAGGGGAAAAAACCCTTTTGTTCTGCCACGTAGTAGGCCTTGAGGAAGCCAGCGTACGAGGACCCAGCCGCTAAGAACTGTGACATGTCGAGGAATTTCAATGTATTCGTAGCGATGCACATATAGGCGTTGTTATGCTTGACCACGAACGCCTCGGAGTCTTCGTGCATGTTCAAGTGCTTGGCCAGGCAACGTTTAATGAGGTTCAAATCGTATTTAGCCGAGTTGAACCCTAGAACGGGGACCTGAGTCATGTAGGTCTCCAATTGGCCGCAGACCTTCTTTAACGGATGAGAGGTTTTTTTCGCCGTTTCGCGGGCTTCCTCCTCTTCCATGTCGTCCCCGCTACTTCCATCATGGTCAACCTCTTCTTCTTCTTTAGCCTCGTCCTCGTCGATTTTCGCGTCAATGGCTTCTAAGATCCACCCCCATTTTTCTTCGGCCAGCTCGAAAACGCGATCGGCGATCAGGTTCATATTAGACACCATGTTGCTGACTAACTGGTCCTGGTCGGCTTCTACTAGGCAAACAGGAGAAGTATGTCCCTCCACATTACTGCAGATGGACACGCTGACGGGGACGTGTTTTTGGGTCCATTGCAGAGACTCGGTGGGGCAGTCCTGGATCTTCTGCAGAAGGGCCTCAAAGTCGTAGCACATGTACCACGGGAAGGTGCGTTGATCTTCGTGTACATTGATCTCGTATTGGTCCAACTGGTCGAAAATACTTTCCCTGGCTCGATGGAAGCCCCCCGGGTACACGAATTTCGTCTTGTTGGCACAGCTTTTCTGGTGACGATGGAGGTGGCCTGCATGACCGAAATGACGCTCGCAGGTCTGGCACTGGTACTTCTGGGCATACACAGCGAAATCCCGAATATAGGACAGGTGGTTGTCGAAGAGGTTGACATACATGGTGGTAGCATGCTGACCTCTAGATTTGTAGATGGATCGTGCAAATCCGTCTTTCGTCAGGTTGTATACTTCGAGGTTGACATTGAAACGGGTTTCAAACTCGGGAAACTCGTCGATACTCAACCCTTCGAAGTCTTGGGGAGAGTCCTCGAACCATTGACGGTACAGTTGTTTGGCTGGACGTTCTATCGATTTGATGTCGTGTTCTTGGTGTAGTGCCAGGCATCGAAAGGCGCAGAGGTTGTCCTTGTACAGCTTCCCGTTCTGTCGATCTTTTACTAACGGGTACAGACTATCTTTCTTCAACAGATAGTCGGGCAGCTTGCCATGACCAACAGGGTAGTAGGTCTCGGTCACCAGAAAGTGGACGTTGGTCACCAGCACAGGGACCCACTTGGTGTCGGGTCTTTGCCTTAACAATTCCGTCAGGATATCTTTGGTCTGCAGTTGGCGGCGGAGACGTTGGAGATCGATCCTTCTCGAGATGTATAGGGGCCTCTCGAATATCCCGCTATTGGTATAAGGCACGAAGTACCTGTATCGCCTCGTCTCTCTATTTTGGAGGATGACGCCAAAGACTAGATTGAGACGAAAGGCTCTCTGCTGGCGCCGATACACATCCTCCGCAAACCCCATCAGTTGGTTTAGGTTAACGTCATTGGTCAAGGGGAAGTTGTACGTCGTCTGAATGGGTCCCTGTTGATGGTGCTCCAAAATGAGGGAAGCATTTGCGTCGTATACTTGGCGCAAAACGTCGGTGCCCTGCCAAGGTGCCGCTTCGTCCCGTCCCCAAGGCCGAGGTTGTAAGGCTCCACCAAACTGGTTATTGTAATGTTCTCGCATGCGGTGGAGGTACAAGTCCCGCTTGTTGTCAAATACCTCCGTGCAGCGCCGGCATCTAAACTGACTGGAACGAGACTCTGGTAAGGAGCGGGCTGGTCTAGCGGGGGGTCGAGTAGGCACCTTCTTTGACCCACTGGGTCGAGGCTTGTGTACCTTCTCGTGCCATTGGAGGTGTCGTCGAAGCCCGTGGGCTGATGCGCAGCGTTTCTGGCATCGGGGACAGTCGTTTACGGAAGGCATTCCGCAGGTTTTCTCGTGCTGTGTGACGTTTTGTCGATAATTAAAGGTCTTGTGACACTTGGAGCAAGAATGGATGGCCTTCTGTTGATGCACCGCTAGAATGTGCGCTTTTAAATTTTTCTTGTGTGTATACGACTTGTCGCAGGTGTCACAAAGAAACTCGGCTACGGGATTGGCAGAGACCTAAAATATAGAGGATGTTGTTGCACAGTTACTTAGTCTCGCCTGACTTTTATTTTCTTAGTCTCGCCTGGATCACCGCTCGAACATCGTGACACTCATTTTGTTTAGATTAGTATAATACGTATAAAGCGTCGCAGTACAGTATGGATTTTTTTGTATACTAAATGTCTTGTTTTAAGTGTCACATCGGTTTAACAGTTCATCAAAACAAAGCAAATTATACTTACATTCCGAGACTCCTGCTTAGCGGTCTTGTCTTCCATGGTCTGTTCAGGTAGAGCACCTTCCCCAGACTGAACCTAAAAGTATATAAATGAATTTTATTCTAGAGACTGCCTATACCGAACAATCAGGTATGGATTGTAATAAAGAGGACAGACTTTAGATAGAACTAAACTTACACTGCTGGGATCTTGCTCTTCTATCCTGTCCCTCTGTTGGCTGTTGGTTTCCTCTTCCGGTTCAACCAGAAATGTAAACAATATCCGTACAATGCGCCTGTAATTCCGAAGTAGCAGTTTTCTTTTAACCCATTTAAACTTATGTCAAAACTGTAGAACACTCATATTGCAATGTTTATGGTGCAGTGGAATTGTTTATAGTATCCCTAATACAATACCTTAGGCGACATGTACTTATTTAGTATAGTATAAATGTGTAAACTACTGTCAGATACACTTACGATGCCATCTAAGAAGTCCAGATCATGGAGTTGCTCATGAAACTCCAGTTCTTCCGGGTCTTGAATAAACACCCCGCAACATTTACAATGTCTAGCCATCTGAAAGTGAAAACAAAAGGTCAGTATACATATTGATAAATAATCAAATACTTATTTTGTAACACTTTGACTGAATTACAGACCATTGTATTAGACTCGGAAGGGTCCCTAGAGGTCGAAACCGGTCTTAACTCGATTGGTACTGGGTTGTCTGGAAGTCTGCGAGGGTGTCAGAGACAATAGTAGACCATTGTATTAGACTCGGAAGGGTCCCCGGAGCCCGAAACCACGCTTAGCTCGATTGGCATCGGGATGTCTGGAAGTCTGCGAGGGTGCCAGAGACAATGGTAGATCATTGTATTAGACTCGGGAGGGTCCCGGGACCCCGAAACCACGCTTAGCTCAATGGCACCGGGGATGTCTGGAAGTCTGCGAGGGTGCCAGAGACAATAGTAGACCATTGTATTAGACTCGGAAGGGTCCCAGGACCCCGAAACCACGCTTAGCTCGATTGGCACCGGGGATGCCTGGAAGTCTGCGAGGGTGCCAGAGACAATAGTAGACCATTGTATTAGACTCGGATGGGTCTCCGGAGCCCGAAACCACGCTTAGCTCGATTGGCATCGGGATGTCTGGAAGTCTGCGAGAGTGCCAGAGAATATCACAGACCTTTAAAGTGGAGTAGGGGTGAGTTCCAAAAAGTATTCTGCAAACCACATTTGTCTATCTCGGTGATATATGTATTTAAAAAACATTTCTAACTTGTGTTGTGTAGCCGTAACACCCACATCACAGAGACAGGCGGACGGACTAACAGTGAGTTTAAGGTTTTAGTAACTAACGAATTTACTAATGAAATGTACACTGGCCTTAAATCATAGAACGTTACTTGACTATAAGCGCAATTCTGTCTGGGTTCCTGCGCGTTTGTATAGTTACAACAATTATTATTATGTATAAACTTCGTTAGGGTGACGTAAAATCCCCTATCACAAATTACAGACGAACGGACACACAGTTTGTGAATATAAAAGCTACTGCAGAGGTACAGATATACCAGTCCTACCCAATAACTGATTTAAGAGAGTACGTTAAATTTTATATACGATTCTTGCTTCTTAACGTGTGTGTTGCGAAGTCGTTACACCCATATCATAATACAGTCAGTCGGACGAACAGTGGTATATAGAATATAAGAGAAACACACTTACCTTTTGGAGTAGAACTGCTGACAATATTAAACTCCGAAATACACGTTTTACTATAGATCTATCACAAGTTTCTTCAACACATAAATAGACACGCTTGTTCTAAGTTGTTTTCGTTGCAAATGAATGTTAGATCTTCTGAAGTTCACCTTATATACAGATAACCGAGGTCGTTGATTTCATTCTTTTCATACGTTGATTGACGAAGGTGGATTTTGAAAATGTTAATTTTCTTTTCATACCACACTATCAATGGGGTTCATTAGCATTTTAATGTGATCTTGGTGATACAATGTCTGAGATTTTGGTGACACCCTATTAGATTACCTGATAAATGAGGTCGTTGATGTATGAGTTCGTTGACCTCTTTAAGGGGGGGGGGGCTGATGGCTGATGGAAATAAGGCGTATACGGTGCTCGCGGGGGATGGCTGATGGCTGATGGAAATAAGGCGTATACGGTCCTCACTATACTACTGATATTAGTGTCTGTAATTGACGAAGATGATGTTTCTAACCAGGTCACTCGTTTCTTGAATTGGTCGGGGTCGGCAGGTGAAGCTTTCAAGGTTTGGTACATTCTGTGTACTTTAACTACGGATTCAGGGGCTGGTTGTGGTTCTAGTGGAAAAAATTCTTTTTTCTTCTTGTTTTGTTTCGTTATGCAGTATAGATCATTCTTTTTGAGGACCGTAGTAAAGGAACCGGCATTTTCGATGTAAGTGGTACACGGCGATGTGACGCCAGTCCATGCACCACAGTCGTCCCAAAAGTCGGAACGTTGGCCTCTATTCCTTTTCTGGATGTTCACCGTATTGTCTATGACAAAATACATCCCGTCTTTGCGACCAGTAGGTATCTCGGAGAGGATTGTATGAGGCCCGCGTATAATGTTAATCGTTGAGTTAAAGTCCATGAATTTGTTTAGAGGGCCTGGCTGGAATTCGTTATGATCTTCGTCTTCGTCTTCGTCTTCGTCTTCTTTTGTGGCGTGGTCTAGCGGATCTGGACTAAAAGTTAAATTTTCTATTACGTTACTGGCGTCGATATCTTCTTCGATTGTCGATAGGTTTGGAATGAATTGTAGTTCGTCTTCGTCTTTGTTATCATCGTCAACTTCTAATTCTGTGAAACGGGCACTGTTTGGTGCGTGAAATATACTGATTTCATCATCATCATCATCATCATCTACTATTTCAAATCTATGTATAGGCTGTCTTGTTTGGACCAGTGGAACGAAATGATTCGGTACCCATTCCAGCTTTCTCATCTTAACGGAACTATTTCTGTGTTGGCTGGTGTTCGTCCACATGACTGTAATAGCTGGTTGTTCTGGGTCAACAAACCTTGGCTTGAAAGTTGTGTTCAGCTGTTGATAGTTGTAATGACCGGACCCATTCAGACTGGGGTAAACAGAGGTCACGGATACTTTCAGAATGTTTGATAAGGCCATAATGTGCCAAACGGAAGCCCATTCTCATCTTCTTGGACAATCTATACAGTCAGTATCAAATGCTGGGCTGATGACGGCGAGTTGTTCGTACATACGATGTTTTAGGTATTTGCCTCTGTTACCGACCATCTCTAGGCAGCATCTATATCTCAGCTCGTGACTTCTTGATTCGTCACCGGCAATGCACAGGGAAAACGAGTTGAACAAACAGTCACCATTTCCAGTACTGCGAAGGGCTGTTTTGTTGGTGGTGTGATGGGAAAGGAGAATTGCATTTGCCACTGGATCTTGTGGGAGGTTGTCGAAATTATCATGTAAGGAATGAAGAAATTTTTCTGATCGGATGATGAGACTTTCTCTTTTTACACCCATCTGTAGGCTAACTAGTCCATTGGATGCATCACGCTCGAGTCTCTGTAGACCTTTGACGAAATCAAACTTTCCATCCTCAGAAGAACGACAAGTGACACAATAATAAGACAATATATCATCATCCCACAGTTTGCGATCTTTCTTGGCGATGCCCTGACATCTAAAGTGAGACCAGGTTTCACATGACTGCAAAAAAGGGAATATGACCTTAAGAAATTGGAATATGACCTGAATAAAGGGTAATATGACCTGAATAAAGGGTAATATGACCTGATATAAGGGGGAAAAGACCAAAGGACGGAGAGATTATCAATCATTGTATTATCCCGAGGTGTTAATTGTTTTATTATCCCGTTCACAGCGTGTGATCAATTAGCGGTGAATAACGGAAGCTAACGGAGTCAGTATATCACATTCAGTCACTCGTCAATTTTTAGAAGAAAAGTAGAAATCGTTAGAAATTAGCGAATGCTCCTTTTCTTTTAAGAATTATACATTTTCCAAGTTTTCAATTCAATCAACAGCACGGGAATATATATCACATTCAGTCACTCGTCAATTCTTAGAAGAAAAGTAGAACTCGTTAAGAATTAGCGAAGGCTCATTTTCTTAAAATAATTATACATTTTCCAAGTTCATAGTGACAAAATAAGTCATTTCTCAAACGAGCAATTTCTCCTGTTGGCACAATGTTTTCATAGGTTGTCCATTCAATTTTCTATTTGTTGACATAAAATATCGTCTGTTGCAGAATTGTCATAAATGGAAAGGGCAATACAAATACAAAGAAAACACTTACCTCACAAAAAATGCAGTGGTCTTCACAATTCTCTGAACACATACAGCATGGATAAAATTCCGACATTATTATCATATAACATGCACGTGATTACACAAGAATAAATGAAAATAAAAACGAATATTACGTGTGACACAGAATAACGTTTTGTAATAAGGATCGTAGATGTTACCTTTATATATCAAGACCTTTCATTGATGCAGATGTGTCAGGTGTAAGGTGAAACTAAGCTGTATATTGCTGGAATATATCTGGCTTTCTGACATATGTCAGGTAACACACTGTAGGGCCGACAGAATGTCTGCCACCTCTTTCGATGCGTGTCAGGTGAAACCACCCGTTCAAGAGATATTGAAACACTTTCAAATTGTTAAATTGTATCGTAACATGCTCGTGAATGTGCTTTTAAATTTATTAATATCAAAATATGGTTATATGGCTTATAAAGTCATATATAAAGTTGTTTTTGTGACAGCCAAGTTGTTTTCGTGAGCCGATTCTAAACATGGATTTTAGCCTTTGACACTATGTAATTTATCTAATTTGCGATTGTAAGTACTAAAACACATTTACAAACAGTTAAAACATATCGCTAAATGTGCGTGAATGTCCTATAGAGTTAATACAGATGAAAAAGTGTGGTAGTATGGGTAACATTGTCATAAATTAAGTTGTTTTCGTGACAGACAAAGTTGTTTTCGTGAGCCGATTCTATTCATTTACGGGTTTTAGCCTTTGCCACTATGTAATTTCTCTAATTCGCGAATATAAGTATAAATACACTATAACAAATTGTTAAAATGTATCGTTATATGTTCGTTCATGTCCTATTAAGTTAATGAATATGAAAAAATGTTGTTATAAGGATAATATTGTCATAAATAAAGTTGTTTTCGTGACAGCCGAGTTGTTTTCGTGAGCCGGTTCTTATTATTTATACGGGGTTTAGCCTATGCCACTATGTAATTTATCAATTTCGCTATAATAAGAACAAAAACACGATTATAAAGTGTTAAAATGTATCTTTATATGTTCGTGAATGTGCTATTGAGCTAATACATATAATAAAATATGGTTTTATGGGCTTAACAGGCATATATAAAGTTGTTTTCGTGACAGCCGAGCTGTTTCCGTGAGCCGATTCTAATTATTTATACGGGTTTTAGCCTATGCCATTATGAAATTTATCTATTTCGCTATTATAAGTACAAAAATAAGATTTTAAAGTGTTAACATTTATCTTTATATGTTCGTAACGGTGCTATTGAGGTAATACTTATAATAAAATATGGAAGTATGGGCTTTATAGTCATATAAAAAGTTGTTTTCGTAAGAAAATGTTGTTTCCGCGAAAACAACGTTGTTTTCGGTATCTAGCTATATACCGGTCATCCATGGTGGAACATTTAATTTCTTCACCCCTGACATGACGGAGCGCAAACAAAGCCCAAGACGTGGTTATAAAAGAATCTTACCGTTGAACTTCAGCAGTGATGAGGACGAATGACTATTATGTGTTTTACACAGTGTCTAGTAGATCTTTTCCGTGTTGTCTGTTGACAAAAATTATTGACCCACGTCACGTGTGTAAAACGATAATTTTCTGCACACGTTATTGTTTTAACAGTTACTGTTATTAAATCCACAGTTTTATTCACAATATCCAGATGATGAACACAAGGCATAATCCTGGCAACTGCCCCTCGGGAAATTACGATTTTGTATTTGTTTAAAATATGCCCTTTTTCGTACCTTTTTGTCGAGCCTGTTTTGAATGACGGTTAAATATCAATAAAGGTATTGCTCATGATCATTCAGACGCTTGGAAAACAAATAAATGGGCCAAATGGTATTTACTGGATGATGCATGCACCAAACCTTTATTATCAAATATCTGCATGAGGTACCCTAGAGGGGTTTGCTGAATACCTCAGACGTCTACTGAAAACAAATATTTCCGGAAATTGGCGTAAAAGCCTTGTCAACAAGTTCATTCCGAAACATTTCCCCGACACAGCAAACATTTTTCAGGGATTTTTTCTCTTAAATAGCATCTTTTAAACTAGACATATTTCGCATAAACTATAGCTGTCGCTCTCTATATATGCTCCTGGCTTCTGCCCCGGGGCAGTTGCCAGGAGCATATATAGAGAGCGACTATTATAGTTTGTGCCTAGAAACTGTAATTCAAAATTGCACATAAGGGGAAGATTTCCCGGGAAAAGGGTTTCTTTGGGGGAGAGACAATATAAAGAAAACGGGGCTTGGAAGTATTTTGGGGTTTACTGTCTGAAATGCATTTTAAACGGAATGAAGAGCAATAAATGCTCATACGCAAGTGCCCCGGGGAAGAAGCCAGGAGCATATACAGAGAGCGACGATTATAGTTTCTGCCTAGAAACTGTAATTTTTCAATTGCACATAAGGGGAAGATTTCCCGGGAAAAGGGTTTCTTTGGGGGAGAGACAATATAAAGAAAACGGGGCTTGGAATTATTTTGGGGAAACTGTCTGAAATGCATTTTAAACGGAATGAAGAGCAATAAATGCTCATACGCAAGTGCCCCGGGGAAGAAGCCAGGAGCATATATAGAGAGCGACGATTATAGTTTCTGCCTAGAAACTGTAATTTTTCAATTGCACATAAGGGGAAGATTTCCGGGGAAAAGGTTTTCTTTGGGGGAGAGACAATATAAAGAAAACGGGGCTTGGAAGTATTTTGGGGAAACTGTCTGAAATGCATTTTAAACGGAATGAAGAGCAATAAATGCTCATACGCAAGTGCCCCGGGGAAGAAGCCAGGAGCATATATAGAGAGCGACGATTATAGTTTCTGCTTAGAAACTGTAATTTTTAAATTGCACATAAGGGGAAGATTTCCCGGGAAAAGGGTTTCTTTGGGGGAGAGACAATATAAAGAAAACGGGGCTTGGAAGTATTTTGGGGAAACTGTCTGAAATGCATTTTAAACGGAATGAAGAGCAATAAATGCTCATACGCAAGTGCCCCGGGGAAGAAGCCAGGAGCATATATAGAGAGCGACGATTATAGTTTCTGCTTAGAAACTGTAATTTTTAAATTGCACATAAGGGGAAGATTTCCCGGGAAAAGGGTTTCTTTGGGGAAGAGACAATATAAAGAAAACGGGGCTTGGAAGTATTTTGGGGAAACTGTCTGAAATGCATTTTAAACGGAATGAAGAGCAATGAATGCTGATACGCAAGTGCCCCGGGGAAGAAGCCAGGAGCATATATAGAGAGCGACGATTATAGTTTCTGCTTAGAAACTGTAATTTTTAAATTGCACATAAGGGGAAGATTTCCCGGGAAAAGGGTTTCTTTGGGGGAGAGACAATATAAAGAAAACGGGGCTTGGAAGTATTTTGGGGAAACTGTCTGAAATGCATTTTAAACGGAATGAAGAGCAATGAATGCTCATACGCAAGTGCCCCGGGGAAGAAGCCAGGAGCATATATAGAGAGCGACGATTATAATTTCTGCATAGAAACTGTAATTTTTAAATTGCACATAAGGAGAAGATTTCCCGGGAAAAGGGTTTCTTTGGGGGAGAGACAATATAAAGAAAACGGGGCTTGGAAGTATTTTGGGGAAACTGTCTGAAATGCATTTTAAACGGAATGAAGAGCAATAAATGCTCATACGCAAGTGCCCCGGGGAAGAAGCCAGGAGCATATATAGAGAGCGACGATTATAGTTTCTGCTTAGAAACTGTAATTTTTAAATTGCACATAAGGGGAAGATTTCCCGGGAAAAGGGTTTCTTTGGGGGAGAGACAATATAAAGAAAACGGGGCTTGGAAGTATTTTGGGGAAACTGTCTGAAATGCATTTTAAACGGAATGAAGAGCAATGAATGCTCATACGCAAGTGCCCCGGGGAAGAAGCCAGGAGCATATATAGAGAGCGACGATTATAATTTCTGCATAGGAACTGTAATTTTTAAATTGCACATAAGGGGAAGATTTCCCGGGAAAAGGGTTTCTTTGGGGGAGAGACAATATAAAGAAAACGGGGCTTGGAAGTATTTTGGGGAAACTGTCTGAAATGCATTTTAAACGGAATGAAGAGCAATAAATGCTCATACGCAAGTGCCCCGGGGAAGAAGCCAGGAGCATATATAGAGAGCGACGATTATAGTTTCTGCTTAGAAACTGTAATTTTTAAATTGCACATAAGGGGAAGATTTCCCGGGAAAAGGGTTTCTTTGGGGGAGAGACAATATAAAGAAAACGGGGCTTGGAAGTATTTTGGGGAAACTGTCTGAAATGCATTTTAAACGGAATGAAGAGCAATGAATGCTCATACGCAAGTGCCCCGGGGAAGAAGCCAGGATAATATATAGAGAGCGACGATTATAATTTCTGCATAGGAACTGTAATTTTTAAATTGCACATAAGGGGAAGATTTCCCGGGAAAAGGGTTTCTTTGGGGGAGAGACAATATAAAGAAAACGGGGCTTGGAAGTATTTTGGGGAAACTGTCTGAAATGCATTTTAAACGGAATGAAGAGCAATAAATGCTCATACGCAAGTGCCCCGGGGAAGAAGCCAGGAGCATATATAGAGAGCGACGATTATAGTTTCTGCCTAGAAACTGTAATTTTTCAATTGCACATAAGGGGAAGATTTCCGGGGAAAAGGTTTTCTTTGGGGGAGAGACAATATAAAGAAAACGGGGCTTGGAAGTATTTTGGATTAACTGTCTGAAATGCATTTTAAACGGAATGAAGAGCAATAATTGCTTGTACGCAAGAAGCCAGGACCATATATAGACAGCGACAGCTATTGTTTGTTACAAACATGTGTTGTTTATTAAGGGACAAATTCCTTTGAAAATGTTTGTTTTGTGGGTAAATGCATGAAATGAAATTTTACTGAATGAACATATTTCACTTTAACTTTATATGTCGCTCTCTATATATGCTCCTGGCAAGTGCCCCGGGGAAGTTAAGTAAAAGGAAGTATTGTTCTTCATTCCGTTTAAAATGCAATTATCAATTGTTTAAAGTGAAACATGTCTAGTTTAAATCATGTTATGAATGGACATTTTTGGGAGGGTAGGGGGCTGGGGTGGAAATGTTTCAAATGCATATTTTACGGAATGGACTTGATGACAAGGCTTATTATGCAAATTTCAAGAAAGATCTCATTTAAGTAGAGACGTGTGAGGTAGAAAGGAAACCCCATAGAGTGCCTCATGCAAATATTTGATAATGGAGGTTCGGGTAGGTAGTTGCACGATATTCTCGTGAGGGAAATGTACTGTTGGGTTGGTAAGAATACCCTTCCAAAGGGGTTCCCTATAGGGAATACGTGTTTAAATATTTTCTTATATTTGATAACACAGACACTTCGTCAAAAATAAAAGGTAAAAAGCAAATTCCGCGAGGGCATTGCCTTTCGCATTTGTTATGTTTCAATATTTCTTACTTATAATTGACATTCATTGCGTGAAAGTACTGTCTGCTATTTTTACCACATTTAATTTCACTTTTATAAAATTGTAACACATTCTGGATTGTGTGTAGGCCTATAACGTTATGGAAATTTAATCATGTTATTTTTCTTCCACAACAGTAATAATCTAACAAAATGAAATGTAACAAACATTCAACATCACACGAGAAAAGTCCGTCTCGTACTTCAAACCATACGTTTTAAAATGTAAATTATAAAAGCAGACGAGTCACGACGCAGTCAATATTTAAGGCGCGTGTATATGCCCCATTTTTAACTGTCACGGTAAAAAAAAAATCACGTGACGATATGTGCGATACTTATTTTGGTGAACATTAACCAAGCGTCTGGATGATCATGATCGAGTTCGTCGGTAAATCACACACAGGGGGCAGTTGCCAGGATTATAGGCATAATCCTGGCAACTGCCCCTCGGGAAATTACGATTTTGTATTTGTTTAAAATATGCCCTTTTTCGTACCTTTTTGTCGAGCTGTTTTGAATGACGGTTAAATATCAATAAAGGTATTGCTCATGATCATTCAGACGCTTGGAAAACAAATAAATGGGCCAAATGGTATTTACTGGATGATGCGATGCACCAAACCTTTATTATCAAATATCTGCATGAGGTACGCCTAGAGGGGTTTGCTGAATACCTCAGACGTCTACTGAAAACAAAATATTCCGGAAATTGGCCGTAAAAGCCTTGTGTCAACAAGTTCATTCCGAAACATTTCCCGACACAGCAAACATTTTTCAGGGATTTTTTCTCTTAAATAGCATCTTTTAAAACTAGACACTATTTCGCATAAACTATAGCTGTCGCTCTCTATATATGCTCCTGGCTTCTGCCCCGGGGCAGTTGCCAGGAGCATATATAGAGAGCGACTATTATAGTTATGTGCCTAGAAACTGTAATTCAAAATTGCACATAAGGGGAAGATTTCCCGGGAAAAGGGTTTCTTTGGGCGGAGAGACAATATAAAGAAAACGGGGCTTGGAAGTATTTTGGGGTTTACTGTCTGAAATGCATTTTAAACGGAATGAAGAGCAATAAATGCTCATACGCAAGTGCCCCGGGGAAGAAGCCAGGAGCATATACAGAGAGCGACGATTATAGTTTCTGCCTAGAAACTGTAATTTTTCCAATTGCACATAAGGGGAAGATTTCCCGGGAAAAGGGTTTCTTTGGGGGAGAGACAATATAAAGAAAACGGGGCTTGGAATTATTTTGGGGAAACTGTCTGAAATGCATTTTAAACGGAATGAAGAGCAATAAAATGCTCATACGCAAGTGTCCCCGGGGAAGAAGCCAGGAGCATATATAGAGAGCGACGATTATAGTTTCTGCCTAGAAACTGTAATTTTTCAATTGCACATAAGGGGAAGATTTCCGGGGAAAAGGTTTTCTTTGGGGGAGAGACAATATAAAGAAAACGGGGCTTGGAAGTATTTTGGGGGAAACTGTCTGAAATGCATTTTTAAACGGAATGAAGAGCAATAAATGCCTCATACGCAAGTGCCCCGGGGAAGAAGCCAGGAGCATATATAGAGAGCGACGATTATAGTTTCTGCTTAGAAACTGTAATTTTTAAATTGCACATAAGGGGAAGATTTCCCGGGAAAAGGGTTTCTTTGGGGAGAGACAATATAAAGAAAACGGGGCTTGGAAGTATTTTGGGGAAACTGTCTGAAATGCATTTTAAACGGAATGAAGAGCAATAAATGCTCAGTACGCAAGTGCCCCGGGGAAGAAGCCAGGAGCATATATAGAGAGCGACGATTATAGTTTCTGCCTAGAAACTGTAATTTTTAAATTGCACATAAGGGGAAGATTTTCCCGGGAAAAGGGTTTCCTTTGGCGGAGAGACAATATAAAGAAAACGGGGCTTGGAAGTATTTTGGGGAAACTGTCTGAAAATGCATTTTAAACGGAATGAAAGAGCAATGAATGCTGATACGCAAGTGCCCCGGGGAAGAAGCCAGGAGTCATATATAGAGAGCGACGATTATAGTTTCTGCTTAGAAAACTGTAATTTTTAAATTGCACATTAAGGGGAAGATTTCCCGGGAAAAGGGTTTCTTTGGGGGAGAGACAATATAAAGAAAACGGGGCTTGGAAGTATTTTGGGGAAAC